>CM033626.1:24286811-24744002 GCA_019453435.1 Rhinogobius similis | reverse complement strand
GTCCAAATAATATGTATATAATGTATATCAATAAAAGCTGCAAAGTCAAAGTCTAGACACATTTTCTTGAATATATTTACTTACTATTGAATTGTGGAGCCGTCCTTAAATTGCTTGGGTGCAAAAAGTGCTGGATGAATATAAATAAAATAACTATAATCAACAATAGTGTGCCAAATGTAGCTGAACACAACGCTACAAAAAAATACCTGAGGGAAAAAAAAGCACACACAGAATAATAGTTTAGTTGTCAGTCTGGCAAACATGCTGTCACATCAAATACAGTGGATTTACAAATTATTCATACACCAAAATGTTTAATTAAATATATCAATTATAGCTTTCTGATATTACATAAGTGATATTGTTAGTCATCTTTTTTTGCCTTACTTCTAGTCATGACAATTTTGTTACTCATAGTTGTACATTTATATACATTTAAATTTAAACTTTAACTGAAGTATGTATAATTTTGTGTTTAACTATTTAATTTGTACTTGCCAATAGTTTCGGCTGCCCACACAGTTGTTCAGCCATTTACAGTGATGATCAAAATCCTGCACACATTTGTTGCACACACTACAATGTTTCACCTTTGGACCCCTGCGTGGAGAAAAGGACTGTTGTAAAAAGTAAATAATAACATTGAATTTGAGTCTGATAAGTTGTAATAAAACGTACACGTTGACGTCGCACAGGTAACAGTGTAGGTCCTGGATGACGTGCGGCCGTTTTGTCCGATCGAACAGAGGCATCGGATTGGAGTAGGTCTGTTTAGCTCTCACACTCGCATCGGCGGGATCGATCACCTCAGCAGCTAAATGACTGACAAAATGTAAAACAAATGCTATTCCTACAAGCTGAAGACACAGAGTCAAGGCTTAATATGACTAAACATATCCCAGTTCTACATTGGGCTTGTTAGCATGGTATACTACGAAAAAACAAATATTTACATTGGTATAAATTATTATCATAGTTAGATATTATGTCTAAGTTCAAGGGCTTCAGTTGATCAATCGGGCGCTGGTCTCTCAGTTGACTAACTATTTTAGGAGGATTTTAAAGGATTTATATTCACACAGCAAAAAGAAGAAGGCATGTAGACAGTTATCTTGAAATGTGTTGTGTGAATTGTGAGTTTAATCTGCCTTTTTACAGATAAATACACTGTTTACTAGAAGTTATCTGTATAAATGTTTGTAATTAGATACAGGTACATGATCAAATCAAGATAAAGGGTCAAATCATGAGATAATCTATCATTTTGAGAGCCTTTGCCAGCGCCATGCTCTTTTTAATCATCTTATCAAAGCATAGAAAGTATAAATCAAGACTATATGAATTTACTTTTTCAATGCAATGTTCTTAGATAAGTTAGCGAGAAATAAGAGCTAATAAATATAAATATACATTCAGTCTGAGATTCATTCAAACAAACAAAACTACTATACCCGCACTAACTGAATAAATCAACAGGAAAAAATAATAATAATATGCGAAACAAGATACTCTATTTACAGAATTCAAGTCATTTCTTTTCTCTCATGTAAATTCCCTTTTGGCGTTGCGTTGCAGAAGTTCATGTATGGCTTCCAGTAAACTAGTTGTGATCATGAGGCATTCATCTCGTGACAGTAAGTCAATTGATAAGAGTCTTTTGAGCTCAACAACAACAACAACAACAACAGCTCATGTCTGGTCTTGACTACTAGAGCTCAGACTAACAGACTATACAACTAATGCCTTGTCTGTCTATACCATAAACAAACAACGATCATGCTTATCAAATGTGAAAGACTCTTTGCATCCACAGAGCTGAGATTCAGTGTGAAGGATACGGCATAGACCACATGGTTCCACGGCGGGGGCAGAAGAGGGATATAAATGCCAAAGCTCACAATGGCCATATAGATAAACACAAGCCAGCCGATGACTTGTGCCACTTGAGGAGGCCAGGACCATCCATTCATGCGGGCGGGTTTGGAGGGCACCAGCTCGTTTCTACTGCCGCCGCCGCGTATCGGAGCAGTGCGTCTTAACCTCTGATTGAAACAGCTCATCTGGAAAACAAACACAAAGCACAGTGTATGTACGTGGGCTCGCTGCACGCTCTGTACCGCCCTGCCTCCATGGGCTCATTTGACGGGGAAATGAGTTAGGTAAATTAGGCAGATGAAGATAGTGCCGTCTAGGTTGGGCACAGACGTACGCCTAACAACTCTCAGAATAGATTGTTTCTAAGTTAAGTAAACAAATACGTTCAAAATCAATGGAGGAAAAGTGGAGTGGAACATGATGTAATTTCAGTAGAGGAACTGGGATTAACTCAGCAAAATGGGTTTTTGGCAAATGAAAACCACTCAGATAAATGTGACACTTACAATAGTATTTTACATTATTTGTTTATTTAATAGGAATTCCCATGACAATTAGTATTTTTGATGAAGGTAACAACCAATTTTTTAGGTTTTACTGGACAAACACTTCCAGAAAATGCTGACCACACAATAGTTTTTCATTTTAACTACAGATTTATTAAATACAAATTATACGTTTTGTGAAGCTGAAGTTCAATCTTAAGGCTACAATGGTTACTTTTCCAATCCTTGCAATAGAACTATTTAAATAACTGATATTTCTATCCAGGAAATCAAAAATGGTTATTATATTTTGTTGTAAAGACATTAATCATTTATTTTGGATTATTTCACTGATGGCATTTTAAAGGGTCTATTGGCTGTTTTTCCACAAATTATGAAACAGATCATCTCTATTATTAGTGAAGATAACAATGACATAAACCTGGATTTACTTGCTCGCAGCTGAATTAAAGTATTGGCGTATTTATTGTTGGACTGTCCCAGAAATATTATTGTCAGCTTATTGTGTCTGACTGATTGCAAAGTAATGTTTAGAGCAGTGCAAATCTATAACATGACCCTAGAAACCTTACCTTTTTGGGATTCATGGATCTCTGAATGTGAATGAATGAATCTAATCTAAGCAAACACTTTCAGATCACATGTTCAGCTCTTAGCAGCAGGTTAACCATGAAAGAAAAAGGGTTTATATTGTAGCCCACATACAGTGGAACAAATTAAATCCTTTGGACAAGTCACATCTGGTTTCCAAGTTGTCAAGGAAGCTTTTCCCAAATTATCTCTGTGTTGGTAGAAACACAAACCAGCATACTCAGCCATTTAAGTTGAAAACAAAAACATAGCAAAAGGCAAGTAGGGTTAGGTCTTTAGAAATCTGTTATTAAAGAAGAAAACGTACTTTGCAGAAAAATGCCAACCCGACTTAACTAAATCCAAGAGGAGATTTCCACAGTTTGAAAGTCCATTGTTGCCAGTCAAGCAGGTGCTTATCGTTAGTTTTCACGGTTTGACATTGTTCAAACATATATCCACGTTAGTCCACACACAGAAATAGCGCTTGTAAAGTAAAAAGTGCGTTTCCAGTTTTTCCACGCGTCAGAAGTCAGTGAAGGACGCGGCAGAGACGTGATCAAATAAACTGCGAGCTCGAGGAGCGCTATGGTAACTCTCACTCAGCGCATGCGCAGTACACAAGAGGCGAAGGACTTTATAGATGGGCTACTGTCATGGATCTACTACTGAGTCTTGTATTGATGCTTGTAAGCGTCGTGGTCCCTAAATAAAGATCCTCTTAACAGTGAGTGCTTTGTTCTCACGTCAGACAAGGAACCCTCACTTCAGTAATCTGATACTTCTGTTCTGCTTTTGCAGAACTCACAGTTCATGTTCAAAAGCTGTTTCTCTTGAAATATTGTGAACAAAAAATGTATTTCACCAAATCACCACTCCAACTTTGAGCTAATATGGGTTTATTATCAGCATTGCTTGGTGGATTTTCAAATTATGTAGGTGCAATTGTGTATTTATGTACAAGTGCCTTTGTGCTTTTACATGTGTAAGACAAAGATGCATGCAAGTTCTGTTTTTGTTGTAAGAAACATGAATAAGGTTTACTTGTATTCTTGCCTGCAACAAATCTGTTATTATTGAAAACTACCGGTAAAAGTCATATTTTCTTTCATAACCTCAAAATAAACCAATCAATGTTATTTATCAAGGCACAGAATTATGTAAAAATACAGCCACAAGCGTTTAATTCAAAGTCTTGTTTTACTATTACCTACAAACAGTCTGTACAAACATGTTTAGTTAATGGGATGCCAGTTTAACAGTTCATCATCAGAGGTGTAATGCTGTTAACACAGGGGTAACAGCACAGCTCTGTGTGGTCAGCTGTTGGCTGAACCCTCAGGCTCTGGTGACTGCAAGAATTCATAAGGGTCATGAACCAACTCAGACTGGTCACCGACGCCTAGGTGTGACGGACTCCCTGTGAACACAGCAAACATCAAACCAATCCAGTCATGACAGAAGATTTATATGGAGCTAGGCGTAATCCACATACCGACATGGTGCTGGTCTCGTTCTGACACATTAGACAAAGAGGACAGGTTGGATGAGGGTCTAGATCCCACTCTGTCCACTTGAGCTTCTTGAAACTCCTGTAGGAGTTTGTCTGCTTCATCAAACTGCTGCTGGGTGTCCTCGTTACTTGGTTCCTTCTTTAATGTCTTACCTACAAAGTGACAGTACACAGTTAAAAAAAGAGAACTCATGTGTAACTCTACATCTTACGTAACTGTAAATCTTCTTTTCACCCTTACCTAATGAATTTAACATGGAAATGTCCAGTGACATGTCGGGATAGTTCTTCATCGACATAAAATCAAGCACAGAGCTGCTGTCTCCTAAACCTGTGCCATCTGACATCTAACAAAGAAACATGATAGTTGTACCATACTGCATTGAAATGGTTCAAAACTGTGTTCAAAAATATCAAATTAAGATACACTTGCCTGTATGTCACAAATGCTGCCTTTAGTTTCATCAGGTTTAAGTGTCATATTTCTTTTCTGAAAGGAAGTGTTCATGTTAGGTCTATATCATACATAGACATGTCCTGTTAATAAGCTGTTAGAAAGTGTAATTATTTTTGTGTTGATTCTCACATTTTCAATTTTTTTGTTCAGTGTATGTTTAATATATCTTTTTTTTTTTTTAAATAAAATACACAAAATGGTTAAATAAGTCACCTGTCTGATCTGATTCACAGCCTTAGTGTGATCTCCTGCTGTCATTTTGTCCAGAAGCCCATCCACCAAACGCTTTGTGACACTGCCACAGCCCTTGACAAACTCCTGTATACTGTGCAAAAATTTAAACAAGTTAAACACCAAATGCATTTTTTTTTAAATTGAAGCCATAAATAAAAAGATATTGTACCTTAGAGCGCACTGTACCCCAGTGTCATCCCCATAGGCAGGATAGAGCATATCTACTTCATCAGGGGACAAGTCTGGGAAGACCGAGTTCTTCTGCAGACTCTGGACATTGTAGGCACTGCTCAGGAATGTGACTGCAAAAAGGATTCATCATCACTTACTTATTATCAAAATTAAATATTACTATGAATATACAGTATATATGCTTGAACTGAGCTGACCTTTATGCCTTCTGTCATCTTTGAACCCCAGTGTTGTTAACCCTGGGAGAAGCTTGTGTGACAGTGAGCTAAGGTCTATTTTGTGGACCTCATCTTCTGCAAATAAAATGTGATCTTTTAAATATTAATAATCATAAACAAATGCAAAAGAGTCATTAAAGCAGTACCAGTTGCATCTGGATCAAGTTGATTAACAACTGTGTAGAGCAAAGATCCTTCTGCATCTTTTTGTAAATAACCAATCTGAAAGGACACAATAAATATGAAGGTTAAACTCAATGTTCATACTTCTCAACGTGAGTCAAGCCATGAGATAATATTAGTTTATTACCTTGGAGTTGGGCATGTATCTGTTGATGCGATCTCGAGCTTCATCTGCTGCATGTTCAACCAGAGCCATAACATGCTCCTCTGCTGTGCTGTCAGTCAGACTGCAGGCATTTCCCTCTGGTTCAAAGTAACTGAGAAAAGAAATGAAAATGACCCCAGTGAAAGCAAGAAACTGTCATATAACATATACAATACAAACTTTCTTTAGAGACATTGATTGGAGATTTGGGTTATTTCAACAGTTTAAAAACAGTATAAATTTAAGTACAAATAAAAACAGCTGACTCTTTGTTATAAATTGTTATGAAAAACATTCAAATAAATAATACCTCAACCTATTCATGCTCCTCCTCAGCGTGTTTATGGAGGATAGTTCTGTGTCTGCCTCAAAAAGCTCAAGGCTTCTCTGAATCATCATCAGTAAGGCTTTCTACTTCTGCATTGTCTGTTGCATCAATTTCCAGGTAACTGCTGTACATATTCTTGATTATTCTTGATTATAAATCAAACGTTTTGCAACAATACCTGATCACTTCTTTAGCTGGTTGCTTCCTTGACTTCTTTGCAGAGTCCAATGCTATAGGCATGATCTCTGGAGGGGGTAAATCATCCGTGAGATCCTCATCTCCAAGAATGGCTGCCTGTTGGCTGAAGTCCATCTCTTGCATGAAGGACATGCTGCGCTTCAGAACCAATAACCGATCCTGTAAACAGTGACAATATTGATCATGTTACTAACCCTTTAATTGCCTAGCTCTAAACAATGCTTTATATGGAGTTCGACACAAATACAAACAAATACAAAAAGCATTAAATGCAAATGTATTATTGGTTAACAAGAAACTAAATGAATATCTAAAGAGTTAAGTATATGAGAACTTGCCTTGCTCATCATCTTGAATCCTGTGTGAAGCAACTTTTTGGCAGCTTTGTAGTAAACGGTCTCTGGACGGTTGTACACCATAGCATTGTCACACATGAGTTTAAAGTCAGCCTGGAGGACAAAGATTTGTTTTAACAATGCCAAAGTTTCATAATTTCAGAGCCACCTTGATTTCTCACCTTGAATTCTGTGACAGTGTTGTAGTCATTGTTTCGAATCTTGTCTTTCATGGTGCTGAAATCCATAGGATGCTTGATGATCATGGAATAACCCGGAGCAATTGCATCAGTTACTGGAAAGGCAAAAAACCCATGGGGGTCTTTCCTACAAAGAAACAAAACATTTTCTAAAACAAGCAAACATAATAATCGTAAACATCTAAACATTACTGGGCTACTTACCTTTGTAACTGCCGTAAAAAGTGTTCCAGCAGCTGCTGCCTTGGAGTTGATTCACTCTCTGCTTTCGAAACATATGGTAAGTAAGCACTTTAACTATTAATAATGTTATTTAATTTTTGGGAACTTGCCTTGTTGTGTCCTGCATGATCTGACTGGCCGGTCCCCTTGTTGTTCCATATCCAACTTGATGTTGGGATGAAACTCCTCTATATCATGCTCAATGTCATATCGTTCCTTTTCCTTTTTCTTTTTCTTCTCCTCAGGCTTGAAAAGATAACGTAAGTTAAACAAATGTTGACAAAGGGTGCATTCACAAACACCATAATAAGATATCAACTAAACTGGGACTAAACCTGGCCTAGACCAGAGCCAAAACAGGACTAGAACAGGACCAAACCATGTCTCTATCAGAATGAAACTGGACATAAACTAAAACGCACATTTAAAACACAAAGCCAGCTTACCTCTAATGAAATACTAATTGTTTTTGTTGTAAATGGTTCAACTGGCATTGCACCACTGGCAGCAGCTGCTTCTGTTTCATTTTGCTCCCGTTCTCTCTTCTTCCTCTTTTCCTCCTTTATAAAAAACAGAATGACATTTATTTATTATTTTTTCTTATTACTGATAGGGGTGGGTGATAATAACAAAAAAAATCTTTATTTTATCCTGGTTAAGACAATATTACAATGATACTCCAGATGTACAACAGAAGTATGCTTAAATGCGCCAGTAAATATAAAAGTAAATTGATAAAATTTACCATACAACTCCAAAAATATTACTTTATATACTTGAAAAATTACGCTGCAATTTACTGATTTTGCATATAAAATCCATTATCCATGTATGTATATATTATGTATGTATGTACCTCCCACATCTCCTCATAGGTCAACATTTGTATATGTCTACTGACCTTTCGACGTCTTCTTTCTTCATCATCCACATACTTGTCTTTGTCCTTTTCTGACTTTTTCTTCTTTTTTTTCTTTTTGTCCTTGTGTCGTTCTCGCTCATGATCCGACCTGTCGTCGTAGTAACTCGAGTCATGACCCGATCCAGAGAGTTCAGTCACTTCACTTCCTCCGACTTTGAGCACCAGTTTCAGTGGCTTCTCAAGAGCCTTGTCTTCATAGTCTGCAGTGAAAGAAAATAAATTACATAGGGCTGTGCAATTAATTAATCAATCAATCAAATTGAGATCAAGATTCTGTCATTTCTAATATTCAATTATCATCTTGGGGCATTTTACTTCAGAAGGCTACAGCCAATCTTCTGTCAGTAAAAACCTGTAGTTTGGAGAAGAGTTCAGACTTTGCCACAACCTCTTGCAAGATTGTGTACAAGTGGATTTTTTTCTTCTTCGTGTGTTTACATATGCATTGGACAAATAAAAGTAATTAAAAAAAAAAAGTTGAGTGACATCTTGATAAACTCTCATTTCAAAAAGTACAAAACAGGCAACAATTATTCATATAACAGATACTGTCAAAGATAAGATAAAGACACAATAGATAGCTAAGATAACATTTATATTAACTTGCATCTCTACAAAACACCACACTAACTTATGCTATTATTACATCTTGTCCTGCTATACTACCTACATGTTTATGGCTTCGTCATTATTAGTGTTACAGGAGTTTATGTAAAAAAACATTCGTGCTCAAATACCTTTTTTAGACCCACAACACATTTTTGTCATTAGAGTTAAACAAATTCATTTGCCACATTTGAATTAGTCTATCTCTTGGGTATTCTCACCCTCACATCTAGTTTATACATGAACACAAATACATTATTACATTATTAAATCCCTGTGACGTTTTTCTTTTATTTTGTATCCTTTTATTAAATACAATATGAAAGATTTTTTGACACAAATCATGAGCTTTGCAGCAGCCAAGTTAGCCAAAACATTAGCACTTAGCAATCTGGAACAAAAGGTGCTCGTTGTGCGTCAAAGTGAATATATTTACCATCTACTGTCCTCCATTCTGGTTTATGCTTCTTATGCTTCTTCCCCATCCCGATAAAAACGATATTTCGGGATAATTTGTTTCAAGGCAGAGGTAGAGCTGTTCAGTTCAAGATAGGGGCAAAACAAGAGACGCATAGACGCATCCCGGAAGTGAATCCTCCAAAACAATGTTGTACTTCCGGTGTGCTAAATGTGCGCGGTGAATTTGACTTTTTTTCTCGAATGAAGTTTGACAGCTGTTTTGTAGTGTCTTTTTCTGCTCATCGTTGATTTCATTGTTATCGAAAATACGCGTAACATAAATGGTAAGTAGGGAGTTTTAAATAATTCGTATATTCTCCTTCATGATGAACTAAACTTGTACTACTCGCGCTAGCTTCTCACACAGCTAAACTGCTAAATTTGTCGGGCACAACACTTCGTACGTTAATGATTTAATAATTAAATTATAACTTGCTTATTGCTATTGGTGGATAGTCATAGCAAATGCTGTTACTGTACAAGAAAGACTAACTTTACTTCAAAATGATATTACTCATAATATAATAATAAGTATAACGTAGTGGTCCAAGAAATTAAACATTTGGAGAAACTAATTGTTAGAGTAACCGTCTGGACATAACATCTAATAACTGGAATGACGAGAAAAAAAACTGTATATAGTATGTGATTTTATATTCAAGATAAAGTAAAACTTTCGTCAAAACATCAACTCAAGTAAGAGTACTTTTACTTCCAAAAAAATCCGCGATTGCAGTTATTACAATATTAAATTATAAAAGTGTTGTAATTGAAAATACAAGTATTGCCTTCTGTTCAGATTTAAAAGAGCATTCTTTTTGTCACTGAAAACCTGGAGTAAAGGCACTTTTCTAAAACATTATTAATAAAATATATCAGATTCAGAAAAAGGTTTATTGCCAGTGAACAAAATTCACAAACTAGGAACTTGCTTTGGTGGTAAGGTGCAGCATAAAACAATGAATAATATTCAGTCTATACTCTTAATTTCAATTATGTGCCAAATAATCAGATTATAATTTTTTGCCAATAATCGAGCAGCCCTACCGAGACTTTTTATTTTAATTATCACTACTACCCACCTCTCCCTATTATCTTACTTATTTTGTTTGTGTTTCAATAGAGGAAAAATCATAATGGAGATGGGGATACAGTCTCAAAATATTAATGTCGAAGTCCACGTCAAATCTCAAAGGTAAGCAAGCATGATGGAATTTTTTAAAATGTATTTACTTTTCATTATTTACTATATTTCAGCACTGCCAAACTATCAGAAGTGAAGAGTCATGTTCTGTCTCTGCTGAACCGCCACAGTATGATATTTGGGAACTACAGATGGACAGAGTTTGATGAAGAGTTCCTCTGCAGAAATGTCGAGTCTGTGGCTATAGTTGATCTTGAAGACATGATAACCCAGGTCTGCCTCTTCGTGCTTTAGCATCTGTCTTCATTTGTCCCTCTCACCATATTTAAATGTCTCTTTCTCTCTTTCACTTTAAGCCATTAGATCTAAAGAACTGTGCTGTCTCTGTACACATTTTCACTCTGAATGAAGATGGACCAAGCACACTGAATTTAGAGGATGATGAGGAACTCTATGCAGCCAATCACTGGCTGCTGCCAGCAGGTAACAATCACTTCTGTTGAAGTTGGTCGATATAGATAGATGACACTTGATTGACTTATTGATCCTCTGTAGGAAATATTGACAAAAAAGATCGTATAGTATATCTAATTATATATTATATCTTATATAAATATTATTCAGACAATATTTTCACAATGCATCAAGATTGTGCTAAGATTGTGTTCCTTTTCCAGATCATAAAAATAACCACAAAGAGCACAAATATACCCTTGTCGGAAGATTACACTAGACATTTCCGTTAATATAAATTTTCATCTCCTTGCTCTGCTATCGGAATTCTTCCTTTTTATAGAAAGGTGCATAAATGAGGAACAATGCATTTTAGTACAAATATCAATGACGAAATTACCATAACCCTACATAACAATTATTTTAGAATTAGAAATATAACAATTCATTCTCTGTAAATATTGCATATAATTTGTTCAACGTCTTTACCCTAAGGGAAACAAAACATTTATGTGGTTACAAAGTTTAAGTGACATTTTGTGGGATTAGGCCATTGTCTAAAAACACCTGAGGGTTGTTCTAGACCCAACATGTCTGCTGCAGTCAAACATTTGCATAGAAAAGCTTTACATGCCATGAATAGGCACTGGACCGGTTGTAAAATGTGTATTTAAATTGTAAGTTGATTGCAGTATTTTTTTCCCCATTTTGTTTTTAACAGCTGAATTCCATGGGATCTGGGAGAGTTTGGTTTATGAAAGTGGAATCAAAACCCAGGTTTTTGTGTTACTAAATTCTATAACATATTGCTACACCAATAGTAAACTTGGTAAACTTGACATTCTTCTATTTATACTTCTTAGCTTTTGGATTATGTCACAACAACAATCTTCTTCTCAGACAGAAATGTTGACAGTAACCTGATCTCATGGAATCGGGTTGTGTTGCTTCATGGTAAATTACGATTACAATAAATGATCATAATAATTATGAGGTTTTGTTTATAGTAATTTTTCTAATTATTGTTCATGCACACGTCCAGGACCCCCTGGCACCGGAAAGACGTCACTGTGTAAAGCTCTGGCACAAAAGCTGTCAATCAGACTTTCAACTCGGTAATTTTTAAATAATTAAAACCACAGTAATTGTTTTGCACCTGCTGGTTTTATTTTACACCCCACTCCTGCCCCTACAGGTATTCTTATGGACAGTTTGTAGAGATAAACAGCCACAGTTTGTTCTCAAAGTGGTTTTCAGAGGTACACATTTTTATCACTTAAGTGAATTACAATTATTTGTTATAACTGTGAATTTTTGTTACAGAGTGGAAAACTGGTCACAAAAATGTTTCAAAAAATCCAGCAGCTAATAGATGATAAAGAAGCTCTTGTGTTTGTTTTGATAGATGAGGCAAGTAAGAATAAAGATGATCAGATAAATGTGTTACATACGATATTTTAACATATATACTCTAATACTGTATTGTCCAGGTAGAGAGTTTAACAGCTGCAAGAAATGCATCTCAAGCAGGAACAGAACCATCTGATGCCATTCGAGTGGTGAACTCTGTTCTCACGCAGCTGGACCAGATCAAACGGTCAGAAAATACTGCTTATGCTGATTCTATTACTTAATTGTACTCACATGAGGCGTCACATTCTGCTCTATTGGTGTTTTCAGACACTCCAATGTTGTTATCTTGACTACCTCCAATGTGACGGAAAAGATTGATTTGGCTTTTGTGGACAGAGCTGACATCAAGCAGTATATTGGTCCTCCTTCAGAAAAAGGCATCTACAACATCTTCCTCTCCTGTTTGGAAGAGCTCATGAAGGTCAGCATTGGGAAAAAAAAACCACACTGACAACCCTGTGATTGTAAAAAGAAGATAAACAAAGATGAGATATTTGATTTATTTTATTAATTTATCCCAAAATTGTGAAATATTAAAATAGATTTTGTATATATACATTATATATACATTTCATAGTCAGGCCTTTTATGCCCAGATGTCGCTCTGGTCCTTACAGTAAAAGAATAGTATTGTTTCTGTAAAGCTCGAAATAAGAGGCTGGCCCCTTCTTAGCATTACTCCAAAAGGTTTTCTCAACTAAAAAGACAGATATCAATTGCAAAAACAGAAATCTCCATTTTTAAAAGATGTCAAAAAGTATTTTTCTTATTATCATCTTCTACGGGTATTATCAATTAAAATAATGTCGAGGGAGGGAAGGAATAACATTGATATTGCAAATTTCTGGCTTTCAGATGGCATCACAACATTCTATAGACCTGTAATTTTTAATACAGATGTGGGACAACTAAAATCACTAATAGCAATTATCAGGTTAAATGTTTGCAAATTTAGCTGTTTGGATATTTTATGGCAATTTTAAGTACAATGTTATCAATTGGAATATCTGACTCTTGCCCTCCATGTGGACATTTTGTCATCTGTCATATTTTGGTAATAAAAGTATTTTGTGTTTATGATGACTCTGTGCAGTGCCAGATCATTTACCCTCGGCAGCAGCTGTTCACCATGTTTGAACTAGAAACCATGGGCTTTGCAAAGAGTGAGGTCTCTGAACACAGTCTGAAGCTCAGGAGCATTGCAATGTGAGTGCCGTAATAAATCATGTAACAGCATTCAATTAAACTATTAATGTTTATACAAAGTCAAAACACTTCAGGCTGATGTTTTTGTTTCTTTTGCCAAAATAGACAAAGCAAAGGTTTGAGTGGAAGGGCTCTCCGGAAGTTGCCATTTTTAGCCCATGCAATGTTTGTCAAGGTAATCACAATCTCTTGTTTATACAACATACAAAGGAGTGGCATGTTTGCT
The DNA here is from genome assembly GCA_019453435.1 of Rhinogobius similis. Classification (NCBI taxonomy): domain Eukaryota; kingdom Metazoa; phylum Chordata; class Actinopteri; order Gobiiformes; family Gobiidae; genus Rhinogobius; species Rhinogobius similis. Next base: position 24,730,394 of record CM033626.1, on the reverse strand, counting down.
TTTCATTTACTACTTTTTTTTGCTTGCAGACACCAACTGTAAATCTGGAGAGGTTCCTGGATGCAATGGACAGGGCTGTGGACAAACAGAAGGAGGAGAAAAGTAACCTGCTCAATGGCGTCTGAAGACATTAAAGCCAACATGGTATTCTCAGGACACATTGTAGGACAAAAAACATTTAAAATTTCATAGGCATCCACCTTTATAAACCTGTTATGAATTCAGTTTACATAAACGGTTTACTTTTATATAAAATGTAGTATAACTTTTTTATTCATTTGTTGTGTTGGGCATTTCTGTGTTCTGTTCTGTGAATGAAAAAGGAAATCTAATCCACATTTGTTGAATGTTGTTTAGTATATTTTTTGTTTAACAAAATATAATCTTGCCTTATTAATATTTTTCATGTAAAGTTGTAATAAAAAGTTACATTTTTATTGTTGTTCTACAAAATACACTAGTAGTGTCAAACATCTTCCACTAGAGGGTGTGTACATGCCTGTTTTGTTTTTTTTAGTTGAAGGATTTTATGACCTACAAGACAATGAAAGGTTAGGCTCTTAAGAAGATAAGAACACATACTATTCCATAACCAGACCTGTCTTTCGAAGCACTGAATTCATGGAAATAAGAATAATCTTCCTTGTAATGCAGTTTTACAGATAACAATGAGTAGTTCTGCCAAGTGATAAGAGCTTGTTGTAGTAGTGCTAGATGTGCGTCATGGGCGTGCACTAGATTCACTCATTTACCCTAAAGCCAAACAGTTGGAAGATGGCTTAATATTTTTCCATAGAACATCCGACATAGTTTACATGGACAGATGAGAGGCACCCTTGTTCATACAAGCATGTTTTGAATTCTGTGAATGAATGCTCTGCTGCTTTGCATGTCAGCTGCGGAAACCTGACAATGAGACCTTTGTTTGTTGTTGGCCAACAGCTTTTTCACTGCACTTCAAAGGTGCATACTATCGGCTGCTCTAAAAGAAAGCAAGTTTACTTTTTCGTCATGCTTCAAAACCTCTAAATCGACATAAACATTTAGGGTTGAGCGAGCTGGATACCTTTGGAAACAAATACAAAGGAAAGATTTACAAGCACAATACAGTTTTTTTCTCTTTATTTTTGCAAAGTTACATTAAAATAAAAGAGGTTAGAGTCAGACTGGATTTTCCCCTTGTTGCTATTTGCGAAAAGTATATTTTTAAAGCCGTATAATCTTTGCACCTAATTGTTTGCTGTACAGGCATAATTTTCTTAAGTCAATTATGTCCGATGAATCACACACGGAAGCCCTTCTTTTCCCTAATCCCAAGTGCCGAAAAAGGACAGGCATTGTAAATAACCCCATAATTGGCCTGTCTGAAAGCTTTTTTATTCTTTCTTGACTGTAGTTGATCCAAAAGCAGGCAGCTGTTGAGAGGCAATCAAGGCAGTGAAGGGAAGAAAACTCAAAAGGCGTATTGTTGCAGTTTTTATCACTGTTTCAAACTACTTCAAAATGTCTGACAAACTCCAAACAAAACAAATAATGTTTATCCTGTCGACCGTTGTTCAGGTACATGGCTCAGAGCTGTGGAATATTAGCGCTTGTGCCAGTGGTGATTCACATAAAGAGGGGGAACCACACAACCCCATCACACACACACAAATACACTACATATAGGTTTAAAAAGCCTATATATTCTATGGAAAGTGGTAGACTTTCCAACTAAATAAAAATGACAGACTTAATGATAGATATATTTATTTTACCAATTTGATTTTCTGTTTTGTATGTAGTCTAGTTTTATAACAATCATGCATTTTGGCGAGTACAATGCTCTAAATCTAGCAGAAATAACTAATGAGTAGTCATAAAACCGTCACAGTTCCCGGACTTATCCATTCTTCACTGGTGTGGGAGCCTTTGATGATAAACCAGCGCTTTTATCCCTCTGAACATTGCCCCTAAAAGAGAACTGCAGAGCTTTTGTTGTTTCTGTCATCTGAGAAATGAAATGTTTTCGCTCTGACTTCTAACATTTGTGCTTCCACTATGTCAAGAGAAAATTATCAGAGTAGAAAGATGGTTTTAAACGTTTTTTGGTTTTTTGGGGGGTTAAAGTAAGGAATTGAAATGATAGATATTATTTGTAACATTCATTCTATCTTCTTTATCTTGTGATTTTCTTTTAATAAGGTAAGTGAGCTCATAGCTTTTTTTAAAATCTGTCTTATCAGAAGAAAATCACAAGTTAATGAATGAATGGTCTGAATCGTAATCAAGTAAATCAATTAAAGGTGTTACTAATAAGGACTACTGTTTATACAATATCAATTTTTACTGTGTTGTGTGTGATTTGTGATTATCAGTGGTTATTGTGAGAAGAAACATCACAAATTTACAATTATTAGTGCTTATTGACAACATGAAGCTTACTAAAACGACCATAAAACTTACAATATCTGTCTAATCATGTTGTCTAACAGATTACAGTTCCTACAGTATGTGACCAGCTTTGTAAAATCATACTTTTATAACACTTAAAAGGATTGGTTTATCTATTAATTTCCCTTGTTGCACAATCTGAACAGCCATATAATAATATAATATATATATAATTGGTTATAATATAATAACCAATCACCAACATCAAGCCAGTGATACTGTTTTCTTTGTAAAATATAAATATCTATATTGTGTATTTCTTATCTATGGACCATATCTTAGCCTTCTGTTTCCTGAATAAAAATAATCATTAATAATAATTGTACATCAATACATTATACATAACAGTTTGATAAAGCTCTAGCTATTAATCAATTTAAAAAACGTTTATAACCGTGAACGTAAACTTAGTCAAAGCAGGTGAAGTGTGGGTGCGTCCTCACTTGTCCTGGTTTGGTCCTGATATGAGCCCAGTTGGGTTGCAGCCCAGTTTAGTCCTGATGTAGACTTGGTTTGGTCCCAAGTGTGATATATGATATGATATACGCTGCAGCAGTTGCGATACATTTATGTCTTTTGTAACTCTTAAAATGATGAGTAAAATTGTATCCGACTACAAGCATTTAACAACTAAACCTTAAGTAAACATTTAACACAAAACACTCTTTGCTATCATTTAACCTTCATAGTCTTAGAAGTACAACCGCATATTTTCAGACATTTGATTGCTTTGCTAAATGAATATTCAGAACTTGCTGGCATGTGCTGGAAAGTCAAAGCTTTAATGTCGTGCCAGTGAAAACAAACTGTAAAACCTGCTGAAAGATTTTGGTGTCTGGTGGGCTTATGTGAGGCCTGCCAGCTTTCTTGTATAAACATTCATTTATCTTCAGCATCCACTGTACACAGCACTGAAACTGTTCAAATATTTGTTGCAGGTGGATTCAAGATTGAAAATGTTTGTTGTCATGTTTCTGTTTATTTATTCAGACAGGGACAGCGGAATGAAAATAAACCTACAGCTGCAGAGATGTCTTGAACCAAATTATCACTTTTGTGCCAATTTTCAACAGTAATCCCTAGAAAAAAATATAAAATAAATGGTGATGTGGTGTGATAAATAGTGACCATATAAAGCATTATTATAACACATATTTTGCTTATGTATAAACAACAACAACAGTTTTCAAATCTAATTACACTATAACCTCCACATTGACTTGAGATCTTCAGACATCATGCATTATATACACACACTGCCTTGTTTAATTAAGTCTTATTATGCTGTCCACAAGAATTAAGTTTGTATTATATGTTTTTTTGGTTGCAATCACTGCATTTGCTCATAGGATTTTGCAGGTGTAATGCAAAAGTCCCATTTACCACCTCATTTGTTTATTTGTGAAGAGCATTTGAATGATTGTCCTTATAACCTTTATTTAAAAATGGCAATTATTCTCCACCTACAGAGGGCGTCCTTTATATAAACCAGTACCACCAGTAACACATGGTCCTCAGTTTGTCAAGTTGCTGAGAATTTCAGTGAAGGTGGAAGCTAGAATTGTTTTCTGTGGAAGGCTGCTTTAGGAAGGGTATGTTATCAGAATGTTTAATAGAATTTTGCATGATCATTGCTCAATATCTAAAAAGTAGAATTTGACACTTTTTTTGCGTTTATTATCTTTATTCACTATCTTTTACAAATAGAATACAGTCGTATATTAAAGGAGACATAATTTGCTTTTTTCCAGGTGATTTATATTGAGCGATACCATAAATATGTCATGATTTTACATTGTGTTTGTTGCAAACTGCAAAAAACAGCCCAATAATAGAATTCTGTCCGTCGACTTCCTTTTCAAAACTGCAAAACTGATAAGCCCGGTCTCTTCATAGTGACATTTCAAACAGACGATTGTCATTTACATATTTGTATTTACAATAAGTGGCTACATGACATTTTTATCACCATACATGTGTCATTCAGAGTAAATTCAGGGATGTGAGCGGGGATAGGGGGTGGGTGAAAACAGGAATTTTCTGAGCACTCTCAACATGTAGAAATCAAACAAAATACAACTTTGTTCACACTAATGATGAGGAAATGCCATAGTAACAACTTCAGGATTATTTTGCATAATGTGTCCCCTTTGAATTGTGCCCCCTTGTTATACTCGCATTTATTACAGTATCAATTTCTCACTAATATTGTTTATCACAACTGAAATAGGCCTAACCTAAAGTGTTACTGTAGTAATATATACAGTGTTGATTCAGAAGACTTTTATTTTGTTAAACTGATAAGCGGATGCTTTAGGCGCGCGCTGGCACACTTGACAGCGGCTCCGCGGAACGTGCTGTGTGAGAGCTCATGTTCAGAGAGAGGCTGAGAGACGGGGAAAACAGACGGATACAATACGCGCTCCTTCATTTTTATCCATCATTTCGACCATCGCGTCATCTTCACTCGCAGAGGATCGTGTTTTCAATGACAGAGCCGCATATTTCCTGGCCATTGGATGGAGTTGGAGTTTTCTTCACAATGTGACCGTTCTCAGTGAGCGAGGCTTTTCCCCTGTTGGATTTGGAGTACCCTTAATCGATACAAGAAAGCCCTTCAGAATGGGCAAACTTCAGTCGAAACATGGTAAGATTTTGGGCTCCTGCTTCAATGTTTATCATGTGCACATTGATTTATCCATTAATTACATCTCTTTGCATCTTCCTCGTGCGTAATGGTTGGATCTGAAGCGTGTAAGCGCAGAGAGAACCCCGAAGGTGAGCAAATTACACTCACAACACATAACCTCATACAATAAAATGCTTCACAATAAAAAATACAGCTAACCTGGTGTATCTTTTATCATATTTAGGTGATAGTTTTGTGGTGAACGCCTTCTTGAGGAGAGGGATGGAGGAGTGCGAGCGTTACAGCGCAGCGGACCACAAGCTGAAGACCATGCAGGTATGATGCTGTCTCTTGGTACTATCACCACATTTCACCACAGAAGCAGAAAATATTTGTATGATAAGAGTAAATAGGGATTATTTATCTCAGGATTTGGCAAGATTTAAAGCTAATTTGCGCTTGGGGATGGAGAAAATGTGCGTGTAACCTTCCGAATAATGATGAATTGTAGTAGTAGTAGTAGTAGTAGTAGTAGTAGTAGTAGTAGTAGTAGTAGTAGTAGCAGTAGTAGTGGTAGTAACAATAATAGTAGTGACCTTGTTTAGATGTGTGTATTGCATTTGCATTCAATAATGAGCACTTCAAAGTTGTCAGGATGGAGCTGTTGCTGAAAGCCCAAGTTGCATGTGTGAACCCTTTTAGTTTTAATGTCGAAATCTCATTATATGGCTGTTGTGTCCCCATATTTTTCTCACCCTGTTGAAGGAATACACATTTGTTGTTGCGTTTCTCACACTCTTGGATTCAGATTTGTTTTTGTGGTTGCTGACTTTGTGATTCAGGACTTATTGCTCTCGTTTATAAAGCTGCTTTTAACTGTAGGAAGCGCACTGAGGCATAAAATTACATCACTGCAATTAGAGCAATTTGAAGAATACAGCAGTGTGTCTGAGGGGTTCACGCAGAGGTGCTGACAATTTGTAAGGTGGGTGGTTGTAATAGTGGAAGAGTTATGGATAATATCAGGGCTGTAAACCGCCCACTCGCAGTTTAAAAGATCTTCAAATGAGTTGGACTCCCCATTCCCACACATTCCCCCGAAGCAAAACCACCAAACTGACTGACACTTTTTACAGCAACGATCCCACCCTCAGACTGTCAAAGCTGTTTCTTTAATTTATGTTGTAGTGGTTTATGATTTTAGCAGAGCAAATGCAGGAAAAGTATTTGATTAACCACTTTTTCTTTTGTGGCATAAGACTGCGCTGATTAGAAACAGCTTTTTCTGAATGTTTATATAATAGTTGTAAAAGATAAGGGTAATGTATAATCTCAAAAAAACAAAGGCAAATGTATCTCATCATTTTAAAGTCTAAATTTGTACTAAGATTGCGTGCAATTAATCAACATTTTAAGCAGAATGGAGATTTGGTTATATCTAATTGTTAATGATCTGCTTGGATTTTGTTAATGGAGAGGTCCGCAGCCAATCTTGTGTCAGTAAAAGGATGTGGTTTGGAGCAGAGTTCAGGCTTTGAAGGAAGAAATTTGACATATTTTTTGTTTTAAAAGGCAATTGGTAAAAGTCTTTATTGTTTATGTTCAAGAAATTGATATTGAAAGCTATTTTCATTAGTTTCTTGCAAGACATAATAAAAATAAAATAAAAAATAGTGATCTTTGTCATATAAACTGTGCACTATCCCAATCCTGGACAATTAGTAGGGTTTGCATTACTACAAATGACTATGTGGCCAAAACTTGAGAAATGAATATGCACATTTGTACTTACCTCGCTGTGTGTTTTGGATTAGACAGTGATTATTGTAAATGCCACTCTGAAAGCAATAAAAGTGTCATTGTTATTTTCATAGATTTAAAGTTTTTGGCCTGTGACATCAGTTTCAGTTGTTATATTATGGCCTAATCGGTTTAACATATGACCCAAAGCGTACACTCGGCACCATTTGATGAGCTGTGAAGATGTCCAGCATTACTTATGATTTCATATAGGAGCCGAATGACCGAGCCCAGTGTTTAGCTTGGACCCTCCCCCCTCCTCATTGTCAAACGGGGGAGTAGGATTCCTGAGCTGTCTGGCTGCAACTTCAAAGCGCAGAGCAGGAGTTATAAAAGAGCTCTGATATCAGCAGAGCCTCCAAACTAGTCTTCCCCCCTCCCTCCCTCCCTCCCCAGCCCTGCCCAGTCCAGTCTATCAACGGGATGGGCCAGAGGAAGGAGCACTATCAAAATCATCAGTGTATTAACTTATCATTCACTTGGCTCTGTGGAATTTGTCTGCAGTGTCATAACTGTAGAATGAAATGTATAGTGGATTGAGTAAATAACATCTCTATGGCTCATTATGGCTTTCAACATGCTTTTTTGTTCAGGACAGACGATGATTTTTAAAGAATTTTCAAAGCTTTTTCATGTATATGTATTAAACTGTAACATATAGTTAATTAATTTATATTTTGTTGATTTTGTTGCAGTATTGATATAAAGCTGCTAAATTTTAGAAACTGGTCCATCAACTTTCTGTTCAAAACTACCGAAATGTTAATTTTACTGTTGAAAAAGGTCTTTGCAACATTTTCAAACCCTAACCTTAACTCTACATGCAAGTCTTGATTTTTGGATAAATCGCAAGTTAGTACAAAGCAGTGAGTGGAGATAGGGGGTACGTGAAAACAAAAACAGTGCAGAATTACTAATTAAACAAATGATGAAGTAACACTCTTATAACATGCTTTAAGTAAATTTTATATAAATTGTCCCCTTTAAATGTAATGTGCATTTTTGTAGCGAGTTCCCACTAATTTTGTGCTACATCCCTGGCTATTTAGAACCCCATTACATTATACAGTATGTTCTTTCTAAATTTGTCAATTGGACCAGATATAGTTAGTTAATTAATCATTACATTTACTAGTTACATATGCTTGTGTATTTGTTTAAAGATTTTGAACTTCTCAACATAGTTTTCTCACACCAAACTGATTTACTTGCAGTAACTGTTTTTTCACTTGAGTACACCTGTTATTCTGCCACGCCTAATGCCAAACAGGAACCTTAACCTGCGATTGCCCTCAATTCATCTATTGCTTTACAGAATGAACTGCAAATGCTTTGTTGTTAGATGTTACAATTACAAAAGCAAAAAACCTGTCCCGACGTGATTATAGCTGGAAGACATAGCCCAAAGTCACACCTGGACTTGCACTTTATAAGGAGTTATTGGATAAAGATTGCAAGGTTCAATGGGATGACTTTGCAAAAGAGTCTGACAAGTCATTACAGATGCTTAGGGTAATTGTTTCCCGTCTTTCCGCAGGTGCGAGGTTAAACAACAGTTTCACAGGTGGGGGAAACGGTTATTTCTGTAAAAATATAACGGTAAACTACTCCAAACCACTGATCCTTTAGAAGAAGTGAGTCCAGGCCTATTAAAATAATCACATCAGCTTTTAAATTTACAGCTTCAGACAGAAATTGGTGATTAAATAATGACTAATTCAGCCTTTCATTGCGGTCTTTTGTCCTCAACCCTTCTACAAACTTGGCCCGTGTAGTGTCAACAAAACAAAACCGTTTGAAAGGTGAATGATATCACAGTCGATATAAAAAGGCTTAATTGGCGACTTAGATGTGGCAAAAGGCACATTGCATTTGAACTTAAGGTATTACGGCACTTCATAATAAAATTGTTTTCGGAACACTAACTTTGACTAATTTGGAGTATGTGAATAAAAATTTCCCCTCACATAAAATTTCTCATTTGGCATTCACAGTAAAATTGATGTTTAGTTTGGACGTCTATGATTCTGTGCTTTGGGCAGCCTATATCTTAAAAGGCACAGAGTGTAATTTTGCTGTATTTGTCTTGGATGTAAGGCAGGGGTATCTGTGTAATCTTAAGGCACCAAAGATATTTTCGGAGTTGTCATTTGATTTACATTCGAGCTGTATCATTGTGGTATAAGGAAAGACGGCATACAAACATGGACGGAAAGGTGGGCTCGCACATGTTGGCTTTTGAGGAGACTTAAAGGTATTTGGAGAGTTTGTTTTTTCCACCCCTCTCTCTCTCTCTCTCTCTCTCTCTCTCTCTCTCTCTCTCTCTCTCTCTCTCTCTCTCTCTCTTTTTTGAAATTGGCTTCACAAGAAGGCGAGCTGTGAGCCTTCATCTCTGAATGAAAAGCATGTGGCTGGCATCCAGAACAGCGGGGTCTTTCAGCGCAGCCCCAGCCGACATCTGTTCCTGGTTTGTACTGCAAAATCCTAAAGCGGAGTGGGAGAGGGGTGAGAGGGGAGAAAGACAGGGTGAGAGGGAGAGAAACTGAGAGAGAGAGCGGAAGAGTATACTGGGGAGAGGGACAAGTGGTAGGGAGACATAGGAAGGGAGAAGGCGAGGACATAGAAGAATAAAAAAGGAGGAAAGAACTGACAGGGAGTAGGTTAGAGGAAACGAGAGGAGTAAAATGGGTGTGGGGAAAAGGGTAAGGAGACAGGAAGAGAGAAGGAAAAGGGAAAGGGAAGGAGAAGGATGAGAAACTGGTAGAGTGTTAGAAAGAGAGAGAGTCAGGTTGAGAGGGGAATAAACAGTGAAAGGAGAGGAAAAAAGAAAGGGAGAGAGGGAGCGTAAAATAGGGAGGGAGAAAGGAGAGAGAAGAGAAGAGGCCATTTGAAGAAGGGGGGAGAAGATGTGAGGGGAAGAAGGTTAGAGAGGGAGAAGAAGGGAAGAAGGGGAAAAGACAGTGAGAAAGAGAGGGGGAGCATGAAAATTGAGAGGGAAGAGAGAGGAAGAATGGGGAGTGAAAGAAAGATTGTGAAGAAGAGAGAGGAAGAGAGAGGGGGGAGTGAAGGCCGGGAGATGGAGAGAAAGATTGAGAGAGAAAGGAAAGAAAAGGAGAGAGAGGAGAAGAGTAAAATGCAGATGGGGCATGGGAGTCCGGAGAGAGAGAAAATAGAAAGTGGAAGGTGAGAGAGACAAAAAGAGAGGGGGGAGGTGAAAGAAAGAAGGAATGAGGGGGTGAGAGAGGAGAAAAGGAAAATGGAGAGAGTGAGAGTGGATGAGAGAATGGAAGAGAGAGGAATAATTGGGCATGCAGGGTGAGAGGGGAGACACACTGGAAGAGTTATAGAGGGGAAGAGTAAAATGTGGAGGGGAGAGAGGGAGAGATTGAGATAAAAAGTGAAGGCGAAGAGAGAAAGAACGAGAAAAATGGAGAAGAAGAGAGAAGATAAAAGGATGAAGGGTGACAGCAGCATGAGAAGGAAAAGAGTGATGGAGAGAGGAGGAGTGAAAGAGAAAGAATGAGGAAACTAGAGGAACAGAGAAGGAGGGAAAGGGGAAGAACGAGGGTTCGAGAGGGAGAGAGAGGGGCTGCAGAGGTGGGACAAATGCGGGTGTGAAGTGGAAAAGAGGGAAAGAGGGGGGTTGTTTTCTGTGGCAGCAGGAGCAGTTGGTTCGAGGTGCACCTTAGCGCTCTGATGATGTCACCTGCTGCTGGCATTTTGCTCACTGTTGCCCTCAGATTGTTTTTCAGAGTTTGGTGCCATTTGTACAAAATAAACATTCACTCGAGTGTCAGAGTAAACATCTTCACCTGGTCCTCTGCTCCACAACAGCCACATGTTTGTCGCCTCTTTCATCTGCTGCAGGACATCAACACTTAGTGTTATTGTCTTTTATTAAGTTATTTAACAGGTGACGTGTCATGGGGTTTGGCAGATTTAGACAGAGCTAACTTCTTGAGAAACAGGGTTATTAATGTTGATAGCTATTTAGAAAAAGCCTGTTTTCAGTTCTCCCATGACCAAGACATGTGATGGAAAAGAACGTCACACTGAACAGAGGTGACTCCCTTTACTGTGAGTTTGGCCTCACCTGGAGACAGGATGAGACAATAATTGTATATTTATGAGCCTCCTGTCAAAACCGATGTTCAGATATAGAAGCGTAAAAAAAATAATTTGCGTTTCTTTTCAAATGTAAATCCCCCCATTTAGAAAACTACATACAGTACGTCTTTATAGAAGAAATGCTCTTATCTTGAGCCGTGGAATGAGGCTCTGTCACTTCTGACTTTATCTGGGCCGTGACTGCTTTGAAGTCGCTTCTGTCAGAGCCGTTCCTCGTGATTATGAGATATGTTTAGGAGAGCGCGCAGCACTGAGCTCTTGTGGGTGCAGTCGTCTGTGGGAGGCTGCCCACAGTGGGATTTGGGTGACACTGCATGACCCAGGCTGTGGTGATGACAGGGGGAGACCTGACTTCCTGTCTGAGGCTGGTGCTGCTGAGGTCTCTGAGGGTTAATGGGGCTCTGTGTCTTAGCGCTCGCACTCAGAGGAAAGAACATACCTGGAGCCCAGTGCTTAGCGCTGACATTTTTGGCAAAAGCTGCTGGATCCAAGTCTGTGTTTGATCTTCTGTTTCTCTTGGCCAAGTAAAACACCAGGAGACTCAAAGGTTATTACATTTTAGTGTGTAAGGTATGTTTCCATATAAACCCCTGTTCTCCCTTAAAAAGACATAGCTCTTTCCAAGCAGACTTTATTTAGCAAACCTTAAAGCAGCATGGAGAATGAGAATATTTCTCATATATTATCTTTGCTGTAGACATCAAATGTATTATTGCTTCATCTTTTCAGTGATACATAAAGTGTGTACAACCTGTTATAATCTTTCCACACAACCTGTCTGTGATTGTGAACTCCACCACCTTTAACATTGTTCTGAGAGATGAATCCAAAGTAAAGATGTACCTGTGCAATACAATAATGTAAACCCTACTTTACAGTCACTTAGTAATAAGTAAGTCAGCTCGTTAATGTAGCTTCTTTGTTTTTCCTCTGTAAAAGTCCATAAAGCTCTTTGTTCTGCCTGAAACACCCTGTTTGGTGCACATTCCTGAACTTGACACCCTGCTAATTTTAAGGCTGAAGAATGAAGCACCACAAACCAGGCTTCCTGTGGACTAAAAGTGGAGCACACAAAGCTGCTGGCATCGTTGCTCATTTGCTGTGATGCTATGCTGTTTGAAGCTAAGCTGTACGTCATCATATGGTCTCTAGCATTTCTATTATGTGCATCCCTTGAATACAACTTCATATTCACTTTAAAATTACAGCAATCACAGCAAACATTAGGCATCATTTTTTGACAAAATCTATGCACAAATAGTAATAGTATCGAAACTTTATATTAATTTGAAGTATTGAAACCTCCCTCTGTACTGCACTTTGGGCCATTGTGGTTGTTTTTAAACGTGCTTTATAAATAAACTTGACTTGACTTGAAAGTGGAGGAAAGATCAGTGTAGGACTCAAGTGGGACACAATTATACCTTTTCAGACTACTCATGCTCTATATTATAACTAGTATAAGATCATGCGCTAATATTAGAGAAACTACCATAACTTTGAGTTGTAAATTACATTCTATTTTCCAAAATGCCGTTTTTATTATTGTTGTGGTAAATCAGTATCAAAACTGAGTTTGAAGTTATAGAATTGTGACAACACTAGTGCTCATATCTACCTTCCTGTGTTCCGATATCAAATACGCACAAGATTTATCAAACACACCCTAAAGGCAGCAGCCCCCTGAGGAGTTTGGCATTTCTCCGCCTGCTCTGGAGTCGAGCTTCCCCTCTCTGGGACCCCAGGTCTGCACATGTGTAGGTATCGCTATTACTCAGCTCATAAAACGCCACAGTCCCATCTGAAAGTGGTTAGCCGTCCAAATGCACTCAAAGCAAGCTTCAAAGCCATGGACTAAAGCAGCGCAGACAGGACGAACTCAAGGCCTCCTCATGCACATCCCGTTCCTCTACAATGAAGGAAATGCCTGGAAACTTCTTTGTTCTGCAACTTTTATGTATTAAGACTTCCAATATCACAATTAGTATAACAAATTCATGATGTTTTCTTTTGATAGAGATTTATAGTTTTGTAATAGTAGTATTACAGAGAAGATTTAGAGAAACATCAAGGACAACTGACTTAATATTTAATGTGCTTGATAAATATGGCAGATGGGGTTATGTTAAGAAACTATTTTAGCAAACTTTATTAACTTAAATGACTGACGAACGAAGGCTACCACTGACTGTTTCATTGAAAACTATTTAAATAACAAAAATATAGTCAAACTAACAACTGGCATGATTGACTCAAATTGGAGAATGTCAGTGGCGACCAAAAATCAGGTCCCGATGAGGTAAATCCTTCAGAATAAGATCAACAACATGGTTTCAAAGTTAAGATATGGACAAATTTAGGTCAACATTAGGGTTTTGGTTAAGATTTGTCAAGTAGTAATTATGGCTTAGGTTTAGGATCAGTCTGCAGAAAATATAAGGCGATGTAAGCACGGAAAGCTACAGCATGAATGCATTTGTGTCTACGAATGCACATGTGAGGAACAGATGGAAACTGGAACATACAATCAGGCGTGTTTACATGGATGTATCTCATGTTGTTATGACATACTTGGGCCAAAAGAGACTTGAGCCCAATCAAAACGTTCACAATAACCATGCTTTTCTCACGTCATTCACCTTTTTTTTAGATGAAGTTTGTGATTTTGTCTGATATGATACATTTCAATTCAATCTATAGTTAAAAATATAAACCTAAGTGCTTTTTTGTCTGGCTGTTTGTAACTTTACTTTTTCATTCAGAAAGCTAGTCATGTACTATTGAAATGGTATTAATGTATTTGGAAATGTATTTAGGATTTGGAGTTGTTTGCTCTTGGTGTCAATAATCGTAAATAACCATAAAACCGCCATGTGTCTTTTCACAATTATTGTTTATAACATTTTAAATTGTGACTTTCGTTAATAAGATAAGAAGCATCCTGTGAAATTGCAGTAGAATGATTATTGTACTTGTAAACGTATAAGAATAGCAGGCATTGCCCACAAATGCACACATCTTTTGTAGTCTTCATGTGTGAGAATGAAACTGGGTTGAAAGAAGCCTCTGTTCTCATGTCCTCTGAAGGTATTGTCCTCATTTCTTCCCCTCTCCCCATGCAGTCTCCTCCTGAGCCACTTCAAAAGCGGCTGACCCGGCCCGCTGTGCGCCATGTAACGTGTTTACCTAAAGGATCACTTCAAATAAACACCAGTCTTCCCCTTCAGATGCCTGCCACCTCCTGCCTGGACACCATCTGCTTTACAAAGAAAACACACTCCTGATTATACGTAAAATACCAAAGCCTGTCCCAGTACTTAACTAACTATAACTATATCGACTTATCATTAAATAATTGAGAGATTAACCATATTTTTTTTGGAGCTAAATATAATTGTAACTGGTATAGAGATTGACAAAACAGGAATAACAATAATCAGATGATATTTTATAGGGCTAAGATTAATTGCAAATCAGTTTCAAATGATGACGCAATTACCAAATCACAAAGGCTGCATTTTTTGAAGTACCATAATTTTCTCAGCAAACAACAAAATATCTTATAAGGTCTTATTCTGCATAAAAATGGCAAACTCTGTAGTTTAGACCGGTACAAACATACATGTAATTCTTTAATTTCCTCCTGGATGTGTTTAAAATATGAAATCTCAAATTGCAATTGCTATACTTGTCAGAAAAATCGCAGTTATATATTTCTGCCCAATCATGCAGCACTGCAGGATTAATTGACTAATCATGACTAGTCAACTATTAAAAAGTAATTGAGGCCATATTTTGTTAATCGTAATCGTTATCTGGACTCTACAGACTTTAAAACATATCTTTAAAGACCTTTTTATAACAAAAACAGTGGCGTTATTGAATCAAAATAACAAAAATAAAATGTATCTTGTTAAAATGTTATTACAATAGACATAATTGTTTGACCAGTTGACTAATCGAATAACTAATGGCTGACTAGTAGACTACTAAAATAATCGTTAGTTGCTACTCTATATTTTGGAAGTCCAACATAAACGTGCTTGAAACGTCTTTTTAAATTCCTTAGTTGAGGTTTAAGTATCAAACAAATGTATAAAGAGTGCAAAATTACACACAGAAATGCATAAATGTCACTTTATACCCTTATTTGAAAGTTTATAACCTATTTTTGTCCCATTTTGTTTTTAGGCAGCTTTTTTGAGTTTTCCCAGTATTAACATTTAACATATATTCAAAACTGCATTAACTATGACTATGACTGATCACAATCTATTTCCAATATGTTCATATGTTCATAGAGAAAACAATATTGGAAATGCCAGTAATTGTCACTAAGTGTCATTGTGTCAAGGTCGTTTATTGTAATATTTTTTGTTGCCATAAAACGCACTTCAACTTTTGTTATTGTGAGCAGCTAAACCACAATGGCACTGTTTCTTTGGCACAAATCTTTCTAGTTTTTGGTGAGTGAGTTGTTTTACCGGCTTTTAGTACCCACTGCTACTCTCCATGTTGATGTGGGCATGACTGATTGTATCGCTGAAGAACCAGTGTATCAGACTAAGTGAACTTTTAGCCCCAGTGTCATGCGCTCTGCTTGAAGGGTTCTTTTACATCGCTGCCTTTCACCCTTTTGAAGCTTTAATCCACTTTTAACAGCCATCGTCAAATGTTAAGTGTCTCTTTGTGCTGTGAGTGGCCTTCTCAAAACTTGCTGCTTAAACCCAAACTCGATCAGTGTGAAGACGTCTGGTTTTACACCTCAGATAAGATAAGCTGTGCAGTGCTAAGCTAATGTTGGCCATGCAGGATTTTTCAAACTAAAATAAAAACTAATCACACAATATAAGGTTTTATGCAGAGAAAAAATGATCCAGTTTCAATGTGGTAGTTTATTCTTTCATAATTTTATCTGTTATTTTAGCATTATGTATATACGAGACACAGTTCCTATGAGACGAGACACAAGATTGGGTCCATGAGAAAAGTTGTGCAAAAATTGTGCAGTTTAGTTCACAATTTCGCTGTCACAATTATTTATTTATTTTATTTAGTAATTGTCGCAAATCTTTTTGGAACTACAGCTTCTCAAAATGCAACCAATTTTTTTTTGTCTGAGGCAGGTGTACACATGAGAGAAAAACCTTCCTTCACACTTGTCACAACTATCTGAGGCCAAAGCAAGTCATAGTAAAGTTAGCAAACATTAGCATGCAAACGGCGTACTTCCTGCAAAGTGAATACAACTTTTAGATGCAGACAGAGCTCTGTGGTCTCATTTTCACCCGAACAGATGCTTTTACAATATATCTTTACTGGGGCAAAACCGATTTTACTTGATTACAGCCCCCTTGAAAACAGTTGCACTCGTCAGAAACTACATGTCCTGAGTTGCTGCAAGATTAATCGCAATTTAATCAAAATCGCATTTTGAATGGATGCGATTAGAAAATCACAAAGGCTGCAAATTTTTTAAATACCATAATTTCACCAAGAAACCTTCAGCCCTAGTTTCCACATGGTTCTTGCTTCTTTCTGATTTTCTTATCCTACATAATGCCTTTTAAAACCTGCAGGTAATATCTCCTTTACAAATACCTGCTTTTATGATACACCGTATATGGAATAAAAAGGTTTTTTCTTTAATGGGAAGAAGTAAAAGTCAAGTACAAGGCCGTTCAAGTGTTCTCTCTGATGTTAGGGCTGATATATTGTTAAAAAGTATACTGTGTAGGCCTGCCCCATCAATGGAAATCGAATCGAAATCAGCCAATCGCAAAGGCTACAATTTTGGAAGAACCAGTTTGGAAGAACAAACAATAAAATATTTATTCTCATTAAAAATTGCTAATCCTGTAGTTTAGATTTGTACAAATGTTCTGAAATACTTGTGGTTCTTGCCTGAGTTTGTCAGTTCTTTTCTTTTTGTCTTTACGTCAATTTGCCTGGATGTGTAAAATGTGAACTTTGAATAGAATAGAATTATTAAAACATAAATCGCAAATCTTGCAATACGGGTCAGAAAAAGACGCAATTAGATATTTTTACCAAATTGTGCAGCCCTAGTACTGTGAATTGAGTCTTAATGTACAAAATGTATCAAATCAATAGCAGAATGAGTCAGAAAAGTGTTAAGAAGCATTTCCAGAATTGTTTTTCCCGTGTCCATGGTCCTGTTCCCCAGTGATTTTGCCTGAGGAGTGAGAGTGCAGTGGTTCTGTGACTTCACTGTGAGAGCCGGAACAGGAGGTGGAGCTCTGTGCGCTGCCCTCTGCACTGAAGCCTTTTGATCTCACTTTGTGCCACGGATGAATTACGCTCCAGAATTCTCTGCAAAACAAGTGTTAGAGTCGCACACATGTACAGTCTGTAATGTTAATGTAGTGTTACTAATGCACACACATAATGACTCCAGTCCATAAGCAAGAAACACAGATGTTGAGCTGTACACCTGTGGCCTAGAAAATCTCAACTTTTGTTCCAACTTGAGAAGTGGATATCATTGTTTGTAAGGCTTTTTTAATGATCATGTACTGATACCTAATCTAGTCCTGCAAAGAAATAAGTGTGACTTATCAACTACTGATAACTGTTTTAATAATCGTTATAAACTTACTCTAGGTCTACCGTGTGCTAAAAACACATGAGACAAGAAGAACATATATTTAGAAAACAGTATTTAAAGAACTGCTATACGCAAATACTGCCTGATTTTAACTAGGCTTGTCATAATTAAACAAATTTAATGTGCATTTTATTACGGAAAACTTTCAATAAGCTTACAATAAACAACAATATTGAACTCTGCACTTTATGCACCTGAAAAATGAAGTAGTAAAATGAATCTGGTAGTTCTATAATGAGTCATAAATGTTTAAATGTTAATGTACAACAAAAAATAATCAATTCCCACCAATGAGGTCAAAATGAACGCACACACTAATATCCAATCAAAAAGTTAGCAATAAAAAACTGTTAGGATTGAATTCTGGGCTATTTTGCCTATTTTTTAGCTTCAACTGGTAAATATTTATGAGTGGAAATGATGTTCGACTATTCAACTAATAAACTAAAATAACAAAAACGTGACTAAAAGCGACAAAAGCAAGTCTAAAAACATCGAAAAGGTGCCTGAAAGTGAAGAAAAATGCATCTAAGCGACAAAAATGACACTGCAGCTGACAGAAACACTACTCAAAGCGACAAACGTGACAAAAAGCATCGTAAATGTTCCAAAACGTGATTCTTTATTTGTTTGTTTGTTTGTCAGTTCATATTTCTGTCTTTTTGTCAATTCTCCTGGACATGTCTAAAATGTGAACTTTGAACAGAATCCCACTATTTAAACATAAATCGCAAATCTAATCTAGTTGCTGGTTCAGGATATTGGTGAAGGTTTAGGACAATTTATGAATGTAATTGAAGGCAATTCCTGACCACTATCAAGACTGACCATCTCATAATGTTTCCTATTTGTTACTAAAATACTGATAAGTTATTTTAATCAGACGACCTGTAAATTGTACAGGATTTAAGAAAATAATCTGCACTGGTATGATATCGCTTGGAAATGGGAATTATATACGGAAAACCCAATTATCATTATCAGTAGAATACCATGAAATCTATCTTGTCATCCTTATCCGTTGAATATCTATTATTTCTGTAATGAGGTGTTCTTTCTTAATATTCTTTTTTCTTTAGTTTGCATTTCTGAGGCCAAAGCAGTTCAGTCTATAGTACAACTGCCTATGATCTTTCTAACATACCCGTGCTTCCTCGCTCTGTCTGACAGTTGTGCCGTCTGGACCCTTTCCTGTGCCCAGTGGAGGTGTATTTTTAGGAATCCCAATGAAAACACAGTGCTGACCCTGGGATGACCGCTGTCCAGTTCCAGGCCTGTGAGGAACTTCACAGCTTGGAAAAGGGCCTGTTCTTGCAGTGTCAAGAATTTTCGTGGTCTTTGAAAGGGGCAGAAGGAGCCAGCTGGAGGAGACAGGAGAGCTGCAGTTGCACAACAGGCTTATGACAAACCAAGCAGACCAAACCCCAAATTAAAGTTACTATACTTGTATATTTAGTGTGGGGTCAATCTAGTTTAAGCAATTTACATACACAGAAATTTTGTGTCATACATTTTTTCCTTTTGCTTAGAGTCTCAGAATCTGTACATGTTTGGGATGCTCGTTTTCACATTTTTCTTTCACCCATACTTCGGAGCTCTTTGCGGTCAATAATCAGTTTACAGGTTGCATTAACACTGTACTTTTTTGTTTAAGATTTTTTCTATATGAGTCCAATTAGTCCTGAGTGCATTTTGTCATTAAACACAGAGCAGCTTGACAGCAAAAGGTCTTTGAAGTTTGTCCACAACACATCTTGAATGAAAGCTCCTATAAACATAATGCTGTGAAGTCGCTAATGTTAGCCATTTACCTTAGTAAAATAGTTTTCCATCTGAGGCAAAAAGATGTCAGTTTTCTCAACCAATTTGAAATCCAAGTTAAATAATCCATGCAAGATCAATATTAGTTCATAAATACTGCAGTGTCAATCTATTTTGCTTTGTCTTTAAGGGATAAATCCACTGTTTTGGAGTTTCAGCGAACTGTTCACTCAGAGGCGCCAGGGTTACATGATGATACTCGCTCGGTGCATGAAGTCATTCGGCGTTACAATGATACATTACAATGTGTGGAATAACGTCATGTTTCAAAAGAAAAGAGAGGTTTTTTAGATGGGTCTGGAATAGGGACTGGAGAAATGACACGAGGTTAATATCACAAGTCTATAGATCACAATTCAGTTTTATTGTAATTCATGTACACTTTTTAAAATGTCTTTAAATTTCTTCTCACATTTCACAGTGAAACCTGAGCAGAACAGATGCTCACCAATAGGAGGATAGGATATCTATCTATGAGTGGATTGTACAATGATGTGGACTGAAACAACCAATGTATGTTTGTAGATATGAAGGGTAGTTGCTTTATTGTTGGCCCTTTTTTTCCCCCCAGCCCCTTGGGACAAGCGTTTGGCTACACTCCGGTTTGTTTCATTCATGTAGTATCATGTCTGTCGATTAACATGCACTGACCCTAATAAATAGATAAATACATCACGTGTTTAAGCTAAAAGCTGCATTAAACAGAGCACTGGAAGCTCTAATAAAAGCATCATCACAGGCACAGTTTGATTTTTATTGCCATGTCCCCCAGCTTTAGTCTGGGAAGTATTATCCTGAATATTTTACCATTTATATTATGAGTTACATAAATCAGTTGATATGTGCATATTTATTTATTTATGAATTGTTTGAAACAAGTTTTATCAGAGTTTTACTAAATAAATAGAGCTTGGCAATATAGAGACCTTCATCAAATCAGCTCTGGCCGCTGCATCTTAAGCAACACCTTTTAAAAGAAGTTCTAAAAGAATATTAGATAAAAGGCTAAAATGCTGTTACATCAGACTCTATTTCTGTTACTCCAAAGCCTTCTCGAGCTCACAGTCCATTTCAGACGGATGGTTTCTGAGTGCATGGGCTCCAGTCAGACCCTGAACCTCTCTTTGTAAACGTCCCGAGGGGAGCTTTAACCAGTGAACTGTACAGCTGTGGACCTGACCCCAAACCTGTCCTCTTCCTGCTCACAGTTTGGGAATCCTGCACTTCACTCAAAACCAAACCAATTATGTCAGATTTGAATCGGGCTCTGCAATATTTAAAGTTTTAAGTGTGATTAAAAATAACAATGGGATAACAGTAATCTTACATAAATAAAATGTTTTGAAGGCTTTTTCCCGATTTCAGTTGAATTCACCAGAATTTTCAAGTGTAGTTAGATTTTTACTTCAAGTTAACATGCATTCTTTCTTAAGTGGAATATGACTTGTTATCAGGTAGTGTTTATAATAAATTATAGATGCTAAATATTCAAACTCCAACAGCTTAAATGTTAATGTACAACAACAAAATAATAAAATGACCCGAATAGTGCATTGAAAATGACCTCGATTGCACGGACACGATAAAGAGCTTCCATTTATTAAATGATGAGTCAATATAGTAATTATGTCACATACTTATTTATATCAATTATGACTTTTTTAGGGTCATTAATGCGGTGTTGCTCCAGTCAGTTACCAAAATTGAGTTCCTCAGCTAATAATGAGTCTGTGCATCATGTCCAAACTGTCATGGGGGCCTTGGAAGTACTTTTATTGCAAATATAAGAACTCCTCCATATCCTCCTATCCTCACTAACCAACATTTCCATCTGGGACAAACCTTATGTACAGGTTTTAATCCTAGGTTTTGTGGCATCCTCAAATACCACTTAAATGCACCTTTCTAAACCATTCTCCAGATCAACCACCAATCTGTGGCCCCTTGCTTTGTAGATGTTCGAATATGTGGTCCTCATTGACACTCCTGCTGAACATCATCTGCACAATTACTTTTCATATATTTTGTACAATTAATAATTTCATATGAGCGTGATTTCAATTCTGATCGAAAATATTTCCCCCTGTAATTGAGGAGTTTCTAGCTAGCACAAATGTCACTGTGTATTGACATCATCATACATTTGTGGCTGCACGCTCGGTTGGACCAGTGGTGCCTCTCTGCTGTTGCTTGCACGCAGCTGTCCTCTCCTCCGTGGTTTGTTTACATTTCTCAGTCACCCGCAGGAGCACTGTAACTTCACCAGCCTCCGACCACAAAGCCTCGCCCCTATGAACTGCCAGCCCCGACTTTTCAAAGCCATGAGTCAAATCCCTCGCAGCTTAACAAAGGGAGCAGTGAAAACAGAGGTGTCGGCGGTTTTCTACAGGTGAGGGCAATTATCTGACATGGCTAACTGACATCCAGGGCTCACGGCGGGGAACCTGACACCAGATACAGTACAGAGAAGGGCCAGAGTGTCGAAACTGTTTCCTCATGACACAAAAGAGATGCTGGTTATGTACTGACATTGTATTCAAAACCACTGGTAATGTGGGGTAATTCCCAGCGCTAATGTTGAAGATTATAAAGGGGGGAGCTGAAGTAAAGTTATACAATGAATCTAAATTAAATCGAGATTGAGGTTCGGTAATTTTTAATTGTCAAAGATCACCTTGGATCTCTATAATTCAGAAGGTCTCAGTCAATATGTCAATAAAAGCATGTGGTTTGGAGCTGATTACAGACTTTAGAAGAAGCAATTTGACAATTTTTTGTGTTAAATGGCATTGATTAAAAGTTGGCATTGTTAATGTTCAGGAAATTGATAGACATTTTAATTTGTACTTAATAATACCAAATACATCTGTATCGTAACTTATGATAGATGAACATAAGCCATTAAAAACCCTGATTCAGTGAAACATATCATATTTAATCAAATTATTTAAACATAAATCTTTATTTACCTCTGCAATACATCTATAAATCTGTAATTGTATATTTTTCCATCTTAATTGACTTCACTCTGCCTTGTCTTGGTTTATTGTTAGTTTATTCTTTGTTAATCCAGAGTTAGGTCTTGGTCTACTCTTGATTTGGTACTGGACTTCCTGAGCTTAATATGGTCAATCTGATCAAAAGTTACAGTTAGTTTGATTTATTTTAGAACTTGCTCCCTGGTTTAGCCCTGGTGGATTTAAGTTCTGGTTTGAGACCTGGCTTTGATCTGGTCTTGTCATAGCTTTGTTGTGGTTCAGTCCTGGTTTCTTTTTCAGAACTGCCCTGATGTCATTCGATGTCAGAACAATATCACTTGATTTCCTTTGGTTTACACAACACTAAGCATTAAGTTGACCCATATGTTTTATTTGTTTCTGATAACAAACTGCAGTCGGACGTTCAAGCCACCTCATCCTGGACCTGGCGTTGGTTGGAGAGCAGTGTTGTTTGAAGGGGCTGAGGAATGTGGAACAAATCCCTTCAGCTTTATCGGCCCGGGCGCGCTCTCCATTGGACCAGCTTTAGAGCCAGAGGACTGCGCAGAAGCTTACAGAATTTCACATGGAGGCCAGAAACAGAGGAACATCCTGTCAGAGACTCACCGCCGGGCCCACACTGGCTTTGATATAGCGGGCCCTGTGAAGTTTGGTGTTTGTCAGGGGAGTGGGTTTGCATGTTTGAAATCTGGACAGCTTGTATCCTGTCTGGGTTTTGTGGACATATTTTGAGGCTTGCGTGTCTTTGAACAGCAGT
The DNA here is from genome assembly GCA_019453435.1 of Rhinogobius similis. NCBI lineage: Eukaryota > Metazoa > Chordata > Actinopteri > Gobiiformes > Gobiidae > Rhinogobius > Rhinogobius similis. The sequence goes on along the minus strand of CM033626.1, from coordinate 24,707,199 downwards.
TTTTAATGTGGTATGGTTTCTATTGTTTGTTGGAAATTCTGTATAGCTGGTCAAGTTGATGGTAATAGGCTAAGATCTTCGGTTGTACTCCATGTTGCCATTAATATAATATTTTTGGAAGGTAATATTGTCGCCTTCTAATTTTGGATGTGTGCATCTTCTTCTACATTATTTGCACATTACTTTGTATTGATACCTTTCACGTGGTGTCGACAACATTCCTTGAAGGGTTGAAGCTAGATGGATGCACTGCTCTGTCTGAAGCTTTGTGACACAAGTTAGACTTTAATCTGAGCTTTTTTTTTAACACAATCTGTCCAGAAAGACTGATTTAGTTGGAATTATAACAAGTGATCTTATTTTTGCAGATAAACAAGTCCTTTTCAAATAACATTAAAGAAAGGCACAAGCTAACATTTATTAGTCAACACTGAGTCACACAGGCTCCTGAAAATGTGTAGTTTAAATCAATTTAGTACTTTTGTTTTGCAAGTAGGGATGTCACGCCATCAAAATTAAATGTTACGATTATTGTGAGAAGAATCCTCACAATGTTACAATTATTCATGACTGTTGTCACTGCGACTTAACAACTGTGAAAACCTTAATTCACAAGTTTAACGTATCTCCATTTTTCACTGGCTTTATGAAAAGAAAGTTGTTGAATGAAAACATAATGATACTGTATATTTTCTGTATATATATATACAGACTGTACAATTTACAGAGACATTGAGCTCTTGAAAACAGAGATGTTCTGAACCAGATTCTGATCCATTTGCAGGAATAAATTACACAATGCAATTACACCCAGTCAACAATAAGAAAAATCCACTCTCTCTGACAGAAACACAGTTAAATAACAGAGCTTTTTGCAGCTTTTTGACCATCTTATTACTATTAACAATGTTCCTGTCATTCAGTTTTAGCATAACTTCAAAACAACAACTTTGACAACACATTTCTCACCTACATTTTGCTCTCTCTAACTGTTAAAGGAGAAATTTATGACATCAGCTGTTTTAATGGGCTGATTGGTGCCCCAGTGTCAAATACATCATGGGTGAGTCTGTGCTGTCCGGCAGGTAACCACAGCCAGAGTGAGAGGATGATGACTGTTATTGTGCGCAGGGCGTGGAGAAGGGGTGACTTTCAGGGCTGCACCTCTTACATAGACACCCAGGCACGCTCATCTCTCTGCACAGCTGTCGTTACTACGACCGGAGAGGCTTCAGCGCCGTGATTCATGTCCTGCCAAGAGTGGAGCGGACTGTGCCTCTTCTCTGACCCCAGACAGATTCGGCTGCTTTGAACGAGGCTGAACTTCACACATGGGACCACTGCACATGTGACCGAGTGGCATTGTGCTCTGATCCCCAAAACCTGTGTCAGTGAACATGATACAGAAACATAGAAGTGAATGACATAACTACAGTATGCTTTATTGTGGCGTGACCCTTTGACCCCATCTGCCAATTTATAAAGATTCTTATTGTGATTGAATACTTTTCTGTTTGATTCAGCTTGTTGCTACAGGTTAGTAATATCTATTCAGTGAATGTTGTTTTAAAGTGATACACATGTGGAATATTGGTTAAAAATACTCAAAACTGATGAAAAATTGAACAAACTTATGTTGTAATCTTTATAATAAGGGTATAAAGTAGGGGTGCAGTCAATTTTCTTGGTCGTCTAAAACAATCGAGGTGTGGAGTTGACAAAGTTGACAAGTTCAGTGATCTGACCATGTAAAAAAGGCAGGATAATCTCAAAATTCACACCAAAATCATTGTAACTGTTGTACGTAATTGGTCGACCAATACAGATTTTGGTTGCTAAAGTCATCAACCAATAAATAGAGTGACCAAAGATCTACAACCCAAGTATAAAGTGAGATTGAATACACTTTTGTGGAGACTAGCACACTCCATTCACATTTGTCTGGTAGTAAAGAGGCTGTACACAATTGTTTTGATTTAATAAAGTAAAATCTATTTTGATACAGTACAGATATTTTGTGAAAATGAGTCAGTCCATTGTGTGCTCTTTGAATCTAATTATCTATTTGCCTTGTGTATGAATTGTGCTCTACAAATAAACTTGCCTTGCCTTGCCTTGCCTTATCTAGAGCGAATCTAAGAGCGTTTTATTCTCTATGAAGCAGAAAGTGCATCATGTTAGTTGTTGTTAGCATTATGGTCACGGCAAACTCGCTCGGTCCCTCAGAAAGCTATAAAAAGTGCTTATAAAGTCATTGCGGTGAATAATTGGAATTAAAGAAATGCCTTCTGATTATTATTGAGATACTGAAGATATTCATATCACACACCACTACTGTATGCTCAAACACCTTACTTTTCCTCTTCCACTCTTCTTTTTGGACAGCTTCTATCATGTTGTGATTGAGTAATGGGTACATTTAACCAATGACGATGAAGTGTGAACTCTCAGAAGAAGCAGATAAAGCTCATACTAAAGGAAAGATACAACTGACGTACAGGATATATGAGCTGTGATGAAGATGAAATCGAGACAGGAATTTCTTTGTCATCTCTCCACCTTCAGCTTGATTGGTTTAGCATTGTCCACACTTCAGTTCTTCAACTTCTGCAAAATACACCCCCCATTTTCCAGTTTTCTCAGAAGTTTTTGTTTTATAGTGTTCTTGCTGAAATCCAACCAAGACACATCTCATTTGTTAACTCTTAGCTCCATAATTACCCACAGTTCGATTGCAAATGTAGCTCAAATTACCAGAGCTTTTTCTTCAGACGTCAACTTCTTCTCATCAGTTTGCTATTTTTTGGGGTTTTGCAAGAAAAGAGTGTGAAGTTGTGCAACGGCCCCACTCTGTCTTAAGTTCTTCTTATTTGCAGCCAAAACCCCTTCCCCCTTCCTCTCGCCCCTCTCCTTGGTCTAACCGCACATCTGGTTTTCAGTCAAGGCCAGGTTGGTTACTTCTGGAATGGAGGACCCTTATTTCTCAATGGCCCCCTCTCCAGTTTCATTCTGTGGTGAAGAGTTTGCAGTTTGTTTATGAAGCGGTGTCCCTTCGCTTTGGTCCTAGTTTTCATTATTTGGCTGCCCCATAGTAGTCTCTCTCGCTCTGTCAGAAGTGGAAATGGTGTTGGCAGGCCGGCAGTCATCAAAACCTTTCTTTAGCATCCGCTCCAAGGTGAACATTTACAAAAGAAGCCCACAAAGTATTTTTTAACTACAAAACATGGTTAGGGAAAGTATTGGTTTTAGATCTTCATAGCATCAAGATTTCTTTTTATTATAAATGATTTTCAATTGATTTTCTTTATGATATTAAGACTGTACACTAATTACTAATATATACACAACAGCCCACTCAGGTAGAGCTCCAAGCCCAGGCCTATTCAACCCAAGGCCCGCGGGCCAAATCAGGCTCACCAAGAGATCTGATCCAGCCCATGACTCATCTTCCAAATAAAAAGATATATATTTTCTCCTGTTAGTTCTAGTTTATACTTGGTCCTTAGTCCTTGTTTCATTCTGCTGTAGAGCTGGTTTGCTCCTGACTTAGACCTGGTTTGATTGGTTAGTCCTGGTTCAGATCTGGTTGGTATCTAGAATTCTGGTTTTGTACTGGATTGGCAATTTTGTATTTCGTTTTTCCACAAAAGTCTAATGTTGCACCATTTATCTAATCAATATTGAAACAGATCTAGTGTCGTGGATATTTTTTGCGACCCCAAATTGTGGTGGCGTGAGTGCACCTCCAGCCCAGAAGATATGGCCCTCAGGAAAATTAAGTTGAATAGCCCTGCTTTAGCCTCTAGTTGTCAGCCAAGATTTGCATTCATTGATTAATCTTTTTATTACTATTATAAGGATGTATTTGAACCACATCTGAGAGGAGAAGGCATGGAGAGAATTAACTGGAGATATTTTATAGTTTTAAGAGCTTTTGCCAGTGCCATATCACGCCCCTTTTTTGTCGACTAAAGATGCACAGAGCATATGTAGTTCACCAAGAGTGTCTTTAGTTGATTAAAGCCCTACATTTAAGTAATGATAATTTGTTAAAGAATGTCACTCAAATCACCGCAAACACCTCCATCATGTACTGATATTACATGGACGTACTACTAGAAGGGTTGTCATCAGTATACACATTTGATCTATACTAAAATGTGTATAAAAATAGATATACTCTTTTGAACAAATTGCAATGCTGAAAACAAAGCACATTTTTAACACAAAATAGAACTTCCTGAATTATTTTAAAGTGTTTCTTGATCAATATAAGAACTAAAATTGTGTTGTCACTTTCATTTTCATCGTGCTATTGAAATTAGTTTTGAGCCTTTTCTATAGTTTTGTGACTACATTACGACTACCCTGTTTCTACATGGAAAGTATGCCAAAAAACGTGTATCATGATTTTTTAATAGAGCCGGATCCCGATTTTGATTTTGTCATGATTCATGTAGTCTTTGTTTCGTAATATTGCATTGAAGAAGTAACTTAAGCCGTCTTCTTTTCTCTGAAAGCTCACACTTCATTGCAGTTGGTCACTTCCACCTGTCACTCACTCACAGGAGGTGTGGGCTGCGAAAAGTGTCTTTGTTTGAGCTTAGAGCTGCATTAAACAGGAATTTGCTGAATCATGATATGGTAGTTTTATCTACTACTATCATGTAGTTGATAAAACTACATGATAGTAGTTTTACCCCCAGTACAGTACAGTTACAGTTTATAACAGTACGGTTACAGTTTATAACTCAGACAGAAGTATTGTTAAGTAAGAAATATAAGAATTTGTCCCTGGTAACTTGTACCTCTGCACATTTTAAGGAGAGGAACTGAATAATTCATGTTTTTAAAGATCCGGTGTTACAAAACGACTTGGCGCTCTTTGAAGAACACCCTAAAAGAAGTGTGCATACTTATATTTTGGGTGAGTTAGTTCGGGGCGCTGTGAGAACAAAGCTGTGCAGTGTTTTCCAGAGGGAGGATGGGTGGTAGAGCGACAGGGGGAGAGAGAGGGCGGAGGGGGGACGTCTGATGTCACCTGGTTGAGCTATGAAAGCTTCCTCTGGTTACTCTATCCCACATAAAAGTCTGGCACTCGGCTGAGGCTTTAGGGAAGCTTGGCAGAACGGCAGCATTAAACAGAAACAAACAAGACACGTTTCTCTGTCTGTCTCCAGTCTGTTTACACGGAGCAGTGTCAGCTTCAGTTTCCACCGCTCTGTTTTAAAGGCTGTCTTATTGTCAATCTTGTTTCTTTCCATAGTCTTCGAGCTTATTTTAGTATATTCGGGTAAGTTCAGGCTGCTTTCTTCTCTGCAGGCATCACTAGTGTTGTCACAGTACTCAAATTTCAAAACTTGATATCATCACTAAGGAACAGGCTCACTGAGGCCGATATTGGCTCGATATATTTGCTGATATAATAAAATAATTCAACACAAAATATTAAAAGTTGTTTCTATAAAATGATCATGGGGTTGTGGTTCTAATATAAATTAAGACACATTATATGCATTTTTTCAGTATTGATACTTGTTCAAATGAGTGTCTTGTTTTTGGTTTTTTTTTATAACCCTAGGCATCACCACAGCAAATTATCTCCCTCCGTCCGTCCACATGATCCAATTTATAAAACCAATGATTTGTAATCGGCTTTGATTCATTTTTATGCCAGATGCCCTTCCCAAGTTGGTTTGGATATGATTATGATACAAAAATGTTTCCTCATGGCATCTTCGATACTTGATATTCTTTTTGTAGAATCAGAAAATTGTTACCATGTTTTATTTTCACCTTTTCTTGCATTTATTTGTCAGTTTTATTTCCCATATGCCCTTTATGGTACTATATAGCCACACACTACTAGAGTATGTGCTGCAGGTATCTCAAGTCGTGTGTTGGTGGTAATGCTTAATTTACAACACGATGTTACCATGACATTTGTTCAATAGATTAGATATTTTTTTTAGCCCATAATATGATCCCATACTCAAACACTTTAGGCACTGGTTGCAGCTAGAGGTGAGAGATGTATAATTATAATAATGCTGTTTTGAGGTACGCAAAACTTTTTACAATCGACGATGTATTTCATATTGTACTATTTATATTCTTCCTTATATATAGTGCAATATAAAGTCACCTATTGTAAAAACTAATCTAAACTAATAAAAACTTCAAAATAACAAACTTACCATGTACTTCTTTTATTAAATGCGAAAGCTCATCTATCTATTTTAATTTGATCTTTTTCATGTACAGTCCCTTGATGTTTATATGATACTTTAACCCTAAAGACACTTACAGACACGCTTTAGCACATTCCTGATCGATTTCAGGAATATCATCAGAAAATTTTCATTGCGATAGTCAGAAGAATATCAAGATATTTATTTTTATCAATATCGCCCACCCAGGTGCAACGCTCCTGCCTTATCTAATCTTAGAAGACCCCCACCTTTCGTATGATCCTGTGTGAACGAATGAGAGACTTTTTGCGCAGAACAAAACACACATAAATTGTGCCGATTGACATATCTTGCAGTCCTGAAAGTTCTTACACCTTCTTTGCACACTGCATGCTGAGTTTGTGATGTGATAGTGAAAGAATCCTCCACAGCAGAAAGAAGGCAGTTAATTGCACATGTGGCGGGCAGATTTTGAGGCTTACTTCGTCTCCGTGGGCGACGTGGATGGAGATGCCATGTGTGTTTAGACATCAGGGCTGCAGACTGTGGTCGGACCAGCCGGCTCTCTCATTAACTCTCGCAGAGCTTCTAATGAGAACAGAGGTGGTGCTGGGCTTGCAACGCCTTTTTATGCCCTTTATATTGTTTAGCAACATTAAAGGAAGTGTACCATTATTTGAAAATAAGAGTACTGTTACTTCAAAATCGTGTAAGAGTACAATAGTTCAACAAGTAAAGGAAGGTTGCACTATACATCACGATCAAATTTGCAGTTTTAGGAGCAATCATCAAATCTCAAGGCGTAAATATCATATCACAAAGTCTGCAATTATTAGATAAATGGAATGTCTTTTTATTGAGACATCTTGCACCTGTAGTTTAGAGCTCTACAAACATAATCTGAAATGCATGATATTCTTGTATTTGTTCATAAGTTAATTTTTAAGTCTTCTCTCAAATATTAACGCTCCTGGAGTTGATGTGCACTGAACTGACTCATACTTTTTAAACTATCACAAATTACTCATAGTGACAAGTAAAATAACCATAATTGCATTTTGATAATCGTTAACTGGACTATAATGACTCTGAAACACAACGTAAATATATTTTTACCTAAAAGACAGCATTAACACATCGTTGAACTAAAATTTCAAAACAGAATAAACAATTTCTGATTTTCAACCATACTACACCTCATTCTTCTCTGTCTAACAACATTGCAACCCTTTTTTTTGGATGATAATGTATTTTAAAAGTCTCAATGTACAATCTTGGACTAGTTGACCACTAAAATAATAGTAAGTAACAGCTCTAAACTCCCAAATCTAATCAGAATCAAAATACATTTCAGAAGAAAACGCAATTTCAGCCTAATTAAAGGGTGTGCTGATGTAAAATTATACATCGTAGAAGTATGATTTCAAAATTATAAAGTATAAGTTGGTAAATGTCCTCAGCTCTGGGCACATCCTCTGCCACTCACAGCATGACGTCCTTGATGCCTCCGTCTTAATTGCACACTCTTGATTGATACGTCTCATTACACTGGGCCCTTGTCTTTCATTTGGAGGTGATTATACCTTTTCTGCTGGTTGGCGATGGGAAGAATCAATGGTACGCTTTGATGTTCCTCGACGCGGCAGAGCAGCGCGTCTCAATATGTGGACTCCCCCTTCCTCTTTCACACTGGCCTTCATTAAGACGCCGGATTACAAAGGCAAAGATAAAAGCACCAGAACACAGAGGAAACAACAACTTGGCCGTGTGCGGAGGTCTGTTTTCCACTGTATGTTTTGATGAAAGGCTCGCAGATGGGAGCAGCACCAGTTGTCTTCCAGAGGCCTTGGACAGTGTGTAGAAAATCTTTACCTCCGCTGAGAAGAAGATGGCTCTTATCTTCTCTTAAACAATCGCACTGTTCTTTATCAGCAACTTTGCCGTCTTTGTTCTTATCTTTGCTCTTCTTTCAAGTTTACGGTGCGAGAAACTTTAGATTGGGCAATATATAGCAATACGTTATCATAAAAATGTACCGTCTGCTACTTTGGCAGTGGCATGATTTCAGTAAGCTTCTGCTATGTCATGTTTTTTTTTTTGCTAAAATATTTTATTGATCATCAAAGATTTTCAGTTGGGTTTAGGTTTGGGTTCTGCAGTAGGCAATCCATTCTTTTACAACTATTGCCTGCTGGATCCTGGGAATGTCATCTCTTGGAATATAATATTATGTCTTTGCTGTTGTAACGATTAGATCTTTTTATGTCTTTGATTGAAATTTATCAGTTGCATTACATATTGTACATTTTAGTTGTATTGAATACCATTAACAAGTCCTTCCCAATCCTAGGGCTGTAAAGTTTAACATAGGATGAGCCTTCATTGTCTCCAGATTAATGTTGTCACGATGCCAAAATTTGAAACTCTATTCGATACCAAGAAATATACTTGACTTTTGATTGAAACTGTTCACAAAACGTTACATTTTGTTTGTTTTTTAAATATATATTGATACGTCCTCAAATGGGTGTCTAGTTTCAATATTAGTTTTAGTATCAATTAATATCTGATTTTCGGGTTTAGGGTTATCTTATCGCAATAATTCTGTCCACTTTTGCGATTAGATTTGGAATTTACGTTTAATAATGGGATTCTATTCAGTGTTCACACATATTATGCTATAGTAACCTTTTTTGAGCTTTTAACCACGTTCTAACATTGTTCTGTCAAAAGCTCCTCGTTGAGTGACGTTTTTTCGATAACTAGCATCATTTATTAGAGAATCTTCTGCTCTTTTAAGTCCTTAAATCATCGCCAGACTCGTTGTGAGCATTTCCGCCGTCTAAACACAATCACTGCAACTTCTAGCCTTGAGTTTTAACATAATTTAATTACGCAGCCAGTAGATCGCGCCTAAACTCAGTAAGTGCCAGGGGAAACAACTGAAATACAGATGTTCATTTATTTTATTATAAGCAATTAATCGATTAATCACAACTAATCAATTATAGAAATGGTTGTGAGCCAATTAAATAATTGAGTAATCGTTAACTGGTCTATACACAGACTCCAAAACATTGTATGAGCTGAAAGAAGAGGTTTTATTTCTTAGACGGAGCAGGAATGTCACAAAAACACACAGGAAACATGTAAATTGTGAATTTTTGATTAAATTCCTTGTTCATCTATAAATATTCTCCTCCAGGATGTCGTCAGATGCCTTCACTTCGGCTTTGTCTTTGTAATATTTTGTAAAATTCTCATATCCAAGGGTCTTTTCGCGTTCTAAACAACTAATTGATTAATCAACCTGGAGAATTGCCAAAAGACTGATATATGAACTGACAAACTAATAAAAGAATCACGTGTTTGTTGCTTCTTGTCACGTCTTTGTTGCTTTTAGATAGATTAGTCACGTTTTTGACAGTTTTATATGTGTTTTTGGTGTTTTTAGTCATGTTTTTCTCACTTCTTTCAGATGAGGTTAATCTAAACTACAGGGTTTGCAGTTTTTATGCTGAATAAAACAGGACATGTTTTTGGAGGAAATTATTGCACTTCAAAAAGTGCAACCTTTGAGATTTGCTAATGGCGTCCATTCAACTGCGATTTTTCGATTCAATTGCGGATTATTATTATTATGATATTATTATTTATGTGGATCTCAGCAGACAAGAAAAGGTACAGAGTGAGTTAACTGTAGGTTTAGAGGTAAATTGTGAGATTCATCTTATTTTTGACAAACAAATATGCCATTCACTAGTACTTCTTTCTATATTTCTGTGAATTTGTGGTCAGCCTCATAGTTTTTGCAACTTTTTTCAGTCCTTTTTAGTCGACTATTCTATCCACTGGGCTCGTCTTTAGCCAAGCAAGAATTTCTTTAGTTAACTACAGCCCTAATTCTGTCAAGTCCCCCTATTTCTCCTACACATCACATTTGTATATTCTTTCTGTCTCTTCTCACTGTCTCTTGTGGCCTATTTACGTCGAGGGGCGTCTGAATGGTGACCCTTTGCCCTCCTCATCCCCCCATTCCCTCCCTCTCTCACACTGAAGGTCACGGGCAGATTACAGGCTGAAGGTATCATCCTCTGAAGTAAGGAATAATCACCGCCTTTGAGATTGTTAAATCGAACCACAGGCCTTAGCGCTGTCATTACTTTGAGTTGAAAAGGGGGAGGGGGTTTCAGAGGGAGAGAGAGGGGCTCCTTCCACCTAAATGCATGCAGATGTTCAGCCTCTCAGCTCAAGGTACATGAAGTTCTTTTGTTTTTTTCACCAGCGTCTATCTGTTTTTTATTTATCCGGTTTCTTAAATCTGCGGTTTTGATTTCAAAGTGTGCGCAGAGCGGCTTGTAGCGCCGGAGAGTGACGTAAATGGGATGAATCATTTGTTGTTTGAATACTTGTGGGTTTAGGGCCGAGGCTGCACTTAATTTTCATTGTTTCCACCGCACAGTTTTAATTATTAGTTGCTTACGTGCAAGCAGATGTGTGAGAGAAGAAAGCTGACATGTTTTTTGTAAGTGCTAAGTCCTATTTGTGGACAATGAGAAATTCACAGTACAGTTTTTGTGGTGTATAAATTATTTGCGTATGACAGCATAACCATTTTCCTCTTATTGCCTCCTTCTACCCTTTAGGCCCCCTTTTGTTTTACAACTGTAGTTAATCAATCCCATCCTATCTGCCTGGAAATTTCCATCTGGCAATTATTCTCCATTGAAAATAAATACACACATGTTGCCGCGGGCTCATTGCGTGGTTTGTTTCACATAAACCAAATGTTAAATGTTCTTTCGCAGTCTGAACTTTTTGAACTAAACTTTTCCTAAACTGTGCAGTGCGGGCGTCTTCTTTTGTTTGAGTCTTTTCCGAGAGTTTCAAGTCAAGTAAGATGAGAATAAACAGCCTTGTCCCAGCTCGCATGATAAAGTTTCTGTGGTTTGATGGATGCGCGAGTGTTAGAGGGGGCTCTGAAGTCTCGCTGTGTCGCAGACAGAGGAACACAATGAGAGTGCAGATGTTCAAAGGGACCTGGGCCTCTTTTCTTCAGAGTAGGAAATGCTTTGAGGGGACTGTTTGTTTTCTCTGTGTCTGTGGTCTGAACTGTAGAGTCACATATATTTCTAACGCCACCCTCTTTTCTCCTCTCTCTCCCTCTCTCTCTTTCACTCTATCCCTCCTTTTTCTCACCCTCTCTCCTACTCTCTTCTTTCTCTATCTTTATTTTCTGTCTGTCTTTCTCTTTCTTCTCTGTATCTTTCATCACTCTTTGCTCTTGCTGTCTCTCGCTTCTTTGTTTCTTTCTCGTTGTCGTTCTCTTCTCTCTATCTGTCTCTGTCTTCTTTCTGTCTCTTTCTCTCTCTGTTTCTCTTCTCTTTCTTTTCTCTCTCTTCTCTCTCTCTCTCTCTCTCTGTTTCTTCTCTATGACTCTATTCTCTCTGTCTTTCTCTTCTTTTTCTCTATTTTCTCTGTCTCTCTTTATATTTTTCTTCTCTGTCCCTGTCTTTCTTCTCTTTTCTCTCTCTCCGTTTGTCCCTTTCTCTGTGTCTCTCTAATCTCTCTCTCTGTCTTTCTCTACTTCTGTCTCGCTCTTCTCGCTCTGTCTTTGTCTCTCTCTTTCTCTCTACTTTCTCGCTGTCTCTCCCTCTTCTCTTTCTCTCCCTCTTCTCTTTCTTTCTGTCTCCCTCTCTTCTCTTTCTACTTTTTCTCTGTCTCTTTCTGTTCTTTTTGTCTCTTCTCTCTCTTCCTCTTCTTTCTCTTTCATCCCTCCACCCCACCCTCTCTCCTCTTTCCTCTCTTCTATGTCTCAGGAGTTTCCAAACGGAGAGCTGAAGGAGGGGCAGTTCATTGATCAACACTGTCCTCTAGAGGGTAAGTCGAGAAAACTACATGTTCTACTCTTCATTTAGATGTTTGGGCTAAAAATAGGAAAGCATCACTTCACTTGCACAAGATTTTTATGTTTGCTCATGTCTCTTAATCATACATTACACACGTGAATTACATATAAGGAATGTCTTTTGGGGCCGAATTTAAGTTTGGATAAAACACATTCTTTAATTAACTATATTGGCTAAAAAGATGTAAACACAGATGGGATTTTAGATTAAAACCTGAAATTTACACTTGAAATTGTATAAAGCAGGCATAATAGCTTAACTTCTGACAGTTGTGCGTTTGTTTGATGCAATTGTTAAGTTGATACATACTTTTATTAAGCTAACTTTGCACATTTCTGTAATAGCTTTGAAATTTTGACTGTCAGGAAAATCCACAAAACACATTAAACTTATAATAAAGAAAATGTCATGTGCCTGTAATCCCTGGACTTGTTAATGTTAAAGGACAAATATTATGCAAAACTGACTTTGTTGAGCTTTTAACCATGTTCTAACATTGTTTTGTCATCATTCTCCCACACTATGTTCTGAACTCCATTGATATGTGGCGTAGATCAAAACAACCATGCAACCGACTCAAGACCCCCAAAATGAAATAAAAAATAATGTAAAGTGTCAAAGCATGTTAAATCAGGTTTAATATTAGTTATTTGAATAGTTTATTGTCTTATTAGACCCTATTTCACTAAAAGATAAAAAAAAAAATAGAGCAAATACAGGGTCATAGTTATTCAAATTAGATCTTGAAATCATCTCGCGACCCCCAGCTCATTCCTCCCGACCCCCACTTTGGGAACCACTGACGTTGATGATGCTGACGTTACTTATCGAAGAATCTTTTGCTGTTTTAAGTCTTTAAATCATTGCCAGACTCGCTCTGATCATTTCTTCCGTCACATCACGATAACTACAACTTCATCAGATCCACTCTTTACTGCAATGGATTGTGGGTATATCTTTACATGTGTGTAATTTCCTCCACAGCCAGTAGATGGAGCCACAGCTAAGTCAAAATGACATCTCTCAACGCAGTGATAAAGTTACATTTCTCTATGTAAACACATTTTGTTTTTACTTCTAAAACATGAGATGTCAAACTGAAGACACTCAAGAGCAGGTTTAAAGGCTAATAACAAAATGGAAAATGCATAATATTTTTCCTTTAAGTCGATTCATATTTGTTTTAAAAGTGACTGTTGTGTTTGTTTGTTGCGTGCAGTGGTTCTTCCTCCTGAAAAAGGCGAGGGCTGTGAGAGTTACCTGCAGTACATTCATGCAGAGGACGGAGAGCGGGAGCTGATCCGAGACGCCACAAAAGCACCGGGCAAGAAACGCATCAGTCTGGATGTAAGTCACGCTTTTTACAATGAAACAGATCTGTTCAGTCTGGATGCTTTTTGAATTATACTCTAAGGCCCCCCTGTTTCCCACAATTTCTGCCCCAATTTTCTCTTTCATAATCTCAAAACAATAATCTAACAACACAAATGCGTTTTACTTTATAATTCACATTTGTATTGAAAAAACACAATCCTACATACATAGGAAAATTACAATGTGCTTGCTTATCCACTTAATAAAAACATAAATTGAATGTTCTTGCTTTTCCTCTTTAACTTACTTCTTGCTTTTCCACTTTAAATTTACAAAAGAACATACATTGAATTGACAAAGCAGTGAATATTATTTTTAACTTATTGTTTACTATTTTTCATTTATTTTTTGGGTAAATAGAGGGAAGACGTGACATTTTACACCAAAACTTGTAATGAATACTGATTGCTTTTGCTGAAATCTGTGTAAAAACCTGATGTCCCTCTTCAACGTAAATGAATCAGTTGTTTTATTCTCAGGACATGGAGTGTGACGTGTCTGTGGAGGACGATAACAGACAGGAGTGGGTCTTCACACTGTATGACTTTGACAACAGCGGCAAAGTTACCAAGGAGGTGAGTTACTAAAGAGAGTCTCAGACGATTGGATTGGGTTCACGTTTGCAGAGAAGACGCTGAACTTAGTGTCAGTGTTGGTGTTTGTGTTTATGTTTGGACAGACCCAGTTATTAAAGACATAGCTGCTCAAATTCTCACATACGTGTAGATTGTAAAAAACAACATTATATTATTAGCAACATGTTCAAAATGTCCCTAGAGATGAATTAGCCAAAACAATATATAAAAAGTAAACCAAAAAAAATTACTACTAAATACGTTTAGATACTGTGCGGTGGAAACACTGAAAATACCAAAGGCTAAGTTTAGTATTTAGCATCATAGAAATATTTAGTTGTTTTACAATCACAATCTCAGTTAATTAACACTGATTGAGGTAGATTTTTGAACATAAGTGTGTAAATAAGATAAGGTAAGAAAAGATGAGCGAACCTTTATTTGTTCCACATTGAGGAGATTCCTGCTTTGCAACGCAGAGTTAAAAAACAGCAGGAGAATATAAACATGTAATAAAAAACCCAAGATAAACAACTTTAAGATAGACTTTAATCTAACACGCTGTACAGGTAGAGCATTGATTTTTTTTGTAGAAATACTTTGGTTCAATTTTGCTTTGGAATCGTCATTTAAATACCATATAATTAAGAATATTTGTAGTGCCAGAGAGAAACTCTAAAGACAAGGTAGATTTTAATGATTGAACCTGTCTTATCTGAATTGTGTCTCCAGGACATGTCCAGTCTCATGCATACCATCTATGACGTGGTGGATGCCTCTGTGAATAACTCCTACCACAATAAAAGCAAGACACTACGAGTGAAGCTGACGGTCACACCAGAACCCAGGAGCCACCGGAGGGAAACAGCAACAGGTAACAAATACAACAAAACAAGGTACATTTACTATGTTTTTCTATGTTTGGCCTAATGTAAGACTGTTGTATTCAGACCGCAGTCACCAGGAGGAGGGACGGTCTGCCGACAAGAGACACTCCACGTATATAAGGTTAGGCCATAAACATTTAGCTTTTTTTTCACCCTTTCTAAAGCATTCAAGCATTCTCAATAACTTTAATTATTTCCTATGCTATCCCTATTGGTGTTGTCATGACACTAGAATTGAAAAAGTAAAGTGCTTGATACTCCAGGGCTATTCAACTTAAAGCCCGCGGGCCAGATCAGGCCGTCCAAATGATTTGATCCGGCCCATGACCCATCTTACTGTTCACTGGTTTAATTCTGGCTTAGTATTAGTTTAGACCTGGTTTAGTCTTGTTTAGTCTTTGTTAATTCTGCTTTAGACCTGCTTGATTCTGGTTGAGTGCTGGTTTGGACTTAGCTGGTATCTTGTCTACTTCTATTTTAATTCTGGTTTAGTGGATTGGTAATTTTGCAGAGCGAGGTTGGTAAAGCGATTTTATTTCATTTTTCCCACTAAAATCTAACATGGCAGTAGTTATTTTATCTCCTTTGAAACCGATCCACTCATGTGGATATTTTTGTGCAACAGTAAAATCAAAAAGTCTACATGGCTCAGAGGCCATACAGCCTCAGAAAAATCTGGCCCTTGGGAAAATTAAGTTGAATAGACTCAATACTTATTTTGATACTTCACAATCATGTTTAAATAGGAATTCTTATTCAAAATCTCATTTACAAGAGAGACATTGCCATGGTAGTAGCCAAGATGGGCCAACACAATCTTAAACATAGACAAACTTTATTGATCCACAATGGAAATTTCTCGGACAATCAACTACAGACGGTAAATAAACTAAACTAAACTAAACAATACACATTCACAGTCACAAAATGTTAATTTGCATTGTAAAAACATTTGCATTTCTCAAGGAAAACATAATGAACACATACGATGTCATGTAATTTTAAACACAAAATAAGTGGAGAATGATAGTGAGTTGAATAGTGTCATGTGGTCTTACACTTGCTCTGATATGGATCAAGACCATCAAAACTATTCAGATAGGTCCATTTTTTTCCTATTTATGGATTTTTTTTTTCAGTATTGATACTTGCTCAAATGAGGATCTATATTTTCATTAGCCATGATCTGTGGTGAAATAAAGTCTGTATTTTCCCGTTCTCAGCAGCAGAGGGCAGACCAACGAGGCCCCCGCTGCAGAAGGACAGCATTACTGTGTGGACGAAAACACAGAGAGAAGAAATCACTACCTGGACTTGGCCGGGATCGAGAACTACACATCCAGATTTGAAGGTCAGTTTTTTCCATCATTTTACTAGCATTAATTCTTTTTTTATTTGATGAGCTTGGTAGGTGTGGGCAATGATGACCAAAATTAATATCTCAAACAGTTTTGGAATTATATTGACAACATTCAGATTATGTTATCAGAAATGTGCTTTATGCCTGTAAATGTCTTTATTTGGGCTGAAGTATTGTTTAAGATATGATAGAACTGTCATTTACATCTAAGTAAATTGTAAATTGTTTGTTCATACTGGGTTTAATTAATAAATTATGTACTCTGTAAATTAAGATTAAATGTGAATTACTACCAGGGGTTATCGTGATAAAAATTGATCTATTTTATATTATTCTTAATTCTGTTGAGATGCTGATAATTTAGTTTGTTATACATTTAGTCCTTTTTTTGAACCTCTATTTTCTTTTCTTCTCTTTTCTTCTTCTGCTGGTCAGTTGCATGTCTGTAACAAAAATAATTTCCCCTTGGAGATGAATCAAAGTCATTCTGATTCTGATCCGAACATTATCAAAAAATTGCAACAATATCACATTATTTTCTTCACTTTAAAGTTTACAGATTACACAGCAAGTTTCTTACATTTTTACTCTTAAACTGCTTATTTTGCAGTCTTTTTAATAGTTCTTATTTTTGACTATCTGCTCCATATTTAAACTTTGTTCATCTCTAAATCAACAATTACGATATTATCCATTTTTCGCTATATCTCCCTCTTCGAATTGAAGGGAATTATCAAAAAAGCATGAATTTGATGTGTCTATGAATATATTTAGTGGAGCAATAAACCTTGACAATTATAATGTTTTTTTTTTTCTAATTTTCAACATTTGTGTATTTTTCTTTGAGATGTTTCTTTTTAAAAATAAAATCAATTCAGTATTCGCTCAAAATATATTTCTGTTTGTGTTTTGTCTTCAGGAACCACCACCACCACCGCCGCCGCAGCAGTCCCCCCTCAGGACACTCACACCAAAAACTCCCACAGTCAAAGTCGCTCACGGTCCCACGAACCAGAGACACAAGTGGCTCACCAGCGCCGCTCGCAGGTCATCGGCGACAACTACAACCCCGCAGATTTCCGAGGCAAAGGCGCACAGTTTGTCAAGTCGCCCAAAGGAAACTACAAGAGCGGCGGCAACAACAGTAAAACGGCCAAGTGCCACGGCCACCACGCCGCTCTCCACACGGGCCAGGACGTGTACCACCTGCCGCCCCAAGCTCAAATCTCCGGTCACCACCCGCATCCGCTACAGTACAGCCACAGCAAACGACTTCGCGCCAAAAACAGGGAGTCTCCATCCAAAACGCCGCTGTCTCCTCAACAACAGCACCAGCCGCAGCCTCAGGTCCCGTCGGTTCTGCCCGGCGCGGAGAGGGAGCCCGGGAGTCCGGGATTCGTGGTCCCCGTGGTCCAGCGGCACGAGCACCATCATCATCACGAACATCATCATCACCACCACTACCACCATTACCACCAGACATGACTGCCTTAACGTCACTGAGAGGAAATAGACCAAACGTACACAGGCCAGACTTCATGGAGCGCAACAGTGGACATGCAGTCATTCCCCCTTTTAAAGGCGAGACACAGCAGGCAAAGCTCTTTTTTTTTTTTGTTTTTTTTTTTTAACTTTGGTCAGTTTGTTGTCTCAACATAGCGACTTTGGAAACAGGAACACAACCGGAAACAACGAAACTGTTCAATGTACTCCTAATTTGTTTTATTATTTTATTTAATCCACTTGCATCCATAGATTTATACAGGGCAATTTAACTTCAAAAGCCGTTTTCTTAAAATAAAATCCTGTATAGACATAAATATCAGCCCTTAAAGTAGCACCTGCACACACCAGACTTTACAGTCTTGTACTACAAGATTTTGAATGTACAGATTTGGCAGATTTGTTCGAGATCTAATTCAAATTCTGATTTATTACTGTTGTAAGTCTAAAAAAAATTAGGCGAAATTAGAATTTGTACACCAATTTTCAGTCATATCTAGTTTTCTCAAAATCTAAATAAGAAATCCATCTATCTAATATGTTTACAAAATCAAGCAAAAAATTTAAACCCATCTCCGTTTTGCCTCCCCCCCTTTTTTTTAAATGTCCCAAATATGTGCAATTTTGGCAGTTTGTACACATAAAATGCCTTATTTCTGTATTCAATCATTACATGATGAAAAACTTGTAATACATTTTTTCCTTACATTTATGTGAGTAAACTACAGGAGAAGTTTCAAATTTATATCTTTAAATTTAAGATATTTTTCTTATTCAATTGCAGTGTTTTATCTTAAGAAATATGGTTTAAAGTCGAATATGGAAACCATTTTTGGACTTAATATTCCAATTCCCAAGTTGGTACTAGAGCAGTGGTTCTCAAACCTTTCACACCAATGACCCCCTAACAAAATATTTGACATTCTTAGTCCCACTTGATCTAAACCAGGTCTAAACTAAGGCTAAACTAGGTCTAAAATAGCACTACACACTTACACACTTGTTATACTTGTTCTAAACAAGAAATAACCCAATAAAGGACAGAAATGTGGATTAAATTGACTCTAAATTCCAATTGTTTAACTTCAGAGGAATCCACAGTTTGAGAACCACTGCACTAGAACATATTGAATATCACCATTTCTTTTTTTTTCTTAATCTCTTGTACATTTGTGGGCCAATGTGCCTTGTATGGATGTTGGTCCCTTTGTAAATGTATGTTTGACGTATCTGTGGAAAATATATTTTGAATGAAAAGTTTAAAGACATGCCTGAGGTTAAACAGCTATGTGGTAATTTATGTGGTACTCTTATTCAGTCCCAAAAAATATTCAAAAACTTTGAAATACACTGAAATATTGTGGATTATTATGTTTTTGAAAATAGATTTTTTAAAAATATGTTTAAATGTTGCCCTTTAGCTGATTAACCCCAAAACTTTCAAATCTGTAATATATGTTTGTCTAAAGTGTGGGAAAAGTTTTATAGGAATAGGTTGTGTTCAAAGTTCAATGTCTTCTCTGTCAGTATAAATAAGTGGATTTTTTTTTTTTTTTAACAATAGCTTCAAAAATTGGTGCCATTGTTCAACCTCAAAGGTGCCAAAGTTGTCAATTAAAATCACTTTAAGCCATAAGATCAAAAAGTAAAGTTTGTGGAGCCAATCCCTGACATTTAATGGTCAAGTTCAACATTGTAGATCATTTGGATATTTCAAAACGTGAATCTGTCTCTATCAAATCTTTGAATGTGATTGCAACCTATTTCCTGATTCCACTGTTGCGCTCCATAAAATCAGTCTGGATTTTTATATTCTTATCGTCAAGCTATATTTGGATGTATGTTGAGATTTACTGAGGATCGTAGAGTGAAACCGAACTAGAAGGAAGTTTATGAAGCTATTGTTGTGTATTAAGTCTATGTGGCACAGTTTGTATGAATTTTTACTGCGACTGCATCATTATTCACGTTTAATTGAAAACCAGAACGCTGCCCAAGCTGAAGGTATTCGTTCCTTTAAAGCTACTGGTTGATGACCTTTAAAGCTAAGTGTCAAACTCGAGGTTGTGTCGGTCGGTGGCACACATTTCCAAAAACATGGATCTCAGGTGTAAAGGTGCTGCTGCTCTCATGGTGCCACAGGGGCCGAGTCTTTGGGTCTTTGGGACGGCCGGCTGTGGACTGAGGGACGGGATGGGGTTGAAATCACCACTGCCAGTTTTAATGCAAAAATACCTTGCTATATGTATAAAAAAATCTATATATGTAAACACATTTTACTGTATAATTATACTGTATATGCATATTTCATCATGAATATAATTATGCATATTTGTATTTTGTCTTTTATATATTTTAATAAACATTATATAGTTAACATATTTTGTGATGAATGTGTGACTCAAAGAATAATGATACATCTTCATTATTCTTATTAAAGTAAGACCATTTTTTTATGAATTAAGAATTATTCAGGCTTAGTAACCACTTGTTTAAGGGATTTGGAGTTGGGGTATTGCTAAGCCTAAATCATTCTTACTAAACTTTGTTAATTTGTTAAAGTGCAGTTATCACAAAATCTGACTTCCTTTTTTTTTTTTTTTTTTTTTACAAATGCACTTAAAATAATATGCATCAGATAGCCAATTAAAAGTAGGCCTACTGTAGACAAAAATGAACCAAAGTGAAAATAAACAATGCATCTGCTATTTACCAATTAGAAGAGTTTAGTGTCTCAAAAGAGATGATTTAATAAAAACATTTTTGAGTTGCATGACATGTACATACATAGCCTTATAAAATAATATAGTCCAGTGTTTTCCTAACCAGGGTTACATGAGCACTCAGATTTTATAAGGTGAAATTGAGTAGTATTTGAATTTCAAAAAGTTGCATTTTTTACATGTTTAAGTATGTTTTTGAGGATTATGGACAGCAATATTATTAAAATAAGATAACATAATAATAACTGACAATTTACTACTAAAATAAACATATTTTTCTAGCCTTCTACCTCAGTTAGAAGATACTCAAAACAAAAAAAGTTGAAGAAGTCAACTACATATTTTTGATAGTTCTACCAGTCACCACTGGAGGGCAACAAATCTCCAGTAATCATCACCGCACACTTAGACCTCTGTTTGTAGCTTTTATAAGCCATTGCTGAATCTTACTGCTTTGTCAAATGAAGAAACTTACGGTTAAATAAGATGTTAGTAAATTTAAATGTTATTTCTGTTGTAGATTTCCAGCTATTTAAATGAGCACGTGTGGATCACTCGGGGAAAAAAAACATTTTCAGTCCATGTTTTAACTTTTGTAGCTGGTAAGTAACTATTATTTACTTTTTCTTGATATTCTCTTTCAGATACTCACACATAAGCTGTCTAATTCCTGCTGTTTAAATTATTATTGTCCTAGTCTTTTTCTTTTAGATGTTTTGTGTGATTCTTGCCTAATTGGCGGCGGAGCCCGGGCAAAGCTGCGCGCATTCTCTGCTCCGGTCGTCAGGGATTTAGGGACGGACTGAATCCGAGCCCCGACTGCGACAAACAAAGGCCGCTGTGAAAGGCGAGGGGAGGGTCGGCCTAATGCAAATATCCACTACTTTTGTGCGTCTTGGACTGAACCTGCGCTAAACACTGACAACTGGCGCTGTTTCCACCACGTAAGTCCCGACGCACGCTGTGTATTGGCATGTGATGTGTATTCCTGTTCATTTGACGTGGCTTTTGATATTTCTGCGACAAGTGCCCAACTTTTCCTGCAAGAAATGACAAGAAGCAATGGCGAGGGAGGGACAACGCAGCATCCAAGAGACGTGCACCTGCTGAGGACCACATACAGAGGTTTGTGCACCAACCAATGTCCAAAGTTTTCAACTTGTCACTTTATCAATCTTCATTTGAATCACTCTGTCAGCTTGATGTTCTTAATTGTTCCAACTTTAATGCATAAACTTACTCTTTTTGAGATTCTGTAGGGCATTTTCACTACTTTCTGTGCAGTTTTTGTGCAGTTTTTGTGCAGTTAAGCAGGTTTTAGTCAAAAGTGGATGCCCCCTACGCTTAAATAGACAGGGCTTTATCCCAGACTTGCATGAGAAAAGCCTTGCAACATAATAGATCAGTGGGAGACAGTGTCTGCTCTAAACAGAAGGGAGCCTCTCCTCTTGAATGTCCACAATGTCAGGTGTCGGAGTGAGTGAAGCCTGTTTAAACTTAACTTGGGGTTAGTTTTTAAGTCAGTAACCCTTCCCCGTGTCTCGACATCAATCATGTGTGTTTTCTATCGGTTTGTCAGGGGAAAGTAATGCGCTGAAATGCTACTGTAAAGCATACCGTGTCCCCCCAGAGGAGACTTCAAAGTGGGCACAACGTGAGCCCTTTATCGGAACAATTGGCCCATTCTCCCCCCGCACCCCAAACTCCGGGACCACCCCCCTCAACTCTCTCTCGGCTCCCCATTTCCACTTGATTAAGCTCCAGGCTCAGCACAGTCCCAAGGTCCGGAGGGGAAAAATGCTTCACTAATTCTGACTGAAAAGAAAAGGAGACGACGACTGCACTGGTTGGTCTGTTTAGGATTTGGTTCATTAGGTAGACATGTGTTTTTTTCCATACTTGTAAGATAAATATAGGGAGCTGTGGTAATGAGCGATGACAGCAGGGTTAGGAAATAGAAAATAGAACGTTAGACATAGTAGATAACGGGAAGAATAGGGTGTGCATCTGTTTGGGCTGTAGGTATTTAATTGTTTTGTCAATGAATCAGTCGATGGAGTCTTCAAATGTTTTATAATATCGATTCATCATTTCATTAAGATTATAATTATTTACATTTGCAACGGTAAAAAACAGAAGGCATGGAGTAAGTTAGGTGGAGATTCTTGAGTGACTGGACAGTTTAGTTTTCACTTAGAAAGATTCTGCTTACTTGTATTTATCTGTAATTTGTCCAAATGTTATCTGTATGAGTTTTTGTGTCATAATAATTCACTTTTAGTCACTTCAATCGATGCACAGAGCATGTCTTTAGTCGACCAAGAATTTGTCTAGTCAACAACAGTCAAAACTTAATATTTAAACATAGGAGTGGGTGACAGATGTATAATTTTTTTCCCTTATATTGATTGGTCTTGACTTTCAGTTGTATTTGATAGTTTCTTATAAAGATGTCTGTGATTCTGCAGTCGTCCAGGTTGGTTCCATAGCAACAAGAAAAGGTTAAATGATGGACATAAAAAGGAGGACATATTTTGAGCGTTTTGTCAGTCATCCAAGAGTAAGATCCCTGAAGAAGCTACTTGAATGAGAAATCTTTGTCCAGTTGACATAATTTAGCCTTCATTTGCTATTTTACCACACACATAAACACCAAGTAAATAAATATGACTTTTAATAATACGGTTAATGAAAACAGACAAGACTGTGTTTTAAAATGAACGTCTGCTTAAACAGCTTTTTAGATCTTTCTGCTTTTTAATTAACACAAAAACAAATCCAATTTAGTCCATTAAATTCCTCCAAACTCCACTCCACCAGCATGCTTTTGCTGGTGACCTTTCAATTAAAACGCCCTAAGAGTAACATTTAAAGTGCACTATGCCAGAGGTTCCTAAACTTTTCTGGCCGGGAGCCCCAAAGCAAAATGACAGTAGCAATAATTTGAAGTGTCAAAGCCTGTTAAATCAGGTTTAATATTGGTTATTTGAATAGTTTATTGGCTTATTGGACCCTATTTCACTAAAAGATACTGTTTTTAATTAAAAATAGAGCAAATACAATGCCATATTAATTTAAATGAGATCTTGAAATCATCTCGCGACCCCCACTTTGGGAACCACTGCACTATGCAACTTTTCTGGCACAGGGTCCGCCACTTACTTGTGTGCGTGGAGAATTGTTATTGATTTGCCTGGAATGTTCCACTGTATAACATTAAACCTAGATTTCTTGCATTCATTCAATTACAGTTGTTTTTATTGATCAAAAATTTGCATTCTTCATGTGAGCAGGGCCTCCTCTCCACAGATCTGACCTGTAACTTGGCCTGGTGGTGTGTGGAGATTGAAAATAAAGTTTAATATCATCCCAGGGCAAAACACACTAACAACAGAATCCAGAAACAGACAATATTTATACAGTAATGACTAGAGTGACAGAAGTGACAGATATTGTTTGATTGCTGCATCAAGTCATCAGCAAACCAAACCTGCTTTTGACTCTTGTGTTATTGTCTTAAATTACAGGAAGAAGATAAGTAGAAAAGATAATTGTGATGTCATTGTCAGTTTGAGATGGGTAAAAAGGCACTTGTAGTTTGCATTCGAGTTAAAATGTTCAATATTAATACTTGGGCAAATGTTAAAGTAGCTTCTTCAGCATTATTATGGTCAATTAGATTATGTTAAATACTGTCAGTGACAATAGTACTTCCACTGCTATAATCTGCTGTTATAATCTCAGCATTATTGTATTACTGCTACTATTATCTTTCATATTACTTCTCTACTTAAAGGTATTTGTTGCTACTGTAAGCACCCACTGTCCCTCCTTGTTGAAGAATGTTTTAATTGAAAAAGTAACATTGCTCCTTCCAAAACACTCGAGGAGGCATTTTCTTCAACAGATTCACGAAATGAGATATGCGTGAGTGAAAGGTGTGGTTATTGCACACTTTTTACAGACAGGAAGAAGATCAATTGCAGGATTTGTCGATCTTGCAGTGATTCATTTTAAGTTTAATGGTTTTATTTTATTTAGTTTTAGTAGTTTTGTTTATTTTTGCCATTTGCAGTTTGAAGACCACAGTGGAAAAGATGTGCAGTGAAACATTTTGACACTGTGAAATAAGCAAGATAAAAACGCTGCTAAATACAAAAACAAGACCCGAGTCTCTTCTTCAAAAGTGCTAACATGTTGAGAAATTAGGACATCACAAACAGATCTTTAGTGCCGTGCAGGCTGAAGTACAAGTCAGCTTTATGCTTGATTGCCCTCTTCTCTAAAAGACGACCACGACTGTTTATAACAACTTTTAACAACTCTTGAAAAACCCTGGCTCCACTCCTCCTCGAGAGCCTCTTTTATTGCCACCGTGGACCTTTGTGAACTGCACCTATTTAATTGCAAATCACATCTCTGTCGACTGTTCCCCCGTCTTTTTTCTCAGTTGGTTTTACAGTATTTGTGAGTAATTACCTCTATGGGTTCAGAGCAAGCAGAGGCCGGCTCCGGACCACTGTACACATTCTCGGTGGGGCGGTGGCGTTGCCCGGAGATAAGCGGCCGCTACATGAAGGCCGTCTGCTCCTCTGCGGCCCACCTCCCTCTGGCCCGCTCTGCTTACATGTCTTCTGCATACTAATGGGCCAGACAAAGCTGATTGCAAACAGGCTTGTCAAGCTGATTATTAATATTCCGCACTTTAAGAGCTTTTCACTGGGGTTTATGGAAATTCACACCATTGTTGTTGGAAATATAGTCTTATTTTCCCACGTTGGACACTCGAGGAAGAGTGAATGAGCCCTCTTCAGGCCGCTTTGATCTACTGCACTCTGGGACAGCTGTATTTCATCTATTTTTAAAGTGAAACCAGTATAATTTGCTGATATTAGGTCCAAGAACATAAACAATAAAACAACCGAATTTGTAGAGTTAATTTGTGGGTCCCGGCCTCAAAGGTTTGGGAATCCCTGCTCTACGCTTGACATTAAAGGTTAGACACTTGAATTTATACTTCTAAAAATGAGTAAATTTGTTCTCCATCTTAGAATAGCTCTTTGTGACCAAATCAGATCACTGTACGCACTGTATTTCATCAATTGCAAACCCCAAAGAAAGAGTTTAGGTGTAAGTGTTGACGATTCGCTGCTGTTTTACTTCGCCATCTGAAGAAAAAACTTTCTAAAACACTCAACTGAAAAATCATGCATGTGCCAAAGAGTTGGTAAGAGCTACGAACTAGTTAAGCTTCGCCCTTTTGCTGTTTTAAAATCAGGGGATGCAGATTTAACTTTTTTTGCTCACTGGTCACTGTTGCTACACTCTAAAAAAAAAAAAAACTAACAGGGGTTTTACTTTGGGCTGGGCAATATGCTGATAAAAATCACGATGACGACATAGTGATTCAGTGCTTTTCTGTTTAGTAAGTAACTAAAACTCAGACTTTTCCCAGTCCCCCTATGGATCAGTCTTTGTAAGGTTCTGAGTGAGTGACAGGTGGATTTAACCAATCACAGAGAGAAGTGTGAACTCTCTGGAGGAGCAGATAATTCATGTAGCTCTAGTTTAATTGGCCATATTGCATTTGTTTTAATGTTTTAGGGTTGTGTTAAAGTTGATTCTGTCTGGACAAGGATCAAATCTAGAAAAAAAGTACAATTGAGTAAATCAGAGTTAAGGGACTATGTATAAAATTCAACTTCCCATAGACCTGGTGTGAGCAAATGTGTTTGTATCTAAAAGACAATGGACCAGCATTTGGTAAGAGAAATAGTGTTGTTTTTGTTGTTTTGTTTTTTTCAGTTCGCTTCACTCCTACTTGGACTTGATGCTCTAAAAACACAATTTAAATGTTTATAGAAGCGCCAAGTGTTTTTTCCAGCCACATCGTTTTACAAATCTATCTGTACTTTATCTTTAAACAGGAAAGTCTCATTGCTTCACAAACAACATGCGAATAGGTTCATTGTAGTTTGGGAAATATAAATAAATAGGACAACCATCCCTTCTCTGGTGTACTAAATCACATTACCAAAAAGATCTGGGTCACAGAAGTACATTTGAAAGTAAAATAAATGAATAAAAAGCAGTGTCTGTATTTGTGTCAGAAGTATCAGCGGCAATAACTTTACTTTTTGTGGTACCTTCAGATTATGAGTAGTAATAGCAGGATCAGTTGCAGCAGTCGGCAGTTCAATGGCAGGTTCAAAGGTTCAATGTCTGACTGTTGTTATGTCCTGAGGCAAGACACTTCACTCATCTTGCCTAAGTCTGTGGTGTGTGCGGGATGAATGATGCAATGTGTAAAGCAACGTTTAGTGTCCAAAAAGGGCTATAAAGAACAAAGATTGATGTTTATAGTAAAATTGTACAAGTCAAGTACAAGTTTCTAAATGCTCTGAATATTAAAACTTTACAGACATTTGTACCACTTTATAATAACTACACCTTAATTTTCCTTAACAAAGTGTGTCCAAAGACTTAATTAAAAGTGAACAAATCGTTTATTAAAGTTAATTCAGGTTTAGTAACTACTTAATTAAGGTTACGGTTAGGGTTGGGGTTAGGGTATAATAATAAGTAACAGAATAAATATCTAGGGCTGCAACAATTAATCACAACTAATAGATTATTTCAATGATTGTCAACTAGTTTTGTAATCGAATAATCATTTACTGGTCCATACACGGGCTCCAAAACATGACATGAGCTGAGAAAAGACGTTTTATGAGTCAAATTGTGGCGCAATTGTGGGAAAATCATGCAAAAATTGGGTAAATTCCGTGCATTTGATGATGATGAACACTCTTTTGTCATAAATGTACTCCTCAAATGGCTTCAGCTTCATTGTGGTCAAATTAGATAAAAATCCTTACATCACGTGCCTTTTATGTTCTCAAATAACTCATCGATTCATGGACTGATGGCTAGGCTAATCGTAACAACTGCAATTATGTAGAAGCATAATTTCCTCTGTCTGATTATGTATAAAACCTGCTAGAGGCTGATACAATGTTTAGCAGTTCTTCTTTCATTTTTCTCAACAAATGTGAACTTTGAACTGAATCCCACTGATCTCAATCGCAACGCTTGTCAGAATAAAACGCGATTTGTTATTTTTACAAAATCGTTCAGCCCTACTTTACAAGTACAAATGAGCTTCTTTTGCTTTGGCACCACTGTTTTTGCTTTTACTCAATGAATAATTCCCTTGACCTTGTTTACTTTAACTTGTGTAATCTTAATTTTTACATTTTCACATGACTTATACTTGGTTTGTTTGTGTCTGATTGCCTGACGATGAAAAATCCACAGCCTCCTGACATTGAGCTTGTTCCTCAATGACAAAAGCCCTTCTTCCTTAAAGTCTGTATTCTCAAGAGACTTTATAATTAGAGCTATGGAAACAGGAAGCACCTCGCCCTCTCTATCTCCTCTTCCTCCCTGCTGCCTCCCCTTCGTCCTCAGATCTACATTTATTTGTGTGTATTATCAGGTGCACAGACCGCGATGGTATCTCCGGCTCTGATCGTCTGCAGGTTTCTTCCTCGAAATGAGCACGAGATGGAAATGTCTCTGCCCCGCAGTGATTAGCGTGTTATCGAACGTTCGGTAATTACTGGCTATTTTGGTCTTCTTGTAAATGTTTGTTTGACTTTGCCTGGGCATTTTGTACTTGAACAACAACAGTGCAAGTGTGGCAACTGCTGACCCATTTCTGGAAAAGTTGGGACAGTGTTTTCAAAGTAAATTAAAACAATCCCAAATAAATGACTTGCTAAGAAAAGGTTCAAAATTTACTTAGATACTACAATGATCTTAAAAACACTCTTTTGGACAATGGGATGTTATTGTGTTATTGTAAACACAAAATAATAGTAGTTTAGTTTCCATGGGGTCTTCTACTGACTCTGATATCGATTAAGACGATTCTAAAACTAATCAGGGGAAGTCAAACTGTGTCCAATTGAAGTGATTTTTAGTATCGACCATCAATATGAATATCTAGTTTCAATACTAGTTTTAGTGTTGATTTGTTTCTGGGTCGATTCGACAACCGTAGTAATCAAAATAGACCACCATTACCTGTATTGCATTAAAAAAACATCAATAATATGCTTGTAAAGTGACTGACTGCTGTAGTTTTAAATAGTGATGTTGAAAGTATTTATTTATCCATCATGAGCTTGATGTCATGCAGACAATATTTCTCCCTGTCATGAGTTAATCCTCCAGAGCAGTGTAACTTGGACCACAAATCCTACTTTTAACACCTGAGTTATTAAATGTAATTAAATGGGATTAAAGGAAAAATATGTTTTTGTGCAAAACGTGTTTCTCAAGTGCTTCACTTAAAGTATCTCCGGGGCTGTCTCACAAAACCTGAACCTCAGCATGGTTAAAGGTGTACTATGTGACTTTTTTGTGCAGGGTGCGCCACTCGCTTGTCTCATTGATTTGCCTGGAATGTTCCACAGTATGGCATTAAATGTATCTATCTCGTGGAGAAAAGCAGCTGTGGATTGAATCTAGTAAGAATGCATTTTAAACCAATAAAAACACGAGTCTTAGAATCATTGCTTGTTGGGATGTCACAACATGAAATTTCGGTCTTACAATTATTATGAGAGGAAACATCAAGATTTTACACTTGTTCATGAATGTTAAATGATCACAGACTCCATCTGTTCTAGGTCTCCACTTAAGTTTAAAAAAAATCACCAAGTCTCCTTTTCTTTTTATCTTCGCCCCTCTCCTGCTCAGTGAAGGTGACATTTTTATTAAAGTGTGGCTCCTTCTCTGACACAGTGATGAGGGTGAACCAGTATTTAACCCATTTCCAGAGGTCTGTCCTGCTCAGACACGCAGAGTTCAAGGCAGAGAGGAGGCCGCCTTTTATTGACTCTGAGGAGTGTCTCCCACTTTTCTGCTGCTGGGGAGGAATGTGCACCTGGAGGTGTTTGCAGAGTAATCCACACAACAATGCCACAGACACCGGAGGACCTTTTATCTATTAATTATTATTCCCTGAGTAAATAGACCTGTGATGGATCACTGTGACTTTGTGCACAGGCCAGATGTAGTCATTTTTGTCATTTTTGCAGAAAAAAGTACTTATGCCTAATATTGTACATTCATGTCTTATAGAATAGAAAATAAGAGTGTTTAAATTCTTGGTTTGGTCCAGTTCTAGCTCTGGTTTAATCCTGGTCCCATCCACATTTATTACCAATTTTTATGTAAATGCAGTCACTATAATTAGTCATTACTCAATACCGTAGCATTAAATTATGTTTCTTATAATTACAGGGTTGAACAATTTTTAATGAAAATAATGAATTGCTATACTTTTTGGACCCATTTTGAGATTGTGGTTAGATTTGCATTTATGTTCATTAACATTTGAGAGAAGACTGAAATGTAAACTGCTAAACTAATGCAAGAATTACATGTATTTCTGAACAAGAGGTAACTACAGGATTACCTGGTTTCATACAGGATACTCCAGATAGACATGATATTTTGTGGTTTGCAGAGGAAATTTGAATTTATTTAAATTCAAATTGACAACTATTTTACATACTCTCGAAGAATGTTTTCTTACGGTGGTAATTAATCATTTTACCTTGCCCCCCGCCCAGGATTTTGTGTTTGGCTTTATATTTGTCTTATACAAAACAAAAACATTTACAGCTTTAACATTGGCTCAGTGTTTTAAGTTAACAGTTAATTAAATTCCGATTTTGACCTTACCATTAGTATTTTTGTTATAGCTAACACTGTTTTTGTTTGTTTTTTACGCTAAACTACATTAAAACCTGGTCTAGTCCTGGATTAGACCATACTTTTTTAAGTTCACTGGCCATAAAACATTTTAAATATGAATTATAGTGCAGTATTTGACTATTTCTGCTGCATTTGTGAATCTGTTTTTTTGCCGTACAGTTTACAGTATCTCATCTTTCTGGCTTTTGCTGTCTCAGTCCTTCATTACAGTGAACACGCAGGAGATGAGCGAGGATAAAACGACTCGGTTACGCCCCGCCGAGGAATTGGGATGCCTGGAGGGGGGGACTGGGGGACGGTTCAGCCTGGCTAGTCCTTAATATTGTGATTCCCTTTAGTCAACAAAGCAGCGCGTTTGATGGGACTCGTCAGGTTCCTCTCGGGGACTTTGAGGAGGGG
Organism: Rhinogobius similis; assembly: GCA_019453435.1. Classification (NCBI taxonomy): domain Eukaryota; kingdom Metazoa; phylum Chordata; class Actinopteri; order Gobiiformes; family Gobiidae; genus Rhinogobius; species Rhinogobius similis. The sequence goes on along the minus strand of CM033626.1, from coordinate 24,676,489 downwards.
CTGGTCCCGGCTGGTTTTGGGACACAGCTGCCAGACTCACATCCGCAGCAGAGGCGCACAGAGACACACGCTCTCCTCCAGCACAGACTAAATGTAAGGTAGGACTCTTTTAAAATGGTTTATATTAGACATTTATTGTCGAAGTTGGGCTCTTAAAAGTAGTTTAACATTTAAATCACCTCAAACACTGAAATATTGAGCAAATTTCCTTACTATTGTTGATTTATTTTTCTGTTTTTAGCCTCTATTTATTGTTCTAGAGCAGTAGAATAATAATTGTCTATGAGCATTGGTAGAGCAATTGTTTATTTGTTTGTTTTTAATGGTTTTCTGTGCAGCATGTTTCAGTTTATAAGATGTTCTGTATAAATAAAGTGGCTTGATTTTGTATGTGCTGATGATAGTGAAACTTTATCGTATGATTTCATTTTGAGTTGAGAGGAACAAAAAGCAGAAACAGCACTTTAGGTTTAACAATAATCATCATCAGGCATTTATTGTCGGCATGTTGTTGCATCTTAGAAGAAATGTTTCAGTTACAGTTAAATCTGAACACTGAAAAGTTGAGCTGAAGTTTCTGGAAGTTATTGTTAATTGATGTACACTTGCACCATAGAAAAAGTGTATTTTAACTTTGTATATGTCTTAAAGTGGAAACAAAGTGTAGAAATTATTATTTTGCTTTTATTGTGGATATTGAGACAAGATAGAAAGTGAACATGCTGCTTTACAGTTCAATAATTCTGTCACTCAGTTGATTTTGTGAACTATTTCTTGCACTATATTTAAGCCAGTCATATATTTAATTGTATTTTTATTGGAACAAAATGCAGGAACAGTCCAAGGTTTACCAAGTTACACTACTGCCGTATGTCAGAAATGATTTATACAGTATTTATGCATAAAACACTGATGTTCAAATGAGATACGTCTGATTCTGTGCTTCACTTGAAACAACTCTGGCTTCTGGACAAGTCTGTGCAGGACGTCCCATCGAGATTTAAGTTTGTTTAATAAGATTTATGGTTCACCTTCATACCCTGTGGATATAGATTTATTATGCTGTGTATACGTGTGTGATTTTTTTTTTTTTTTTAAGGTTTTAGGCTTATCGTGAAAAATTAAATGCATTAGAGTTGCACAAAAAGTAGAAAAATTAAATATATGTTAACTGTTGAATATTGCAATAACAATATTTATTTTTTTTTAGATTTTGTTACTTTGTAATTAGTTTGGTTAATTAATGGTTATTTGTCAATATGTGTCAAGATCAAAACATAACCAAGTCTAAACCAGGACCAAAACAAAGCTTAAGTTGTGCTTGATTGAGAAAAGTCATGACTAAAACTCAACTTTTTGAATATTTTAAGTCACATTTATTCATTTTGGGCTTTAATGTGAGAAAAAACTGAAACAAAATTGAAATACCTTGGCGTTCCAGACAATATTTATTTTCTTGTGATGTTCTTGTGTGACGTCATCTATTGCAATAATGTCAATTTTCTTTTTCTTAAATTGTCCATTCTCAACTAGATTTGCCAAAGAATGGATATCTTGACTAATTGATGCTAAAACCAGTACCAGTAATGAAATACTGAGGAGTTTGAAGTTTCATTATTGTGCCAGCATTACTCTTAAATCTTAACGTAAGGCATACTACATTTTCTTTTAGTTCCTCGTTATTTTGTCGTATTGTGTGTCTAATTGAAGAGCCAGTGCTTGTCCTCTACTTGACTTCACAACTGTGGGAGCCCAGTGCTGTAATATGACCTTGTCCACTTCGGCCACCTGTGCTCGCGCGCTCAAAGAAAACAGTGGCTTTGTGTTGGAGTGACAGGAGCTGGAGGTACATTTTAGGGTGTTTCTGACAGGTGGTGTGTACTGTCGTGGTGCGTCTGCGTCCAGAACAGCTGCATGCGACATTCATGGGAAAAACGTCATTCTTAGACTTTATGGACGTCTAAAAATGTTGATTGGTTTATTACAGTTAAGGCTGCTCCATTGCACAAAACATAATTGATGGGATTATTTGGATTCATTATTAATAACTGAAATCATGGTGACAGTAATTATGTCAAATGTTACCAGTAGTTTGAATTAATGATCAAATAAAGGTTGAAATATGATCACTGAAGGCGTCTAGAGCAGTGTTTCCAAACCAGGGGTACAGGGACCCTTGGGGGTACATGAGCAGTTACCAGAATTGTTTCAGGTTTAGAATTGTTTCAGGTTTTAAAAGAAAATTAAATGTACTCTTTTGTCTGAACAAAAACATGTTATTAGTTGTAAATGTTGCATCTTTTTGTAGTATCTTGAACAAAAAGTATGATTAAAATAAAAACAGAATGGTAATAATTGAGAATATGTGACTAGTAAATCCATTTATTTGCCATAAACTGAAGTTAAGGAGTACTTTGAGTGTGAGACAAAGTTTAGGGGGTACTCCAGACAACAAAGGATGGGATCCACTGGTCTAAAGAATATTTAAGAGAAACTGGAATAGTTTATTCTTTTTTGACATTTTGATAAAATGATACTACTCTCTTTGTTATAAAAAAAAAGAAGATTTTTTCATGTGTTTGAGAGTCCAGATAACGATTATGATGAGCAAAATACAATTACGCTTATTAGTCACAATTCATTGATTAATTGTTGCAGCCCCACTTTTGATGAAGTATGGACTTCTTGTCAACAATTAGTAATGTTTTGTCCTTGTTTAAAAAGACACTGTAAACAAGAAATGTTGCTTGGCTTTAGGTTTTGAGCCGCAGAACGAATTTAAGAAGTTGATTAACTGTTTTATTACACCATTTGTTCTTTGTTTTAGAACAGAACAGGCCAGGGAGAGGTCACCCTACATACAGGTGCCCTCTGTCCCTCTGTAAGTTCAAAGTGAAAGTCAATTTTGTCAAGTTTTTTTTTTTTCAGTCCAGTCCTTAACAGTCGGCTCCATTCCTGTTCTGTCATTTTCTTGTTATTGCCTTTTATCTGCGACCAAAAGTACATTCCACAGGTATCCATCATCTGCATTGTTGGAGTTTTGCATCCAAGATACATTACTTTAAAGTCAGTGTGGGTGTTGAAGACAGTCTGCAGTGCCTCATTGATCTCAGGACAGTCCAAAAACACATGACAGTGATGAGGCACTAAACAACCACAGCTTCTCCAACAACGAGTATTTCCTTGTGAATACTGTGCACTTTGATACGGTGTTATAACATACTGTGATATTACACCATTTTGTAATTGATTGGAGTAACAGCACACAACCCTATCTTAAGCTTTCTAGACAGTCTATTGTAAATGTTGTTTGGTTCAGTAGAGTGGATGCAGTTGTTCCTGTCTTTACCCCTTCACCGCGGGACAGGGCAGTGTGAAGTGGGACTGCCCTGTGAAGAGCGCTGTTGAGGCTCTGTGTGAACCACATGGAGCAGGTCAGGAAGGGACAGTGACTCAAACGTGCAAAGTAACAAGGGATTTTAAACTTCTGAATTCATTTGTTTTAGTTTGGCCTAAATTGCAGTTAACTTTAACAGCATTGTTTGATTAGAATTTTGGTTGAAGAAGATGTGTTCGATATGACAAAGACCTAAAATTCTTTAAAAAATTTGATTTTAACACAATTCAAGAGTAGTTAGTACCTTTGCATTCTCTTGTTGCTTTTTATGAGTTCATACTTTACTGTGATTGGTTTAATCCACCTGTCAATCACTTAGAGCATAACAGAGACTGACCAATAGGATGAGTGGGCGGGGGAAAAGTGCCTGTGTAAACATAGAAGCCAAATCTGCTTCTTTATAGTGACTTTGAGCTTCTGTTTTTGGAAACTGCTTGAAAATTTGGACAGTTGGGGTTGCAGACTTTTAGGGGCTTGTTCCAGAGCGTAGTCATAAAATAAGGGAATTTGAGCCTTTTCCCTGTTCTGTTTCATTACAATAACAGTTAATTCATGTTTAAAACAGTAATCAATGTTAAATATTCTGTTAAAAATATGCACTCATTAGCGCTCGTTCTGCAGCAATACACAACATTTAACAAATTGCTTATTTTTTTATTTTTTTATTTTTGTGGGTTTATTGGATTCAGGAACTTAATCCCGTTATTGACCTATTTAATTTCATCTTTATATGAGCCATACATGTCTTATATTTCATTTACATACATTGAGGGGAACCTATAGCTGACGTTATTATACCTATTACTTCTTTTTGCAAGGTTTTGAACTTTTTGTGTCGGATTCCAGCTGTCAGTTTGGTGACGTAATGGAGATTCGAATTAGTTAAAAAGACATTTCCTTGTTTATTTGTGCTCATTTTTGTGTCACATTGGAGTGGGTTTTAAAAGCAGCTGCAGTTGTGTGGCCTGTGTGTGGATTCGTGAGCTCGGTCTGAAGTGATGTGGAGCCGAGGTGCTACATTCCTCAGTTTGTCGTGTAATTTGTGACTCTGGTTTGTCCCCAATGACCACCCATCCATTTACAACACAGCAGGACCCGTTTAAACCCATTAAGGAGTCACAACCTCTCATGTTTTGGGCAGCACAAGTCTGAAGCAAGTCTGCAAAATAGTATAATCTTATGAGTTAAAATGATATCAAATGAATTAAGAATATTCTCTGTCCTGTGGTAGTTTGTAGTTGTCTCTAGAGTTGATTAACCACAATTTAATCAAACTTGAACTCTGAATGCTCGTAAAGATGAAATTACAAAGGCTGTATTTTTGTGTACTGTGCAAAAATGATTTTCTAGTCTTCTTCTAAGTCTTATTCTGCAAAAAACTTGGTTAATGTTGAAGTTAGACTAGTTTGTCAACCAGCTAAACAATTATTTCTATTGTATATTTAGAGTTTTTAAATACATTATAAGTCAAACACACATTGAAATATTGTGACTGAAGGCTTTTAGACAGAGAATATTTAGCAATAAAGTGTTTTATTGATTAAAATAAGCTATAATCTGTTTTTTTGTCATTTTGATTTAATAATGTCATTGTCTTTGTTATAAACGGTCTTTTGATATGTGTTTTAAAGTCTATATAGTCCAGCTAACAATTACGATTATCAATTATTATGATTCTTTTTATAGTCGACTAGTCATGATTTTTCGATTAATCGTTGCAGCCTAAGTCTAAGGAACTGCTTCTTATTTCAAGTGCTTTTCTCATCCCTTTGTCAGATGATCACGCCTGCAATTAGAAGCAATAGTTTGAAACAAAAGTAAATAAATCTGGTTTAAAAAAAATCTGACTTTTACATTACTTTTGCAGTGAAGCAGCTAAAAAGCACTTGTGTGCTTCTCCTCTCAGCTTTACTCCATTAGTTTTATCTTAATGCTGAAAAATGACAGTGCTGCTGCTCTCATGTCATTGGGCTAATTTGTTCCCCTGATGCTGTTATCTGATTGGATGCCACTGCTGGGACTGGCCTATCTGACTTTTCACATCACATAAATATTGTTTACCAGAAGCCTGCGTAAACATGACTATTTTAAACGCCAAAGAAAACAACAGGAAGAGTTTAATTTTTGTATTTGTGTAAACATGTTATGTCTGTGTCGTCAGGTTTTTCAGTCTGGGACGTAAGTTTAACACCTACGACATAAATCAAGGCAATGCAAACACTGGTTTAGTCCAAACTTAACTGGATCTAAACGAACAAATAAGGCCTCTAGTCGCGTAACAGGAGACTTTGTAAACTGTCTGTATCTTTTATAGTTCACATTTTCAGATCATTAATCAAATAAATCTAAAAAACAAGCTGAGAAAAGTGAGTTTATGAGTACAAGTGTAGGCACATATCATTTGTATTTTGAGGTCAACATGAACTAATATGAAAGTTGAAAAAAATATATACTCAGCGTAAATGGTTTGAAAGTAGTTCTCAGAAAATGAAGTGGATTATGGCACTTTTCTGCCTCTTACTTGTTTCCATGGAGATGTTATTTGCTTTGTAGGAGCAGGCAATACAAAAATGAATATCTCAATATTTATTTTTTTAGGGAGTCAATCATGATATAACAATATTCAGTCGAATAACATGTCTTCAAACTTATCAATTATCAGACAAATTTGAAATGTCTGTAAAATAAATCACAAAAGTGCAGAAATATCAACTTTAGTTGAAAGTTTACAACATTTCTTTTACTATAAACAATACACTCAACATTCCCATTTTTGCATATCGTCAAAACAACATTCACAATATTATCTAAATTTCAATATATTGTCCACCTCAATTGCTATAAAATGTCTAAAGTTTAAATGTGTCTATCTCCATCGAGACAAGCAGGTGACACCACAAGGACAAGGTACTGATCAGATCTGTAGAAATCAGATAAGAATGCATTTTTAATTTTATTTATTTAGATTTTTTTGGCAATAAAAACACATGCAATTGAATGAAGGCTACATGGATATACTGTGGAATATTCCATTAGAGCTCTGGATTGTGTCGTCACACTTCAAGGAGTTTTCTTTTTGCCTAATGTTTGTTTATTGTAAAGTATTCTGACAATATAGTGTGATAAATATATTTACCAGTAGTAATCCAACCACTTATCTTTCTGTACTGTTTTTGCTTTTATATCTCTATAGACGTTTGTCTGTCTGGCCAGTAACATTAAAGTGCACAAGACAGGTTTTTATCAATTTCTAATTTTAACTTTACTTGGTGGGATAATGCGTATTGTAAATATAAATATGCAGTTTTACACCAATCAAGTTGCAGTTTGTGAACAAAACTTGAAAAATAAGCTGAACATTACAGGAATTACAGTAAAACATATTGATGACACCACACCAGGAAGACAGACAAACATTTGGCGTTAAGTAAATAACACATTTCTTCCGACCCTTTTAACATTAACTCAACAAAATAAAGAGGTTTTCATATATTTTTATTTATCAAATAATAATTCTGTGACATTAGAGGAGTTTTGGCATGGTTGCTAGGTGACAGTAATGGAATTTTCCAACCAGCTTAATTTAAATGTCAAAATCTTTAATATAATCACCTTAATTATGTTTTGTTCAAATGAGTTGTCCAACCTGTCATAGGCACTCAAGCCTGACCTCTACAACATCTCCATAGAGACAACAGGTGACACAAAGTTACATAGTGCAGCTTTAAATTTATTACACTGACATCCCAGAGCAGATGTTCCTGACCTTTACTTACTGTGCACCAAACCAGAACCACTGTTGCTTGTGTCGTCATTTCAACTTGATTTATTACGTTACAATTAGAGGACGAAAAGGAGGAACTGGAGTAAACATGAAAGAGAAAGAGTAGTGCCACACCGGCAGAGAGGACGACCTGCTGGAAAGGGCTGAGGCAGCAGAAATTACAGGGTCAACTCCAAACAGAGCAAAACGGGAGTGTGTGTTTGAATAGAACAAGATTATACAGTAGGATATATACATAGATCTAAATGTAGAAGTCTGTATATAAAACAATTCACCTCAACAAGCCCAGGTCTGACTCGGATTACTTCAAGGGGTGAACAGTTTGGGAGATTGTGATTTTTTCTTTTCTTGACAAATAAAGCAGTGTCATATATAGTCTGGTTGTTAAAACTAAACAATCAATGGCCAGAATCTAATCAATACTAAAACTATCTGTATCAAAACTAGATACTCATTTGAATTATTTTGCTACAGTACAATTATATAATACTGTACTGTATAATAAAGAAGCTAATATTTTGTTATATTTAAAATGACATTCTATTGTATTTTTTAAAAGTTTACATTCAAAATTGGTATTGAGCATTAAGTCTGTTTCATCCGGTGTCAAAATTATGACTGGATTTTAAGTCTTGTGACAGCCCAGTGCATGTTTGAACACATCCAGGAGGTGAATAATTTTGGAAACATAATTGTGACTTTTCTGACAAGCAATAGATTAGATTTGCAGATTATGTTTTAAAATCAACATCTGGCTTAATTTTAAAGAGAAGCATTAACATTTGACAAAAGACTGAAGCTAAACCTAACAGAAGAAGCACGTGCATTTCAAAACATGTTGATGTCTGAACCAGTGTTTTTTCAACCTTTTTTGAGAGTCAACAAACTTTTTTTGGTTGAAAAGCTTTGGCAGTACACAATCTACTAAAAAGGATACCAAATCACACTTTTGAGTGTGATTTACAATGTGGCAGATAATGTGCATTATTCAGATGTTCAGATTATTGGCAGTGGGGATTGTGATTTGTTTTTGGGTTTTTTGTGCAGCGTTTTGTTCAGGACTCTCCACATTAGTAAATTCTTTAAATAAATCCATGTGTGTGTTCCTGGCATGGCACACTGGTTGAAAATCATTAAATCAATGGTCTCTTTAAGTTTAAATAGTTTATATGGGACAACAGCAAAAAGGGAAAGACATGGAGTGAATCACAAGTTAATCTCTATCAAATACACTCATATTTTCTGTATTAATAATTGTGTAATAATTCATTTCACAAACTTCTGTGCAGTTGTGGTCTTTTGAGTGCAGTTTGGGTCAGGTACATGGAGATACTTAATAGTTTTGATGGCTTTTCCGCACCCCCTTTTAGTCGACTTATCAGTCGATCGGGCAGGTCTTTAGACGACTAAGAATTTGCTTAGTCGACTACAGCCCTAGTTTGCACCCATATAGACACTATTTGAACTGAATTATATGTTAGAGAGGACATTATATAGCCTAATAATGACTGTTTTTTGTAAATTGCTAATTGATAGTGGTGCCAATTCAATTACTATTAATTGCTCAGCCCTCATGTCTTCAATTTGTTCTTGATCTAAAATACACTCCTCTGTATCAGTGCGTCGTCCAACACTCGTCCGTGTCAGCTCCTTGTGCTGTCTTGCTCTTAATGACAGGAATCCACTGACCCTCTAAATATAAGCCAACTTAATTAGCCATCCTCACCCACCACACTATACATAAGCATGCCGGTGTAATATGATTTTCACATTTTCACACAATGCACTCATTCTACTGGAAGCACTGAAAGGATTTCCTGTGTTTAAAGTCTAGCCACTAAAATAGATAGCACGGAATAGATAGCATGTACGGCTAATTCCTGAAGAAGTCTCTCGAAACGAACTGTACTGTCGCTGTCATGATAATTACAATATCGATGTATCGTTCAATAAATAACAGATGGAACAATCGTTTTTGGGGGTTAATATTTATCATCTGTACATTCTCTTTGCCTTTTTGTTGACTTTTTGGCATTTTTTCTATGCTACAATAAGATTTGAGCTGTAGACGGTTGAATAAATAACTTGTTTGACTTGTTATAGTTACAAATTAAGTACTAAAGTGTTTCATTCTGCTATTTATTTATTGCTGCTCATGTTTTTTTTTTAACAATATTGTGCTTTTAGAATAGTTTTTGGGGTTAGTCTGGTGTGTGTTGGTGGTGTTTCTATCATCTATTATCATTTATCGTCTATATTTTCTTCAGCATTATATCACACTTATAATTACAATTTTTGGTACCACTTTATAATAACTACATCTTATTTTGCCTTAATAAAGCATTAACAAAGACTTAATTAATAATGAATACATAGCTTATTAAACATGATTCAGGTTTAGGAACTGCTTAATTAATGTTAAGGTTGGAGTTAGGGTTAGAAATTAGGGTTAGAATATTTGTTAAATAGTTACTAAACCTGAATCATTCTTAATAAACTATTTATTGATTATTACTTTGTTCATGCTTTATTAAGGCAAGAATAAATGTAGTTATTATAAAGCGTTATGTGTAACGTGGACAGCTATAAACATTTCTATCTTTCATTAATCTATTACAGGTGTTTTTACACTGAAAAAAATTACTTTAAAAACATACATTTTTACTGTGAGTGGTTGCTTCGCCACAAATCTGACCTGGCAACATCACCTGCTTGTCTCCATGGAGATAGATACATTTAATGTCATATTATGGGAACTTTGGGGAAAACAACTACATCTCCATCTACCTTTAAGATAATTTGACTTAAGTAGAAGTAAAAAGTACTGATCTGGATAACTGTAAGAATCAAAAACATTTGATTTGTGAGTTTCAACATAAACATCTGATTTTTGACTCATATAAATGTACTCAAACAGACAAATAATGTAAAGATAATGGTATTTCAAGTTCAAAACATTTATTATTGTCAATATAAAGCTTCAATCAAAACTTACTCATGTTGGGAGTAAACAAACTTCGACACTTTGCCATGCTTGGTTCTGTTTGAGGCTAGTTTAGTCCTGGTTTAGTGCTGGTCTAGCCCAGGTTTAATTCCAGGATTAGTTTAGTTCCAGTTTTTATGTCCGTATGAAAGTGTAATTGCACCTAAACTCAAGTAAATGTGTGGTTACTTTAAATATATACTCAAATAGAAGGTAAAAGATGTATGAAAACTATAGTCATTTAGGTTATCAGCGGTGTCTTAGTTGACCACATTTTGTTAGTCGACACATTATTTTATTAGGATTAGAAGGGTTTATTTGCACAATAACAGAGAAGAGAAAGCATGGATCTCTCTTTTCAGGTATGAAGATGATGTTTCCTAGTACTTCTCTGTGTATATAGTAGTTTTTTTTGCAAGATTCCACTAGTTTAGGATATTTTTCCAGTTCCACGCGTCCTTTTATTGGATTAATTAATGCACAAGGCAATGTCTTGAGTCGACTACAACCCGAATGAATACTGTTCAGTAAAAAAAATGTAAAAGTTACTCAAGTAAATTTATTTAATTGACTCCGACTTCTGAAAAGAAGTGCATTATTTTGACAAACTGGTTGGAGAATGTGTCCTTAAGGTGTTGTATATATATCTATCATCACAGAAGGATGTCCCACATATGTCAGTGGTTTGTAAAGCCAAGTAAAGGATTGATTTTCCCCCTCGGACAACAATATTGTGCCGAGTGACCCGAACCGGCCAATCCTGTGCTGATGTCTTCTTTTCTTTCCCCTCTTTGAAAAGCGGCAGAATAAGCTGAAACCCTAGTCCATTTGTGTTTGTGAGGACAAAGAGAGCACATTGTGGCCGAGGAGAGAGAGGAGAGGAGGGGGGTGGGAGCGGTGCAGGCCCGGGGTGCGAGGGGTCAGGGAAGGGGAGCAGCCGAGACCCCCGCAGAGAGGAGCAGCACACACAGGAGCAGAGTTGCCATGTCCTCTTCTTTATAGCAACTTTACGCAAATTTTGAGAGTCTATGTTTTTTTTTTTTTAGCTTATTCCTGAGTGTAATTGATATGGCCTTTTTCAGTTCTGTTTCACAATGACAGACTCAATATTTACTGAAATACAGACTGTCAACGGTGCCATCATCATCTGGAATAAGATGACAAATTAATCAGTGCTTGACATAAGAAAAGAAAGAAAAGAAACAACAAGGTAAACTCTGTGTCACTAATGAATGAGCGCTAATGAGATGCACATATTTTTTATTGCATATATAACATCCACAACGACGTGAAACGTTAATTACACTGATAATAAGCTAAAAAGTGATTCAATTAAGGTATAGCATTTATCTTGTTTTGAGTATATTTTGACTTAAAATAAGATTGCCAATGTAACCTGCATAAAATATCTTGTTTTACTTTAAATAAAGAAAAGACAAGCACTTTCTAACTTTAAAATATAAAAAGAAAACCTGCACATTGAAACAAAACTTACTTGTTCTATTGGCAAATCTTATTTTCAGAGAGTTAAAATACACTCAAAGCAAGATAAATAAGTGCTACAACTTAATGGAATCATGTTTTAACTTGTTATCAGAGTACTTAACGTTTTAAAGTGGTTTTGAATGTCAAATATGCAATTAAGAATATGTGCAAGGGCTTTTTTTGGTTTTGTCACTTGTTGCTCTGTTGAAAATCTGGCAACCCTGGCAGCAGTAGCTCTATGGAAGCCCAGCGGTCACAAAGGTCAGAGAGTGTTGTTGTTTCCTTCAGCGGTGCATCCTGCAGTAGTTTGTCTTTTTGATAACAATGAAATGCACAATTATAATGCAAAGATATTTATACGCGAGATGACAGACAGAAAAAATAAGAAACGAAAGCATAAGTTGGTCATTTTGCTTTAGTTGTTTCCATCATCCATTAGATACTAGTTTTATAGCAGCACTGTTTTTTGGGTGAAAACAAAAGTGAATAAAGTTATCAAATGGTTTTCAGGTTAAAAAAAAATTCTGATCATTTGCATTTATATACGTAATGTAATTTCCCAATGAATACTGTAGCATATTGTTGCTTTATTATTCAAATATATATTCAATTTTTCATACTTTAAAGCAAACTAACTAACCCTAACATGTAGGATTTTAAGTGTAAAGTTTTGTTTCATTTTGACACTGTTTTGTTACGCTGTGTCCACATTTTGGTCGACTGTGTTGTTTTTTAAATGCTCTATAAATAAAGTCAGAGTTGGATTATTGTAGCTTTGTAAATTACACATTCCTCTTGTATCGCATCCAATAGTTTTACACCCGGAAGTTACGCCGAAAGCCAATTGTGAACACCGTCCCGTGCATTTTGGAGTCGCTTTTATCGTGCATTTATCCATTTATCCAGCTGACTGTGGTCTGAACTGGGCGGGGGAAGTGTAGAGTTGTTCAGGACGAGGAGGAAGAAAGAGGGAGGAGAAAAGGGGGACGGAGCGAGGAGAGAGGGGGGAGTGACGGTGAAGCCAGCGCTCTACCTCTCTCACGCCTCAACAGTCTGCTCCAGCTGCTCAGACGCACTACACACACACAAGGAGAAACAACAGTGGAGTTTACGCCGCCACAATGACAACACAGCACTTGAAAACAGGAGCAAAGTTTTGGAAAAGTCGTTTTTAATGTATCCAGGATATTTGTCGGTTGGATTACGTTCGCCCATATGCTGTCGATGAGGAAAATGCACTCCAGGGCCAAGTCGCGGAGCTGTGACAATTACCTGAGTATAAAGGTAGGAGACGTTTAGAGGCATGACCACAAGTTTGAGCTGAAACTTCACTTTGATTCAGCGCTTTATGGTTGATGAGTCTCTTTTCTTTTTGCTCTGCAGACCATGACAGCTTCCAGTTTGACTTGGACCACAACAATGTACAGAAAATAGAACAGGGTCTGCAACAAATGATTATTTCGGTAATCGATTAGTAGAGCGATTATTCCTTTGATCAGTCGATTAGTTATTAAGAACATAAAAGCTCTGTGAATGTGAGATTTTTACTCAATTGTATACGATAAAACTGAAGTGAAGCTGATTGAGGACGTTCTGGTGGAGATTATTTACAGACGAATTGGTGTTTTCATCAAAAACATAAAATGTACCTGTTCTTGTGTCATTTTTGTGAGTTCAGTTACTAAATTATGACAGTTATTTCTTTAATCGATTAGTTGATTAATTGTTGCAGCCCTGGAGCAGGTAATTGATACTGAGTTGGTTATTTATTTAGGGTTGTCATTATTCTAAAATGTAAAACTCGATTAGACAAAATACTTGATTGTCAATGCCAATTTCTATAGGTGCTCAACAAATGCTCTTTTTTAGGTCAAGGTTTTCATTTCAAGGGCATTTTCAACACAAAATAATAGTACTTTCTTTATTACACATTGTGCTCACACTTGTTCTGATAGAGCTCAAGATCATTCTGAAACTGTTCAGGAAAGGTCAGATCTTGTCCTGAAAAAGAGATTTTTTTAGTATCGATACTTGCTCAAATGAGTATCTAGTCATGATACTAGTTTTAGTATCAATTAACATCTGATTTTCTCTTCTTTTGACAGCCCTAATAGCCATTGATAACTAGATATTTAAGTGGTACAACTGTTTAAATGGTTCAGTGCAGGTTTTTAGTAATAATGTTGTTTTGTTTGTATTGATTCCATCGCTGTTGTTCAGATTATATAAATACTACAAGTTTGAGATACCTGTTAAGCACAGAAATGTCAGAGTACAAAATTGTTTAAGTGGCGTGTTGTGGCTTTTTAGTAATCTCTCATTTGTTTTGGTTTGCCTGATTTCTATTTTTAGCCTGGAGGTATCAGCAGACTCTATTGTCCCCGTGTCAGAGCTCATCGGTGCTCAGATTGACGTAAAGACCTACATTCACTTTCCTGTTTGTGTTTTTCTAGCTTTTCTTTGATTTAGGTGAAAAACATAAATTACCATGTGGATTGTAGTGTTAAGTTTGCTCATATTTTATTTTATTCTTATATTTTATTCATTGTTTTATGTTGCACCTTACGCCAAAGCAAGTTCCTATGTTCCTGACAATGGCAATAAACCGATTCTGATTCTGATTCTGATAAAGAGGTAAAATAAAGTTTGACTGAAAGATATCAGAAGTCAGAAAAGCTTTTTTGCTATGCCTTTGAGTGAGTGAACAAAAATTGCTGGGAAAAGTAAGAGGTATGGGATTGTTGCTGCCACTTTATTGAAACATAATACAGTATACAGTAATACAGTATAATCGGCACACATTTATTTGGCAGTCCATCATTTGGTCATAATCTGAACATTTAATCCTTAAGCAAATGATAAAAAACGTAAATACAGGGTGAATTACTTACAATTTGGTTTTGCGATTAGATTTGTCATTTATGTTTTATTAATGGGATTTTGTTCAATGTTGACATTTTAAACACAACCAGGAGAACTGACAAAAAGACTGAACTATACCTGACAGATGAATAAAAGAATTATGTGTTTCGGAACGTCTTACAGTTACACTTACAGTTGCGTTTAGTTGCATTTGGGTCACTTTTAGTTGCCTTTTTATTGCTTTTTTTATCACTTTTTTTATAGCTGGTAGTTGCAATTTCGTCACTTTTTCATTGCATTTTTGATGCTTTTAGACAAATTCTTGATGTTTTTAGGGGCATTTTTGTTGCCGTTAGACAGGTTTTTGTTGCTTTTAGTTAGAACATGTTTTAACAACCTGACTGGAGTTAGCAGTTTTTATGCAGAATAAAATAAGATATTTTGATGTTTGTGGAGGAAATTATTATATCTAAATTGTAGCCTTTGTGATTTGATAATAGCGCACATTTAAATTGTGATTTTTTTGTTCAATTTCGATTAATTGTGTAGCTCTCATTATTGATGGATGTGTAACTTTTCAGCGAACTATTTTAAATGATAAATTACCGGCTCCATAGAGAAGGACTAGGAGGTGGTGTTGGTTATTATCTGCAGACAGTCATTATTATTGCAGCCCTCACTGTCGGCTAATGGACCGTGCTGTGTTTCACACAAGTCTCCGCCGGCCCCGGGTTAAAGTTTATCAGCTCTGATAACGATTACTGCAGGGTCTCTGTACAATGGCTTTACAATATCCAGTAGTTACAAGATAGAGCAGGAATTTCATCCTCTGGTTTGGAAAAAATGACTTTTAGACTTCTTAGGTATTTCTGTGGTATGTATTTTGAGACATTTTGAAGCATTTCTTTGTTATTTTCATACTTTTGAGTGACCCTTTATTTGCTGATAATGTGTTTGTGATTTATTTGCAGTTTATCTACAATGTGTGTTATATTATGTCCAATACTCTGCCCACAAGTGGAGAGAGAGCTAAGGCAAAGGATGAGGAAAAATATATATACCGTAAATAAGAGAGTTGGAGCTTGAATATGAAGAATGAGAAACTTTATGTGATCTTCAGAGTGAACAATATTGACTAAATTTAATAACGGTTGAGGTCCAATTATTGCACAAATGTGAACTGACTGTAATGAACAATAAATAAATAAACTGACATTTTACAATACACTTTTTCAGCTTTTAGCTCAATATCTTAATCAATATTCTAATTTTCTTAACTTAACAACTATATTGTTTAAATCACTGAAAACTCTGTCATTTAAGCTCTCTTTAAACTCTGACCCTGTTAAAAATTGCCTTCAAATAACTAATTTCTGATTCATCTTTTTACCTACTGCCTCGTGTTTGATTTGTATTTTTGTTTGTCCTGCACGGTGAAGCGTCTTTGAGTGTCATGAAAAGCGCTCAACAAGTGTTATGTATATTATTATTATTGTTCATTGTTAATAAAACAAAAACAAACAGTACAATTTGTTTAAAGATCACAGGAATCATACTGTGTCTTTCTTGTTGAGTCTAAGCTGTGGACGGAGCAGAGCAGCAGTGGTCTTTGTGCACTGCCCCCTCTGAGCGCTCTGTATGGGGGCTTGTGGCGCTCCTGTTACAGCCCCTGTGGCTTCATGCTTCACTGGACGCCTGGTAGGCAGTGCCTTTTGTGTGCCTGACCACAAAATGTGTCAGTGGTCACCTCTCTCTCCCCCGGTTTGTCTTTCACTCACTCTTTTTGTCCGCCCTCCATCCTCCGCGTCCCGAGCCTCCTCCACTGATCCTTTTCTTTTACCATATGTCTTAAACTGCTGCCTCTAAAGCTGTTTGTTCACGTGCAAAGGTTTGACAGACATTTCATTGTTTTGTATGTAACTTTCCAGGTGGAGGTTTACGTCAGCTGTTTATATTCATGGAAATGTTTTTGTTTTGCCAAGATAGCTCCAAAGTATGACATTAAACTAGCTGACAGGTGACAAGTTACGGGTCAGATCTGTGGAAAACCGACCCAGCTCACAGTGAGGATACATTTTGTTTTACAAGGTATTTTTAAGCAATATAAAACATCTGTCGTCAGTAAATAAATGTTAGACGGTTTGGTTTAATGCCCTATCTTGGAACATTCCAGGTAATGCAATACAATCTTCATGGAGTCAAGCAGGTGGCATACCCTTCACGAAAAGTTACAAGAAATACTGAGAAATTAATCTGTTAACCACTAATTGCAATGCACATAAATCAACAAGTAAAAATAGATTTGTCAGCTTTTAAAGGTGCACTTTGTAACATTTCTGGGGGAGGGTCGGCCACCTGCTCGTCTCCGTGGAGATGTTATTACTTTGCCTGCACACATGCTTTGTATTACATTTATTCACATGTTTTTTTTTTTGTTGCTTAAAATACCTCGAAAAATGTGTATTCTTGCTATGAGTGGAGTCGCCTCTCCACAGATCTGACCTGTAACTTGACCTGGTGCTGTCAACTGCATGTCTCCATGGCGATACATATCCCTATGGAACAGGGCTTAACGATTTGGGAAAAATATTACATTTTCTGACAAGTATTGCAATTTTGAATAGGTTCAGTTCAGTAGTACAAACACTTAGAAACACTTACCCCTGAGATAATTCAAGTTTCAATAGAACTCTTCTTTCTCTTCTTTCCTTCTCTCTTCGTTCAGGAGAATTGACAAAAAGACTGAAATAGGTCTATGAATTGACAAATGTATTTAAACTAGATGTATTTCAGAACGAAACTGCAGGATTTGCCATTTTTATGCAGAATGAGAGGATATTTAGTTGTTTATGTTAATTATGGCACTTCAAAAATTGCCGCAGTTGTGATTTGTGTTTACAATTGTGATTTCGATTCAGTTGTGATTAATTATGCAGCCTTACAGTGGAGCATTCAAGGCTACGCAATAATATCTATATGGACACAAGAAGGTGGCAAACCCTCCACCGGAAAAGTCAGTCCATCTTTAACAACACGCATGTTTGTTTACTGCACATATTGCACGTAAAGTTACTCAGTGATTATTTCATATCCTCATCCGCCCAACTCTTAAGTGCAGGTTTATTGCACTAGTGCTGCGTTCCACCTGGATTTTAATGCATTTATAATTACTGTAGAGGAGGTGGGACGTCCCAGTCTGCAGTGTCCGGGCTGTAGTTTGTGGCCAGACGTAGACAACCAAACACGCCACATTCCTGTGCAGCTCAGGGAGGTGGGAAACTTAACTTTGTTCATTTAAAGACTTGCATGTCCCAAGCTAGGTAACAGGAGAACTCATTTAAGAAGTACTTTTTTCTATTAGAATATAGTGTAAAAAAATAAATAAACACATTAAAAAA
Source organism: Rhinogobius similis (assembly GCA_019453435.1). Classification (NCBI taxonomy): domain Eukaryota; kingdom Metazoa; phylum Chordata; class Actinopteri; order Gobiiformes; family Gobiidae; genus Rhinogobius; species Rhinogobius similis. The sequence goes on along the minus strand of CM033626.1, from coordinate 24,658,580 downwards.
ATGCTAATGCTAATTTTCATTAAAATCTAGAAACTACTAATTTGAACAAGCATCAGTTCTTTTGAAAATCCCATATATAAGACAAATTTGGAACTTTCCTAAATAGTTTTATATGGTCTTGACTTACACCAGAACTATTATAAGACCACATGGTAATAGTAACGAAACTACTAATATTTTGTGTTGAAAATTACATTACAGTGTAAAAAGTGATGCAGAAATAGCTATTGATTACCAGACTTGTTTTTTTAGAATTGATTTTAAGTCTAAAATGTTAGTACTAAAATAATATTAAAGGTACATGGTACACCACACCAAACACCACATCAGAATTTTTGCTGAACTGGGACTAAACCTGGACTAAACCATGACTAAACTGGGACTAGAACAGGACTAAACAGACTCTACATTCAGGACTAAACCCGAGATTAAACCAGAACCAAACGAGAACAAGTGTGAACATTCCTTCTGTTATTATTAAGTAATTAACAATTCAACAATCTATCTCTTAAAAAAAATCTAAACAGAAAACTGAACTGTCTGTGTCATGAGATTAATCTAATTTGCCAATTTCTTTCCCCAACTCTTCACTTCCATTTCACGTAACCAAAAATATATAAACATGAAGAGCCCTAATGCAGCAAAATATTGTTCAATACAGTTATCACTTATAGGTACGCTTAATTATGTAAACTGTAATAATAATTTGATTTGTTACAGCGCTCAAAGCTCTACAGTAGTGCGTAATTGTTCTTCAAAACACGTCTTCTTGTCCAGTGTGAAATTCAAGTCCAGGGATGTCCTCCTATAACTGCGCTTTCCTCCCATTGTTAGCTTTCCTCCATAAACCGCAGTGTTATTTTGGCCGCAGCAACAAACGGTCAGAGACATTTTTTCTAACTAAAAGGCACGCAGACTGCTAATGGACTATTTTTTTTGTCTCTGTGTTCACTGCAGTAGCACTTAGACAGGCAGAGTACACAAAGAGGGCCTTGTAGTGGAGTTGTGGCATGTGTACCAATGCACTGAACTGTACTCGCTCTCGTCTAATTGATGGCGCTTAGATCAACAAGACACAAAAGGTGAAGCACAGGCCGTTTGACAGGCTCGGCTCGCAGAGCACAGGCAATAACTTGATTTTCTGCGTCTTTTAAACTGCAACTTTACTTTATTTGTGATCGAAAATGGAACAGTTTATTTAACATAAAAGACAAAATGAACAAAAAACACATAAGACAAAAAAGACACTAAAATTGTGTATACCATCTCTAGTATCCATATCCCATCAATGAAAATAGCACTAAAGAAAGGTTCAGGATTACGACCATCATTTAAAGTGCACATTAGTTTGTTTGTTTGTTTGTTTGTTTGTTTGTTTGTTTGTTGGTCTGTACCTGCGTGTGTTAATCATAGTATTTCTTATTAATCAAAGAGTGATTGACAGGGAAACATTGACAAAAACAAAGTCACACAAGGAGCCAGTTGAATAATATTTATATATTTTTTCTATTTTTAAGCAAAGTTTTGTTGTTGTTACTTTCCACTGACTCGTCAGTAGGAAAACACAGGAGTAGATTGGATCATTCGATATCCAGAGCAATTGTGAACAGTCAAACCTTTCTTTCAGCCGTAAACACTTTTTTGGTTAACACCGCAGATACTCAATGTTATCATTGATACTATTGATATCAAATGCAAACTGGTTCCTGGCATCCCATCAGCCTTAAGACACTCTAAAAGTGGTCCCTCAACCTGAAATGGGCTCATGTCCGCAGACAGTTGAGGAACGAAAGCCACAGAGCGATGTAAATGGGCCTTTCCCTAAAAGACAGAGTGGCACAAGACACCAGTCTAACTACCAGGGCAAATACCAGACAAGGTTTTCTGGCAAAAGCTGGCTTTCCCAGGCAAATAGGCGTGAGGAGGCTGAGGGCCATAACCCCAATGTGGGAATTAGATCTGACAACCAACCCAGGTGTCAGAACAGGGCAACCTCAGCAACTCAAAGCCAATGGAGGCAAGTTTATTTTTCCATCCAAAATGAAACAAACAAAAGCTTCTTCTACTCTGTAATCAAGTGCCTCCAGCAAGCAATATGGAGATACCGGGTGACAAGTCTGAATTTGACATCCTTTTTGGACACATTGACAGGTCACTCTTCAAGACTCAGCTGAGTGAACCGTCAATAAGACCAAAAACAAGGACACCAAGAGCGTTGGCACAAAGACAAAAAGTGTCTCTGTGTGGAGGTGCCAGAGTTCACAATCTGCTTTGGACAAGTCGATCGATCCCTCTTTCAGACAGTTCAACTGGCTGCTGTAACTGAGCAAAAATCCAACCCTAAGTCAATGGTGACCGGTCCTTCAGTTCCACAAAAAACGTGATGACATGAAAGAAAGAGATGTTTTAGTCTGGAGAAGCACACACACTTCAGACTCTTGGAACATCTCACCATCAGAGGCACCAGAGGCTCTTTAAGTGTCTCCTGCAACCCAAACACCAACAGCAGAGCCAGAGCCCCAAACTGCTATAAAACAAACTAAGATCGCACACTCACTATACAACAACAAAAGTCGGAGATCCCTTTTATTTTGAGGTGTCAAATGATGACTCAGATGAGCTACAATTCACCTAGACCTGGCATTTGTGACAATGAGACGGGGGAAGGCCCAACCAAAAATAACAATTCATCAAAACCAAAGTGAATGAACAACACCTTCCTCCTCTCAACATAAAGTAACAACACACCCAAACAGTAATGCCTAAGATAGTCACTCTGGCTAAGAGGTCAAGCAGCATAAAAAAAACTAAGTTAAAAAAAACAAACTTTTATACACCAAATGTTTTTGCTGTTTTCACATCAGAGAAAGATAGCTTTTTCTGTGAAACAAACCACTGGACCATTTATTGACCAGAAATTATGTAGCAATCGACCACATATTGTTCCACCAGACCTGGATGTCATCAGGACTCCCAGACCAGGTCAGCAAATTAAGACAGCCAGGCCATTTAAACTTGTATTAATCAATTAATAGCACTACCATTTTGTGACACCCCTTGTTCTTTTTTCTTTCGAGAAAAGTCCCCATCATGAACTTTCCAGTTGGTGTGTTTATGTCCATTCACAGTAACGTCATTCCCTCCAGGTGTTTCCCCTCGTTTTGATGGAAAGCTCATCATTTCCTCTCATGTTTGAACTTCCTGAATCGGACATTTATTATTATTATTATTATTTTACTATCTTCTGTACAGTTTTTTCTTATTCTATTCATATTTTACTACTTATCTATTTTTGCTACAGTTTTTTGATAGTTTTATTGCATTTTGGAGCCACTATGTGACCAAGTTATTTTACCCCATGGATCTATAAACTTTGTTTTGAACCTGTTTACTTCAAACTGGTTGAAATATGGCAAGTGTATTTGTAGAGTACAATTCGTACACAAGGCAATTCAAATGTTCATGTGCTTCACATAACAGAATAAAATTGCATTAAAAGCACAAAACTATTTGAGACATACAAAATGATTATAAAAAATACTTTAAAAGAGAAGAGTGCAGATAAAATATTTCAGTCATATGCACATCTACACAGACCTGTTTTTAGCCTGAATTTGAACATGTCAGAGTAGAGGTCTGTCTCACATCTTCAGGAAGACTGTTCCAGTTTTTAGCTCAACGCTGATGTTTAGTCCTGACTCTGGCACCAGCAGGAGGCCGGTCCCTGAGGTCCTCAGAGCCCGAGATGGTTCATGCGGCTCTAACATGTCAGAGATGTACTTTGGTGCTTGGCCGTGGAGAGACTTAAACACAAGCAGAGCTGCTTTAAAGTCTATTCTCTGAGCCACAGGAAGCCAGTGCAGAGACTTGAGCACAGGACTAATGTGATCGTACTTTCTGATTCTAGTCAGGATCTGAGCAGCAGTGCTCTGGATGAACTGCAGCTGTTTTATGAAGAAATAATGCATGATACCCAATGTTGTACACATATATTTAATTTTTACTTAGAGTCTTTTTTCCACTTTAAACTAGTGAAAATGGTAAAGATATGGGGGGAAATGCATGTTTCCTAATTAACTTCTTGTGGTGGTAGTTTTTCATGAGCTTAATGTTGTGTTTTATTCTCTTTCAGGACAGTGAGTCTTTGGACAGCTGTATTCAGAGCACGTTATCGGCGCTGTACCGGCCGTTTGCAGACACTGCCTCCACCGTCCTATGGCAGCTCTTCAGTGTCGTGGAGAGACAGTACAGAGGAGACGGCCTTCGCTGCTTCATAGACTTCTTGCTTCCAGCCAAAAGGATCTTACAGATAATCCAGCAAGAAACCAGCGTGAGTCTCAAATTCCTCACATTTTTACAATGATCTGTCTGAGGATTCCTTTGGAGTTACAGCAGAGAAGTGAGACTCAGACTGACCTTGTGTGAGCGAATGACAGGAAAACATTAAACTCAGTGTGGACAAAAACACAATCTGCCAGTTGAATCATACTTTGTCTTTTCTATTTTTATCCAAAGTTTTGTTGTTGTTAATCTTATGTGAACCTAGTTGATAGAACATGATAAAAAAAACACAACAAAACAGAACAAGACCAGAGAGAGCACAAGAAAAATTGAAATTTGCAAATATAAAAGGGTAACAAAAGACACTCAAAGGGTTAGTATTAAAAAATAAAGGCATATTCAGTCCAAACTTTGCGGCTCATTTTGTCCAAGGCATTTTTCAAGATTATTTTCCTCATATTCCTCAATATCTAAATAAAATCTTTTCACTCAGGTGGCATTTAACACAAAACAAATATATTTTAAAAATGTAAATTGAGGAGTAGAAAACCATAAGAAAGTCACTCACACTAGCTTTATTCAAGCATTCACAAAGCAAAACCCTCTGACCTTCTTTTAATGTTTTGTGTGAACATTCCCAGCATTTTATTCACTGCCATGGAGTAGTATTTGAACATGATTTTTTTTCTTTGTAGTAAAATTGACATCTTCAAGAGGATTTTGTACATCAATATCGTTAATGAAAGAGAATGTAATAGCAATAACTGATGATAAACTGATATAGTAAAAATATTTATTTGCCTAGTACTCAGACTGGACTGGATTCTCAGAATGTGAAACATAGCTTAGAGACAAAAATAAAGGTTGGGAATAGGGCTGCAAATGATGATAATTGATTAGTTTAGCGATTATTCTTCCGATGACTTGTTGAAAGAATGAAATGAATTAGTTGTATAACACGAAAGGCATGTGAATATGAGATTTTTACAACATTTTATCCAGATAAAGCTAAAGTGTAGCCATTTGAAGATGTTCTGGTGTAGAATATTCACCTAAGATTAGATGTTTTAGTCAAAAACACAAAATTTACATATTTTCCATGTCATTTTTGTGTGATTTGGGCTTTGTCTGAGTAATAAAATGTCTTCTCTGCAACTCATGGCATGTTTTGAAGTCTGAGTATAAATCAATTAACGATTATTCGATTACTAAAGTAGTTGGCAGCTGATTATATAATCTATACGTTTGTTGCTGCTGCCCTAGTTTGGAACTACTGCTTTCCATGAACCTATTTATCAGTGGTTTAAGAATGCAGTAGTGTGAAAACTGCTGAGTGAGAATGGGAGCATCAGCCGGAGACAGACAACATAAATGATTAGAGAACAATCTGAAAACAGGCATTTGTCCAGATGCTGCACAGGTCTGTTCAGTTCAAAACAAAACCTCTCTATGAGCTGTGCTGTTGTGGTCAGTGCTGCTCTCAAACTGTACTCTTCTTTCATACGGTTACACTGATTACACTGTGACCAGAGCCTCAGTCCGGTCTAAGCCTTTCTCTGAGGAGCAGCTCACTGTCAGTCTTTGTGTTGGAGGAATATGAGAGGCTTTGGACAAACTCACATCCTCTACCTTTGCATTCACTCAAAATGAAAAGGTCACCCCTCCAGCAGTCACTCACTGGTATCACTAAAGGTTTGTTTGTGTTAGCATCGAAACTTTGCCTGATCGGGCAAGTTTAACTCAAACTATGACAGTGATTCAGCTAATTAAAACTCCACTCTTTGCCAATAAAGTTCAACAGATGTTTGCACAGCCTCCAAATATCAGATGAGGTTAAGCTTTATTGTCTCTGAAATTTGTCCTCTGCATTTGAAATAAACTATACAAACACAAGTTGGTTTGGGCAAGCATGACAGTAATGAATATCTTGATATTTTTTAGCACTATGTTGATAACAATAGTTAAACGATACTTTTACAATGCATTAGAAATGAACTAACGTGTGTATGAATGTAAATTTATTTTTTGATGTTCAAGTCTAGCGCAAAACATGAATGAACTACAAAAATAACCAAAAAAGGCAGAAACTTTAAATATACCTTTATTTTTGCTGTAATTTTTAATAGTTGTAGTAGTTAAGTCTAATTTTGCATATCTTCAAAGCAACAATTGCAGTTTTATGAATTTTTGCTGTACCTCCCACCTCTAAAACCAAGTAATGATGTTGTTTTACAGGTTCTGATTGACTCTTTTGTGTCTTTAGGGTAGATTTAGGGGCTTGCTCCTCTATCATGAAGGGTGGCCGATCTGCATTCAAGACAAAGTGGTCGTTCAACTCTCTCCTCTGCACAAAGTGAGACTGAAGCAAGGCGACTTCTACCTGCAGATCGTCCCTTTAGGCCGAAAAACTGCGAAGCTCGTGATAAAATGCTTGTGTGTGAGCGGACAGGCCCTCGCAGAGATCCTCATTCCAGAGAGCATGTATGGCAGTATCTTCACAGCTGAGTTCCTGCAGAATGTAACACGCGACCGCAATCTTTACCCGCTCCAGAACTGCCTGTTGACCACCGGGACCGCCGTGTACAGGACGCCCTGGAAGAACGTGGTCAACCCTCTGTTTGTGAACAGCACGGCAGACGCCATCATGCAGGCGCGCAGCATCGGCCGCGGGGGCTTCAGGGGGCATCTGAGCACCTGCAGCACCAGTGGATCTACTGGGACTCTGGACAGCCACCTCAGCTCCAGAGAGTCGCTCCACTCTCAGGGAACAGACTCTATTTTCTCTGAACCGAACTCTCCAAACAGGAATCATAGACAGTCGTATGAGAGCAAAGACTCCTCTCCGATCATTAATAATAATAACACAATATCTGAAGGACATGAAGATGGACGAGAAAAAGCCTGTAAAACTTTGTCTTTTAGCACTGATTTGAGTAACCCGGGCCCTCGCAGACGCATGGCCCGGGACTCGGTGGCCTTTGAAAGCAGGAGACTGTTCAGGAAGTCTTACATGGAGGCCCTGCAGAACCCCATGGCCCTCGGCTCCAGCTCTGAGTCCATTCTGGAGGAAAGTCCTGACCAGAGCACCAGCCCGACCCACAGGAGCAATGGTTCGGACTTGCACAGCCCCCGAGAACACTTGTCCAGGAGACAGGGGAGCCGGGGCTGGCTAAGCGGGGAGGACCGGCCCAGTACACCTCTGCTGTACCTGCAGAGAGGGCTCAGAGGCGGAGAGAGGCGCTCGGACAGGCGCTCCAAGTCTCTGGAGAGAACTAACAAGGCAGGACAGGTCAAAGGTCACAGGGAGAGGTCCTCATCAGGGGGGTCAGGCAGCATTTCGCCTAAAAAACTCATGAACGGATACGCACTTCGGTTTGGGAGATTGGACGTAGAGACTGCGTTTCATCGATCTGACAGAAGAGGAAGCAAAGACGAGCCAGGTTAGTGTTAAATCCTTTCACGTTAGCAATTCTGGCAGGTTTTCTACATCAAAACCAATATATTTTTAAGTGTATACTATTACTAGCATATTTAAATGTTTTAACACTGTAAATATCTGAATAATGATAGGATGTAGATACCACCCGCAGCTACACTTTTTAAATATCAGTGCTGCCAGTTGAGGCAGGTTGCCGCCTAAAGCCCACAGGTTGTGTTTTTTGGCAGAGTTAAATGACACAGATGTTGGATCTGCCCTTGAATCAGGATTAGTCATAAACAAGTGTTGTTTTTGTCACTCTGTTTTTATTTGAGCTGGAGCTCAGGAAAGTGAGACAACCTCCAGGGAATGATACTGTTTTTAGAAAACAAAGCTTTTTCCGTCTATTCAAAAGAGTAAAATCAGAGCTTATTTTAATTTTTTGTTTTGTTTTTTAAAGCAGACATTACCTTTTCTCTTGGCAATTATTAACATATTTTCTTTGAAATATCCAGGGCCAAAGTTCCATTTACTATTATACGTATGTATAGAATGTTTTAAAAGGGAAGAAAGCTACTTTTTTCAAGGTATCAGTAATTGTGAAAGTTATAAGATCTTCTGTGTCACCACAAATTAATTTACTATAGATAATAATGTTTTTCGCCATAGAATCATAAAGTCATGGTATTAAACAATTACACTGGCTCGGTTGTTGTCCTTTGTCACAGAGCATTATGACTGTAGATTACTCTAAACTCTTTTGACAGAAAACCACAGGGAGTTTTCTGCCAGTGGACTCTTTGTGCACATTTCCAACCCGGACAAATGGGAAGAAATTAGGGTTTACAACTAAACCAAAGCCATAAACATTTAACAAGCTCAAAAATGTATTGTTTTATACAAAATACTTCAAGATGCATTCTAGTTATGTACAACCTAATGTTCACGACAGATGAGATAATCTTTTCAAAAGCTGGAGGTGTCCCGTGGAGTATCCGAAAACACACTTTCACACAACACAATGCGGTGAAGCTGTTCTTCACCTGTGTCACTTCCTCTCAAACAAAGCACTTTAGGAAACGATGCAAACACAGGCCGGGCCCCACAGTCACACAGGAAACAACCGACTGTGAAAAGACAATAAGAGTAAGCACTGTCTGCTGATGAGCATAACACAACTGTTAACAAAAAGACTAATTCAAATAAGTATCCATACCTTTATAATCTCACTGAAAGCATACACAGCAGTTAATATTAAAAGCAATTAATATATTTTAAACCCAATAGGAAAAGAGTATCTTGACTATGTGCTGTAAATCCTTTTTGTTCTTAAGAGGCAAAGTAGATGGCATCAATCTTAGACTTCCTTGACATTTACTTGGCTTTTAAAAGCGGGACTGCAGGATATGAGAAACGGTTGTGATAATAATGTTTAAAATAGCAGTTGCAAACAATAAAACTGTGATACACTGTCTGGCAAAGTCATTTAACTTGCAGTAAAATTGCATGTGTCAGCCAAATCATCTGCCATTTATAAGATAATAATGTTTTCTTATAATAAGAGAGTAGAAAATAAGGAAAATGTAAGATTTGTTTGCTTTTGTTGAAAACTTTTATTTGATCTCAATGCATTTTCATTGAAAGCCTAAAAAAAGGCAGGTTATTCTGATAAATTAACTGTATAATTCTATAGGGCATAGGCCCCAAAGTAACCCACACTGCAAAATGGAAATGACATCTGTAATCAATCAAAGATTTAAAATCAGGTTAAATAGTATTTGGATAGTTTGTTGTTTTTATTTGACCTAATTTAACCCGAAGGTTGCTGTTTGTTCTAAAATTCACATGGTTTAACCTTAATTTTCTAAAAGGTGAAACATAGGGCTGTTGGCCTTTTTTTCTTTTTTTTCCTTTTTCTTTTTTTTTGTCGAATCGTGAGTTTAATCTGCCTTTTTACATTTGAACAAATGATTTCTTTAGTCGACTGTAGCTCTAGTGCATGGGGTTTTAGAAGAGCCAAAAGGTAGTCGCGTGTCTGTGACTCATCCAGACTCCACCTGGTCTCAGCGATGACTCAAATGTGTCGTACCTACACCCTGGTCACCGCTAATCACCCCTTATTTTGATGCCTTGTATTAAAAACAGTCTCTGATTTCTACCAATAGCTCTGTTGTATTGTTTTAGCAGCACAACATGAAGGCAGTGTCAGCAGTGAAAGCAGAAGGCGCAGGCTCAGTGTAGAGGAGACCAACGGGGCGGCAGTCAGACGCCCCTCAACGTCCAGCTCTGCTCCGGTCGAAAACATAACTTTGCCCACATCAGCGTCAGAGGTCAACCAGGAGCTGCTCATGTCTGGTGCCGTCACACTACCAGGTGAACCACACTGAAAAAAAAATATTATATAGATTATTTGGGACAACAGTAACATTGCAGGCTTTTGCAAATTTATTGAATTACAAGCTTCTTTGTTTTAATGCATTGTTTGTTGCGTCAGCAGCTACGAACAACATAATGATCATAATGATCCTCTGCTCCATTTCACTGAAGACAACGTAAAGACATACACTGTTATTAAGCACTTTTATGTCTTAATTTGAATTATGGCAGTAATAATTCCTACCAAAGGCTTATCAAGCCATTTTAAAAGGAAAAAATATAATTTCAGTCATTCTGTTTTCCTCTTCACACTATTGCAGTAAATATCATACCATGAAGTGATTAATGTGATAGTATTGTACTGTGATATTGGTACCAACTATCCATATAGATTTGTGAAAATCACAAATCTCACTTTTTAAGTTTGGAGGTTGTTGATTTTTTTTTTCTAGTACAAAAACATGAAAAATGTATTTGTATTGTCCAGTAATATTCAGTGTCAGTGTCTGTTTTGCTTTCTTACGCTTTCAGTCAATTTGATTAAATTTTTGAAATAAATCAAGAATGTAAAGAGTCAAAAATATATTAGAAAAACATTTGAGGTGTAATTATGAACACAAAATGACTCAAATCAAGTATTTCAAATGTAATTTATGTAAACCATGTGTGACAAGATGCAGTTCTCATGGTACGAGACATGAAATTGGCTCCACTAGAATGAGAAGAGATTTTGAAATGCTTGACAATAATCGTTCAGTTTACACAATTTTTTATTTGTTCATGCTTTATATAGTCGTTGTCACTGTGAAACTGCCTGGCACGATATCTTGTTCCAGCCCTAGAATCTACATTTTCAAAACCTTGACTCCTGAACAGTTTTGCGTCCTCTGTGTGTTTTCTTGTGTTTGACGTTGACCCCTCGTTGACCCCTTGTATTCCAGGAAACCAGGACCGTGGGGGGCGGGCCGTGCTGCAGGTGTGCACCAGAGCTCAGGTGTGGGCAGTCGAGAGCTGCCGAGCCGCAGACGTCACCTGTTTACTGGGCTACTACCACTCCACTCTCAGGTGTGACATAATACCCTCACAAAGCAGGGAAAGTCCACAAAATTGAGTGGGACATTTTCTAGATTTTTCCATCATTTTAACACCACTGTACTCCAGTGCATACAATAAACCAGCTGTGTGGTTCTTTTTCATGCAGCTCAACTTTAATCAAAACTGTCAAAGAAATTATTGACTGTTGTTTTGAAAAGATTAAAAGGGTCTTACTTTGAAGTCCAGATTTTACACATAGGCCTAATGTTTTCTCATTAGTTATGTTTCAATAGCTGGACAATTTGATAAGATACGATAAGAAAACCTTTATTTATCCCACAATGTGGAAATTTCAATTTTCAGCAGGAGAGTTAAAAAAAAAAAAAAAAAAGGTAAATAACTATTATAAATATGCCTAAATCTAACATTTTAACTAGAATATTTATACATACCGTACTTTGAACAGAGTTAAGATCCAAAAAGTAGTTTACATTTAATGGTTGTAAAGCCTGTCATTACCATATTACTGGTCTTTAATATTTCTATGTGGGCTTATAATAAATACACTGTATGATTGAAAGTGCTCTATAACTTTCCTCTTCTTCCCAACATGCCATTGAACCTGCTGCACTGTTGCACTTCTGTTTTTAGAAAAGAGAGGCGGGACCAGGGCTTGACGGTTGTGGTAGACGGCAGGAGGCAGCAGCCCAGTGCGGCTCTGTTGTCATCTCTGTCTGAATTACAGGTAAAGCCCACAGTGGAAAATATGTAATTACTCTGCATCACGCCCAAACACTTTTACGCACTGTACTATCACGGCTCTTTTGGAGTTTGTTTACAACCTTATTTGGCCTCTGTAACCTCTGTGAATTTTGAGATATCGTAGGGTACACCTGTAGAACATTATAGCATCTTTAACTAATAAGAAACTTAAATATTGGTCAAATCTACTCCAATTGAGCTAATATATTCTTAATTCACATAGTTTTAACTTGCCAAGAGATTCCTTTTTGCAATAAAACAACAGGGAGTTTAGAGACATGTTCTACATGTTTAATGTTTTGTAAATATTGCTTTGCTGCAGTTTTAGACATTCTCTTTATTCACCTCAGCTATCGATCATGTGGCCGCACTTGTGTCGTTAATAAAGATTAAATGAAAAAGTAATGGATATAGACTCACAATTAAAGGTGCACTATGTACCTTTATGATCAAGGGTCTGCCACCTGCTGGTCTCCATGGAGATGTTATATCTTTATCTGGAATAATTATTGCTGTTATTATTGCTAAAAACATACCTTGAAAAACATTCATTCTTGCTGTGAATGAGCCTGCATCTCCACAGCTACTCGTCTCCATGGCGATAGGTACACAGGCGTAAATTATGGGAGGCATATTTAGATCTAGTACATTCAACCCCCTCAATATTCAGACCACACATATTATTAAATGATATACTGTATGTTCTTTGACAAAAATGATCGCCAGGAGTAGTAAACAACAACAAAAATATTACTTTTTGACTACGCACCCCCTCAAAGCTGTAGACCTGGTATCGCCCAGGCCAAGGCCGCACTCTCACCCTTCCCTGTCCTGTCCCTGTTAGTGTGCCGTATGACTGTGGAGTTGTCGTCAGTCTGAATGACAAGTTGATACAGTTTTGACTGTTATCATGAAGGAGGCAAACAAAACTCAACTAACAATATTAAGTTGCTGGTCAAAGAAGAGAAAGCTGGGTCGGTTGCCCATGAGCTTTGCCATGTGTAACGTTATATAATGTGTCAAGACTTTAGCGCTTCAATGTATTTTACTGAGTTTTCATTGCACTTTTGCGCGGTGGAGATGTGAGGAGCAGAGCTCTGAGCGTCAGGTGGATGTATCTTAGGACAGAGCTTTAAACCCTGTGAGGTTTAAACAAAGAAAACACTGGTGCATGGATCAGTGAACTAACTTTATGATTGAATGCGCTGTGAGAGGTGGGTGTGACCGCAGCGCCTCCACGTGCCAGACGTTTGGTATTATGCAAATAAAATCTGATGGTCAATGGAAACTTTATGTAGAGTTTTTATCATTCGACCGTGTCTGTATAAGGATGTTGATGGTGCACACTGCACACTGTGGTGGAGAAGAGCTTGGTGGTAATACTTTCTGAGCACCTGGTGACACACAGAAAGGAATATGTACAATATATATATATATATATATATATATATATATATATATTATACAAAGCCATTTGCCTTTGGCCTCTCGACCCCCCCAAAGTTGAAGCCAAAGTTACACCCTTGGATAGGTAGGTGTAATGCCATACTGTGAAACATTCCAGTCAAACTTTTTCAATTATTTGTAGCAGTTTTTTTACATTTTTGTCTATCTCAGTTTGTAGGTATTATCATTTAATTAAAATTATTGGAAAAAAATATTTCTAAAAAGTATTTTTAAATGTTAAGTAGTTCAAGACCCCATAGATAACCTCTGCGTAAAGCGTTTTCCTTTGAAAACTTGTCTACCACTGTGTAAACATAAGCACAGCACAAACACATTAGCTCTAGCCTTTAGTTTGGAAACACTGTCTCAACAATGCATTCTTGACATATTTTTAATAATGTTCTTGCTCTTTACTGACACTTGAAGGCACATTTGAAGAGACACACCTTACATTTGTAGTGACTGCGGTTCCGAGTCATTTTTGTGAAAGGTCTAGCTTCAGGGCTGCTGCGGACGAGCCTGTGCTTACTTGTCTGTTTTTAACCTCACTGCGAGGGCGTGTTGGCTGCAGTCGACTTGCACGAGACGTATCATCATGTTGCAGTGATGAGTTGTTCACTTGTGTAAAGAGGATTATTCTGGAGACCACAAAACACACTATAAATGTGCCTCTAATTTAGATTTGGTTTAGCATCTCAAATCTCTGTCGACATTTATTTTTGATTGTCATTAGAAGTAGTTCAAGACCATTTACATTGTTAAATCTATTGTCGTCTTTTGCAGATGTTAATACCAAATGCACTTTATATCGTCCTTTTACTGGTGGACAAGGAGACAGCAGCCAAGTCAGAGAGAGACTTTGCTGTTCAGGTAAACACCGCAACATTAATAAACACGACTAAACAACTAAACAAAAACTTCATTAGTCAAATCAACACGTCACATTCCTATTTTATGAAAGTCTTAGCCGTTAACATTAATGTTTTGTATTTGCTTCAATCTGGGATGACATTCTCAGCCTTTTATTGAGGACACATATCGGTTTTAGCCGTAGAATTTGACAATCTTCATTGTAAAGCTGCATCTCACAATAAATTATTTTAGTAGTTGACGAGTCTGCGATCATTTTTTTCAATTAGTCAACTAGTCAAACGATTATTTCTGTTGAGACTTTTGAGACTTTTTATACATTATTATCCAAATAATGGTTGAACTATGTCAACTGAAGGCTTCTAGATAGATTAGATTAGTTAATTAAGGTTTATAAAGACTTTGTATGCATGTCTTATTATAAAGTCTTACCTGTAAATGTTTATTTCATTGGACGCCACACTGACAGGTCATGTCCATCTAATTTATTGATATAATTACCCTTTTAAGTAATTACACTGTACTAATTTCTCTTTCAGACTGAAGTTCTTTCATCATTGAAGGCCTTGCAAAAGTACATTGACCAAACTCAGCTCACACGAGACCTCGACGGCAGCTTCCCTTATGACCACAACCACTGGATCAGCTTCAGACAGGTGTGCATGTCCTCAAACCCCGTCTAAAGCCCGCTCCAGACTGGAATGTGCCTTGTGTAATGTGCAATGGATGTCTACTGATGTTGCCTAATTTATATGTAAACATGTATTTTTATCTGTTTTTGTTTGGGCAGAAAATTGAGCCATTTGTCAGCAGTTGCAATGCCGCCATCTCTTCACTTCAGCAGTCCATCAGCATGCTCGGGAACAACAGCAGCCTCAAGACGTCCAAGGTTAGTTTTGACCTTTTATTTATGTGTTTCCGCTGATAGACAGTAGCTCTTCAGTGGCCTTGATTTAGGTCTGAGCTGAAAGTAATGTGTTGAAGGCTACTTGCATGTTTGTCATTTTAATGTTTAGTTAATTCAAGTAAATATAGATGAAATGTTGCATCCGCATGATGTCATTCAGTGCCTTCAACAGGTCTGATTTCTATGGTTGAATCTACTGCTGTCAAAATACAAATTGTTCACCAGAGGCCTGTACTACGAAGCTGATAATTAGGATTGTATACAAGTAAATAAGAGATTAGCTAAATATAACCTAAAGGAAACTCAAGTGCTGTGTTTATTTCTATTGTCAGTGAACAAAATGTATAAACTAGGAATTTGCTTCGGCAAAAGACACTGCAGGTGAATAGGGAAAAAAATTAAATTTAAAGATATAAATTGTAAACTTCTCCTGTAGTTTACTCACATAAATGTATGTATGTCATCATATAATCTTTTCATGTAGAATTAAGGTATTTTGTGTGTAAAAATTGCCAAAAATACACATATTTGGGACATACAAACCTGAAAAATGGACAGAACCGGGTTTACATTTCTTGGTTCATTTTGTACACAAATTACAGAGGGTATTTTGGATTTCTTATTTAAACTAGATTGGACTGAAAATTGTCGTATAAATTCAAAATTTCCCTCATTATTGTGACTTAAAACTTTAATAAATCAGTTTTCGAATTAGATATGAAAAAATCCCTCTGTACGTTTCGTCAAAATCTTGTTGAGTCCCAGACTGTAAAGTTTGGTGTGTGTGAGAGCTATTAAGCGGGAATCCTTATGTCCCTTGGGGAGAACAGCCTTTGAATTTACATTGTCCAAGAGAACTCTATGGATAAAGTGGATTAAATGGAAGAATAAACATTTTTAAAAGCAGATTGGACAAGTTTGTTGTTTCCACATGAAAGCCTGTAGTGTCTCGCCTTAAATGTTGCTTTAAAAATGTCCCTCATTCATAGAGTAATATTAGCTTTGTAATCTACATGAGATTTTGTTGAGACATTATGATCTGGTCTTCTGTTTAGGAGGTGTCAGAGGTGATGGACAGACAGAAACAGCTGATGAAGTGTGTATTAGACGACACCAGTTTGAATAAGCTGCGTCTCGAAGGAGGAACTGTCCTCGCACGCATCAAGAAGGAAGAAGTTTGTGACAATGAAAATTACAGGTACAACATCAAAATGAGTGTTGTGTTTGAGTTAAATGTGCAGAATTCAATAATAAATCTGGTCTAACTGTTGTTTTTAGGGAAACAATTGAGATGCTGAACACTCTGTACAATCAAGTCGACGAAGAGGTCCATAAACTGGTAATTCTGTCGAACAAGGCTCAGAAGCAGCTGGAGAGTGTGTTGGACGTGTGCAAGTTTGAGGAGCAAACAAACCAGGTATCATGTTGTAACACAAAAACATACAATTAAGATTTTAAGATTACATGTTTTGAGCTTGTCTGTCTCTTTTTGTTTTTCAGATTAAACTTTGGTTCAGCGTAGAAGGCGATAAGAACCTCACATCTTTAGACTCAGAAACTTTAAGTCTGAGCAAAATCAAAGAGATGAAAGAAGGTCTACAGCGTTTTGTGGAAGAGTCCGTGGTGAGCACAATACGAAAAGTGTTAAATAAATATTAATTAAAATTTATTTTCTATACTTATACTGTTTGTGTTCTCAGCACCAGCAGAGGCTTGGACTGCAGCTTGTGAAGGAGGCTCCAGAGTTACTTCCTGGTTCAGTTCTTCTCGACTTTAAGCAGCACCTGGGCTCCATCTTAAACAGAGCGGAAAGAAGGAAAAACCAGCTGGACATACTTGCCAACCTGTATGAGTTCTATGACTCGGTAAGAACTTTTCACACTCAGAAATATCCTTGTTGCTTTTGATTGTTTTTTCATGATTTAAAAAAAAAGTTTAAAAATCTCATGATAATGTTGTATTTTTAACCCATGTTGATAAGAATTCAGTATCTTGTTCTTATTTGTTTCCTAATTTGTCCTAATGGGTTTAACATTGCAACAGAAAAGAACAGAAACACTGATATATTATTTATTTAAAGTGAGATTCACAAAAGGCCTTCAAATTAAAGAATATTGAAAATTGAGATTGAAAATTACTTATTTGACAGGGACTGTACACTTGCACATTGCCACTAAACAGGTAACACTGTCCATGCACATAAGGCTTTTTAGCCACACACATCCCATGCGGTTTAAATCAGTCCAAAGCCATAGACTCCACAACTTTATCACAGTTTGAGTGGCCATTCTAAATCAAACCTCCCAACAAATCCCAACCCTCGGCTCAGCAGACAAACACTACCAACTGAGCCACTGTGAGCTGAGCTCCCTGTGCACAGAGTGAGACCTCCTCCTGATGATCTCTGCATGTACGGGGCGGATGATGACGTGTTCCGTCACGAGGCTCAGGTGTAGGCTGGGGGTCCACGTGAACTCACTCTCTGCTCTGGTCTCCTCTGCTCTCCTCAGATCAGATCATTGAACATAAGCATGGCCACTTTTCTGCTGAAAGTCTCCTCGTTACACAACGTCCCTTTCACTGTTCTCTCAGACGTGTGAGCCTTGACACACTGGAACACTCTATTACCGAGAACCTGCAGGGCATGGTACTCATGATGATTTTGGGGGACACAGGTGTTCTTCTCGATCAAAGTCGTCATAATCCGTGCTTTTTTTGCATATTCACTTTGCTCGTCCCTCAGGGACCACAGAGTGATAAAAGGATGATTCATGGCTTCTCTTGGAGTCATCCTGTTCTAAAATCAGGATGCAGAAGACTTAATGTGAAGTGTCTGGTGTGAAGAACTGGACAAAACCAGGAGTCGAGCTGTTGTCACATTAAGAGAGACTATTTCTTAATTTTCTTAATTTTATTCATGCCTTCTTTTATGTATTTTGCTACTATTTTATTTATTGATATATATTGCACCTTACCAACAAGGCAATTTCCTAGTTTGTGAATTTTGTTCACTGACACTGGCAATAAACCTTTTTCTGATTTCTGATTCTGACTCTAAGGAGGAAGCACCACTTGTTAACTAATTGCCCAGAATATTATAGTTTACTTTGAATAAAATACTAAATGGAATATAATAATAACTATACATAGTATAATATTAACTTTAAACAAATTGAACTAGGCCTAATAAAATGAATCAGAACCATTAATAATATAGATAAAATCAACAAAATAAAGCCATATACAAAATAAAATAGATATACAAAAAAACAACTATAATCAAAATAATAAAAGACAATAAGTGACCATTACATTATTCCATTACCATTAGTATTAAAATCTGCCATCACAAGTTTATTTCTCCACTAATATGAATAAAGTTCTTTCGTATCTTATATGTTTTCTTCATATGTTTTAGGCTGATCAGTGGATGGATCACTGCCAGGACTACTTCCATCAGCTCAGCCTGGACAGTGGAAACATCTCGGTTTCTCCCTCTGTGGTCCAGACTCTGCAGGATTATTGCACTGAAGCCTCCAAGTTTTCTTCTGATAACTTTAGCACTCTCAACCACATGGTCCTGTCCTTGGAGAGCCCCCAGCAGCTGCAGAAGTGGAACAGTGTGTGGCACAAGTGTCAGCTGACCAAACAACAGCTGGAGGAAACACTGTCGCGAGTTACAGCCTCGTCGGACTCCTCAGGTCTGGACTCTCCTGGGTTTATCACCTCCGAGCAGCAAAACGCTAAAGGACGTTTGCTCTTACCTCCTCCGCTGCCTTTCCAGGACAAACCACATTCGGCAGGACCCTTTTCTAGCCCTTCTAGCTCTGTTTCAACACACTTTACTTTCCCCGAGAGTGAACGCAAGCTTAGTCAGAGTCCGTCCGTGTTTGACGACATGGACAGCGACTGCACCTTTGACTCTGTTTCCTGCCACTCTGAGCCGGTTTACTCAGCTAAAACCCGCCCACACAAACAACCGATGAAGAAAATCATGAAGAAGACGTTAAGTTATGAGTTGACTACCAGGGACAATAGTCACGCAGATGCCAGTCACACACATGGATATACAGGAGTGTACATTAAGGGACTCGAGGTGGCCAATAATGTTTCAGCCGAAAAGAAGCTGCAGCGGCCGGACGTGACGAGCCCCGCGTTAGGGCGCAGTCGCAGCATGTCCACTCCCTCCAGACTCAGCGCGGAGGGAGACACCAAGAAACAAAGCAGGTGAGAAAGACAAAAGAAACACTTTATTAATGACCACACTAGTGTTGTCACAAAACTTCATTCATTCATTTTTAACTTGATTTTGATAATAAGGCAAACTGACTGAGCGTGCAGCCAAGTTTTAAAGGTGGTATAAAAAAGATTCTCCCATTAAGGTTCATTATTTATTTATTTATTTAACTTGTCTCAAATGAAGGCACAAACAATTTTAAATGAGATTGTAATTTACCCATTTGGATTCCTGTCGACCCGGGCCTGGTAGTATCTTAAACATGACCATACTTTTATGATAGGTCTCATTGACTTGTTTGGCAGGAAATGAGTCTGTAACCTCTTCCTGAAGGTGCCCTGCTCGATGGTTTAGGGCAGGGGTCTCAACCTCATTTTGAGAGGGGCCAAATTTAGAAAATCAGAGCTGGTCAGGGGCTGCAACAGAGACAGACCTAAAACACACTAAAATTAATTTTCCTCACCCACAAAAATATTTATACAGGAGATTTTAGTTACCAGAAGTTTTACATTTTTAAGGCATATTTCATATATTTTAGAATTTAGAAATGATAATACCTTATAAGTCACAAACTATCCTCAAACTATGTGTTTTAGTGAATAGTTAATGTTGATATTAACTAAGTCATGTATTACTAGGCCCAATGATAACTGATGGAGTGATCTGGGCCATTTATAATACAAATTAAAAATCATCTTGCGGGCCACCAGAAATCGTCTTGAGGGCCACGTTTGGTTTCCAGGGCCGTGAGTTTGAGATGCCTGGTTTAGGGTCAGGAGGGTCATTTTAATGGCTCTTTATGTGCAATGTAATAAATTTAAAATGAAAATCCACTTGGGGCAAGACCTTATGAATGCAAATGTAACTTTTCTGGTCCAAACCACTACCTTCATGATACAACAAATACCAAGATTTACTCTCATATGGACGTGGTCGACTGGTTATTTTGGAGATGTGACTGTTCTATATATAAATTAGCTCTCTCCTTATCGTTCACAGTAAAGTGCAGCACATTATGGACGAGATGATCTCTACTGAAAGAGAGTACGTCCGCTCCCTCAGCTACATCATCGAGCACTATTTTCCAGAGATGGAGCGCATTGATCTTCCTCAGGACCTCAGAGGGAAACGCTCCATCATTTTTGGGAATGTGGAGAAACTTTGGGACTTCCACAGCCAGTACTTCCTGAAGGAGCTGGAGTCCTGTGCTCACTCGCCTCTCTCGATCAGCAGTTGTTTCCTCAGACATGTGAGTCAGCCTGTCAAGTAATCCCTTATTCATGGGGTTTAACTTTATGTTCATAAGTGACATGTAAGCACTTTTCAAGTTTTAAAAGTTATAATATTTTGTTAATTACAACGTCATTTTTATTCACTCTGAAAACAGCAACGCAGTTCTACCAAGACCCAGTTCCTAAACCTGTCCCAAAGCCCTAACCTTAACCAAAATGCCTGTTTCTAAATCTAACCCTAATCTTAACGTTAACCTATTTTGTGGCCATTATATGATGACCCAAAAATAATTCACTCAGTGAAATAACTGAGCTCTGTCAGTAATGTTAGGAAGCTCATTCTCAAAGTGTTGATACTAGTCTTGTCACAATTTCAAACATGATTTCAATAATAAGGAAAAGGCTTAATACTCAATGCTACAATAATTTAATCCTTAAAAACGCTTATGTTATATACAATAGAATGTACTAAAAAGACAATAGAAGATAAACACTATCCTAAAACTATTCTAGAAAATTCTAATGGTCCTATTTATGTTGTTTTTTTAAAATTGATACCAACTCAAATGAATGAATGAATTTGCAACCTAGTCTCCAGAAAAATACAAGCATAATTTACATTTTTGCATGTACATAGCTATTGTACGTTTTTGTTAAGATACGTTCAATAAGTTTATGGAAAATGTTCATATTTTACGTTTTGTAAATTAGGGTTAGAGTCTGTGTTGGGGTTAGGGTTAGGATTTATTATTGATAAACTGTAACGTGTATGTTTTTGATTGACATTCTTATGCAACATAATTTGCAAAACATGAAATATGTATATTTTCTGTTTACGTACTCATGCAGAGTAATTTCCAAAACGTAAAATGTGTACGTTTTCACAAACACAACACGAACAGCTACGTAACTGGAATTACAAAAACGTAAATTATGTATATATTTTTCTGGAGACTGGGCTGCAAATTCTACGTATTCATTTTTGAACAACCGTAATAGATACTGTGGCATTTAAAACCTAATACCGGTTATCGCCCCATCCCTAACACTCCTCTTTCTGAATAAACCATTTTGGTCTATTGACTTACCAACAATATACTTTACACACAACTGTTTTGTCAGCATTTTTAAGACACCGATGACAAGACCAATGCATCAGCATTGACTGTAAAGCATTCTGAAATGTCAGACCGCTGTCGTCAGTGTTGTAACTTGTTATTGTTGTGTGTGCAGGAGGATCAGTTTGGTATGTATGCGCTTTACAGCAAGAACAAGCCTCAGTCCGACGCCTTACTCTGCAGCCATGGCAACGAGTTCTTTAAGGTGCGTCTGGAAACTCTGGTTACATTCCTTTAGTACAACGTGTCTTCGGACATCCACGATTTGATGTTAACAAAAAGAAACAGAAGAGACTGTATATGCCAAAATATAAGCATGTGTTCATTGACTTTGGTCCTGGTCTAGTCCTGGTTTAGTCAAGGTCTGTCTCCAGGTTTAGTTCCAGTTTTCAAGTACGAACCCAACCACACTGTACTAAAATATGATTTGCACTTTTTGGAAAAAACTAAAAGTTGAACAGAACAAAAAAGCATTTTAAAAAGTCACTATTTTAGCCATTGACTTTTATTGTTTGAATCACAACTGCATTAATGAGGTACAATTAAACTGGTGGTGGAAGAAGTATTCCAGTTTGCAAAACAATCACGTAAAGTAAAGTCAAGTAAAAGTATCACACATTAAAAATCCTAGAATCAATTCAATTTCTCAATGTTTCTAGATTTTTTATATGTATGTTTGGTTTTCTTTGCTCAAAGCCAAGACTTGACCTCAAAGCCTTTAGGCAACATAGACATGCTAAAAAATAACCCCTCAAACCATATGGAAAGTACTCTTAACTTTTCAGTCCTTTTTAAAAACTGTAGTGGAGTAGAAAGTACAGATGCCTGCTCTCAAAGAAGTGAAGTAAAAGCAAAAAATACCCACTGTAAAATGTACTTAAGTAAAATAAAAAGTACAGATAATTTATACTTATATTTAAAGTACACTTTTACTTATTTTTCGACATTACGACATAGAACTAAAATGGCATAAGTTCCATTGTTCTGTGACTCAAAAACATGTTTCTGTAAATCTTTTCTATGTTTTGCACAGAACAAACAGTTGGAGTTGGGGGATAAAATGGACCTGGCGTCGTATTTGCTGAAGCCGATCCAGAGAATGAGTAAATATGCACTTCTGCTGAAGGACTTGATAAAGGAGTGCAGTCAGTCCCAGGAGCAGGAGCTGAGCGACCTCCGAACCGCAGAGGAAATGGTCAAGTTTCAGCTTC
Organism: Rhinogobius similis; assembly: GCA_019453435.1. Classification (NCBI taxonomy): domain Eukaryota; kingdom Metazoa; phylum Chordata; class Actinopteri; order Gobiiformes; family Gobiidae; genus Rhinogobius; species Rhinogobius similis. The sequence continues at coordinate 24,635,687 of CM033626.1, read as the reverse complement.
GCCACGGCAACGACCTCCTGGCGATGGACGCTATCAGAGGCTGCGATGTGAGTACAAACGAGGGCTGCACTGTAATAGTTAAACATGTGTGCAGAATAGTGTTGTCATGATACTCAAATGTCAAACTGTTCCAATACCAAGGTCAAAACTTGAAACCGATTTCAATAACACTAAAAGGAGCACTGCCTACACTTATTAACATAAGTTACCTGATGTATTAATTAAGGCTGCAACGACTGATTAAGGATTAGTCGACTATAAAATATAAGCATAGTTGCATTTTGAGAGTTGTAAGCACTATCTAACTATATTATTTAACTGGCATAAAAACTCGTTAAAATCAACAATCTTTGACCAAGAGGATCAAACATTTAAATTTCTTTTACATTTACAAATCATTTACAGACAGTACTTTCAGTCAAAACATTTACATCCACATCAGCTCTTCTCATCAACATAGATTTAAAAGTGTTTTGAGAGACCAGCTCATTTTGCAACAATGTCAGTGTCATTATTAAATAAAAATGTCAAAAAAGAATAAACAATTACAAATTTCAATAACAAATTTTGTAGAAGCCATAAGTTACTATATTTGAACCAGTATTTTGTTGAAATGTATTTAAAAATTCTCAATGTGCAATAGAAATAATTATCTGATTAGTCAACTAATCAAAAAAAGTAAATCTTAGTTGCATTTACCCTTGGATACTATGAATTCCTGTCTATTTTCCCACCTAAATTATATAAAATTGTATTCTGTATGATGTCATTTTCAACATAGGATAAAAATTGCTTCTTTAAAGATCAACACTTTCACAGAATCAATACGTGTTCAAATGCTTATCTAGTTTAGATACTACGTTAGTTCAAATGAATGTCATGAAGCAAACAACATGCCTTGGACACCACGCTGTACAATGTTATGTAAACGGTAAAAGTGCGATGAAGTCAGTTCCAGACTCTGACGCAGGTAAATGACCCTGTTTCCTTTCAGGTCAACCTAAAGGAGCAGGGTCAACTGCGCTGCCAGGATGAGTTCATCGTCTGGTGTGGACGCAGGAAATACCTCCGGCACGTCTTCTTGTTTGAAGACCTCATCCTCTTCAGCAAGACCAAAAAGATCGAGGGCGGATATGACATCTACATCTACAAACAGTCCTACAAGGTAATCACTGTGTTTAGACGTCTCATCCTGATCGCGTGGGTTATTTCACTTGAAAGTAACATGTTTTATTTTTATTTCCAGACAGCAGAAATAGGCATGACGGAGAATGTTGGTGACAGTGGCCTGCGATTTGAGATTTGGTTCAGACGGAGAAAATCACAGGATACGTTTATACTCCAGGCCAGTTCTGCTGAGGTCAAGGCCGTGTGGACCGCGATTATCGGCAAGATCCTGTGGAGGCAAGCTCTGAGGAACAGAGGTGTGTGCTGCTGAGGATAAAAAAGGCGCAATTTACTACAGCAATAGAACTTAATTGATCGTTTACAGCTAAAAGAAACTGGGCAAGGTAGCTCTTAAAACACAAAACATGAATGCACAATAAAATTCACACTTTATGCCCTTTTTTAACTAAAATTGCTAGAAACATATATAACACAATAATTTAACGAAACATTTAAATATATATATATATATATATATATATATATATATATATATATATATATATATATATATATATAACTGTATAATACAATAGAGACGAAAAACACTACATATACAGTATATTATCATTATTTATTTTAATTATTGTTTTTTTGTATATGCCAAACATTAACAAAAGCATTAACAAAAAACTCAAAAAAAAAAAAAAAAAAATTTCCCTCCCATATTATGAAAAGGAGTGAGTAGAACACTTACTTTTCCTCACCCCCAACAAGACATTATTACATACCATGGAGTAAGTTTTCTTCTATAATTTCTAAACGGAATCAATGATATAATTCAGTATACAATAAACCCAAGAATAATAAAACAAACAACAAAAGTAGCTGTTTTCTGTTTGATTCGACGTCCTCTTACTTATCCATTTTTAATTGTTTACATCTTTTTTTTATTGATAATAAGTAAACTTCACTTTCTTCTTTAGGATTATTCAGTACAGTATGATTTCTCAAAGTTCATATTCTAAACCTTTAAACACTTCTGGCTGTCAGAGTTGCGCATGCAGGAGATGGTGTCAATGGGGATTGGAAGCAAACCTTTCATGGACATCAAGCCGAGCGAAGCAGCCATCAGTGACAGAGCCATCGACTACATCATGAAAGGATCAGGTCAGACCAGTTTGGCTATTAATTTCAGTCAATCTTTGTATCATTTTATTGTGTAACACCTTCTAATATTACTTTAAATGTTTCTCAAATAGAGTCGAGGACGCGGGCTTCGATTGCGGTGCCTTTATTTGAATACTCCTCGTCAGTGAAGCGACCTCATTCAACCATCTCCAACAGCAGCACCTCCTCCTCCAGCAGCCAGTCGTCCTCTTCTCTTTTGGGCTCTCTAAATCTGCACTTGTACACGTCCCCGTCCCACACGCACACGCACCCCATGTCCAGCGTCTCCCCCTTCGGACAGTGGCCCTACGACTGCATAGAAGAAGACGAACTGGAGCAGGACTCTGGCAGCCAGCCCTCCATGAGTGAGTACTATGCAACAATTAATCGATTCATTGACTAATCGTGATTAGTCGACAATAAAATATAATTGTAGTTGTATTTTGAACAGCATAATCAATATCTGGACTTTACAGGCTGTAAAACACATACAAAAGACCTTTTATAACAAAGACAGTGACATTATTACATCAAAATGTCAAAAAGAATAAATTATTTCCGATTTTCGTCAATAATTCACTTTATTTGTAAATATTCTCTTGTCTTCAGTCACAATATTTCAGCCTTTATTTGATTAAAAATGTATTTTAAAAGTCTTAGTGTACAATAGAAATAATCATTTGACAAGTCAACTAATCAAAAAAGAATCACTGAGTTGTTGACTACTAAAAGAATTAGTAATAAGTTAGTGACAGCACTAATGTCTTAACAACAATATTATCAATTTATTACATAATAAAATTTGTTGGAAGGGCAAATGAAAAAAAATATAACTACTTTATGCCACTGACACAATAACACTAAAGACAGAGAATCCCAGTAAAGCCTATTCTAAATGAACATATCATTAAAAAAACAGCTGCACTGTAAAATAACAGAACAAAACATTAACGTAGTTAGTTCGTATCATTAAAGAGTCAAAGATATGTTCAAATATGTTACAAACCCTCTACAACTCAAATGTTCATGTAATACGAAAGAAAAAAGAAAAACAGTTCCTTAGAGCATAGAAAAGGTCGATATAGAAATTATTGTGACAAACCAAATTAAACACATTTGCTTTCATCTTTCATGTTTAGGTAACTTATTTATGATGGATCAGTGTTGCAATTTTGTTCAACTTGTCACGCATGCATGCACTGCTCATAAACTACCACTAGAGGCCGCCCTTGACCAGAAGTGACCTTATGTTTCCACATTGTCCACACTGTACGCCGCAGTAAGTGACCAGCTTGCCAAAGAACAAAGACACTAACAATTTGTGTTTCAAAACCTTTGGTAAAACAAATTGGTTGGTGTGTTCATAATGATAGAGATCACATTTAACTTTATTGTTTTTATATCATACAAACAAAATAAAATCAAACAGAACAAATCACAGAGCGAAAAGACAGAAACAAAGAGTAGTCTGGTGAAAATCAGTATGGCTCACAGTGTCCCAATTTAAATCCCAATTTCCGGCAAATTTGTCAAATTTAAATGACGATACCCAAGCTATAATAACTATCTCTGTTTTAAGAAATATCTAAACAGAAAATCTACACATTTTGAAAGGTCCATCATATGTATATCTTTAAATCCTGTCTATGACTGAATTCTATCCCTTTTAACTGGGGGAAATTTTTTTTTTTTACCATGGTTTGCTTTTTACTGACAGGAAAGACAGGTTTTTGTTTTGTTTTTTATGTTGATAGTCCCAGTAATTACAGACATACAGGTCAGACATCTGCAATCTAAACGTTAAAGAGTATAAATTGCGTTGTACATCTCTAACCTGCCCTCCATCTGAACTGTAAATAAGGGCATGTCACTAAACGTATTTTAGTCCCACACATTTAGTATTTCTGTAGCTTGTCATTTAACTTCATGTCTTTGTTGTTTCTTTGTTCCCAGTCATGGAGAGCTCAGAGACGTCCTCCCAGTGCACGTCGAGTGACAGCGCCTCTGGTCTGAGCACACTGACTCTGCCGGGACCCAACAGCAACCTCGTCCTGGACTCTTTCAACAACAACGACAACAGTGAATCTGCGTCGTTCCTCTGCCCCTCCACGCCTCCCTCCTCCGTCAGCTCTCCCTCCATGTTCGAGAAAGACGAGGATCTACAACCCCAGGGCACTAACTTCATCACAGCAGTAAGTTTAGGAACGAAATGAACCACTGTCAGAAGAAACTAAAGTGATATATCGAGGGCTTTCAGATTAGGTTACATTGTTATAGACATGTAGTGTTTAATTGAGATCTATAAGCTGTTTTTTTCTGGTTGGCAGTGTTGTGGGTGGATAAATATAGCTGAAGATAGAAGTGGGCAATCCATCAAAATTTAGATTATATTTTGTACAGTTGTAATATTCAGTATGTCATTTATGGTTTAAAAATGCTACAAAAAGAGCTGTTAAAAATAAAATAAAATAAAATAAAATAAACAAAAAAATGTTATAAACTTTCAAATAAGTAATACATGTATGGTGATATGTCTGCACTTTTGTGATTGATTTTACAGACATTTCACATTTGTCTGATAATTAAACCTCAACTAAAGTGTCTAATAATTCAGTATTTGTGCATTATCAGATGAGGACTGGAAAAATATATTTTAATAAAACATACATAACATAATATAAACATTAAACATAACATCGAGCTCACCATAAATATGTATTATAACAGTATTGTAGTTAGGCAATTTGAAATTGGACAATTGGACAAAAATTTACGTCTGAGATGAAGAAGCTACTTGGATGAGGTGCGAAATGTATTCATCCTTAAAAATGACCAGTTGACTGAATTACATTTTTCTTGGGATTATTGCAAAAATATTTCCACAGCTGTCATTTTAACTGTCCTCATCTCAGTTTAAAATATTACACCTAAGTACACAAGTATATCATAAAGTGAATGTATAATGCATCGAAAAATATTTTATTCATTATATTGTGCTCATATATTGTCTACTGTACAGTTTGTTTTATTTATATTCCAACACTATGGTGTAAAATCTAAAGTTTTAAATACAAATGCACAATACACTACTTGCCAAACTGTAAAACATTCACTCACTGCCAAACATTTTATTTACCTTCCAACTGTCCATTATAGAGCAGTATATTATTGTTCCTTATTGGACTTAAGGGCTGGTTACTATACCAAGTTTACGCAAAGTTTCCTATTGATTGTATCTTGTCCCCATAGTCTAAAAATGAGCTGAAAAGACTGTAAAGGTTTAAAACACATTATACTTTATGACTGTAGTATTGACATAAACATATAAGTAACTGTATTAAATCAGTAATCAGTGCTTTTTTGATCAGTTGAGCCAATAGGTGATATTTTCGCGCCATAAATTGCATTAAATAAATTGTAATTTAAATTCTTGCTTGTGCCACCATTCTTAGTGGGAAAACTGAGTAAATTTAAGGCATACATTTTGGAAGATAAGTTTCAAATATTCCACATTTACTACTATACTATTGACTTTTAAAGATCATATTTACACACAGACAGGATACAAAGCTCAAAACAGCAGCTCATGCCAACAAAGGAAACAAAGGAGGAACTTAAAACAAATAACTCAACTGTTGGTATTAGTCATTGTTGTTCTATTGTCTGTAAATGCAATTCAACAACAGCAAGCAGCAACTTAAAGTACAATTAGTTGAGTCATATTTATTTATTTATGAGAATAGTTGCTCACTGTCTGCTGTTGTGTGTTCACCAGAGCAAAGCGGCTCACATAGCACTGAGCCTCTCCACAATGGTCTGACACTTTTAGCTCAGTAAGTAACTGCTGTCCCCGGGTTGGACATGTCCGCTGGCCTGAATACTAATCTGTGTGGAAATGCTCTCTCGTGCTTGTTCTGTGGCTGCTCGTCTTCTAGGGCTGAAAGTCTAAACGCATTTCTACTTTGTGTCACAATCGGAATGGTCGCAATTGGCAAAATCGGAAATAGGGCTGCACGATTTGGGAAAACTGTCTAATTGATTTTTGATTTTTCTGACCAGTATTGCCATTAGATTTGCAATATTACAACACACTTTTAATGTGGGAGAATTGACAAAAAGGCTGAATTATGAACTGACAAACTAATGAAATAATCGTGTGTTTCGGAACATTTTTGTCATTTTCCGACACATTTTTTTCACTTTACAAAGCAATTTAGTCACGTCTTTTACGGTTTTTACGGTTTTCGTCGTCACTTTAGTTGTGTTTTTGTCACGTTCAGAAACAATTTTGTCCATTCTAGTCATGTTTTTGTCACTTTTAGTTGTGTATATGTCGCTTTTAGTCCACATTTTGTCACTTTTAGTCCATTTTAGTGCAATTTTGTTTCTTTCAGGTGTATTTTGGTCACTTTTAGTCTTGTTTTTGCTGCTTGTTTCATAATGTTTTCTACAAATCTTACAGGGTTAGCTTTTTTATGCAGTATAAAACAAGATATTTTGTTGTTCATGGAGGAAATTATTGCACTTCAAAAATTGCAGCCTTTACGATTTGCTAATTGCGTCCATTCAAATTGCGATTTCGATTTTGATTGTTGCAGCCCTAATCCGAAAGGCTGTTTCTGTTATATTATAATATGCTCTGTGGAGCGGAGACCTACATGTGTCCCGTCTCCACTGGGTCATATGATGTGCAAAACATACTCGCCCTAAGATTTAGACCTCAACAAACACGCTCTTGAATGTTTTTTAGTAAAAGCTTGTCACAATAACACATTTCAGAGTGCGATATATTGCTACAGAAAAATATCACGTTAAAAAATAGTATTGAAACTACTTTATGCCACAGAAACAGAATACAAAAGCAGAATAATTCGCTCTTTTTAGATGAACAGTATTGTTAAAGATCATGAACTGCTACAAATAAAAGCCAAAATGTGACTTACTTTTTTACACTTTATAGCTCAAATCTTATCGTTATACAATAAATTAACAAAAAAATCACCAAAAAATACAAAGAAAACATACACATGTTAAATATTGGGCTCCAAAACAAATTGATCTAGTTAAGGATATACAATAATAGTAGTTATTGTGACAGGCCTACTCGAGTATCAGTTTGTTAATTATTTCAGTATTATCACGAGTCATGTGCGCTGAGAATTGCACCTTGATTTTTAAATATTGCACAAATTTGCATGAAAGCTGGATATTTTTCCACAATGGTTCAGCCCTGTCGACTGTGTTTGCTGTTGGTTTGTGGACTTCTGGTTTGCGGGTTTTCTTACATTTCTACATTTCTTCTGTGCATCCATCTGAAATGTGCATTCATTTTGCCAGTGTTTACAGCATGTTTGATTGACCTACATTTGTGCATGTTTGATATTCTGTGAATGTGTTTTATTAAGTCATTGTTTATTTGATTGTTTGACAGTACAATACATGGCAACAGAACAAAACACTGAATACTGTGAAAGTAATATTGATGCATTTTCATATTCTACTGCAAAATTTTACACAAACAAACAAAAACTTCAGTGATGTATTTTGCTATGTAGGTCCAAAGTTATTGCAACCTACATCTTTATGCACTATAATGTTTCTATAAAGAATATTTATTGATTTGTTTATTAACCTTTATCTAACCAGGTAAGAACCCATTGAGATCAAAACCTCTTTTTCATGGCTTACCTGGGCCAAAGTAAAAAAGCTGAAACGCACGATAATAAAAACATTTAGACATCTACAGAGACATAGTATAAAAAGATTAAAACAGAATATAATTTTGTTAAGGCGATCAAGGGTTGTAACAAGTTAACCAATTAATCGCAACTAATCGATTACTGAAATAATCGACAACCAACTTGATCATTGGATAAACGTTTTTTGAACAATACACAACCTCTAAAAAGTTAAGTATACTCTGTAAAGAAGCAGCATTTTTAAGCTTCCTCTTGGTTAAATATGGTAATAATGCCAAATTCACTGGCCTTTCGCGGTCATAACAAGTAATCGATTAATCAAGAATAATCGCCAGACTAATTGATTACCAAAATAATCGTTAGTTGCAGCCCTAAGGTCATTACTACATCTAGGCAGATTTCTAAAACGTAACCATTAAAGTAATTTCAGCCACATCACTAATTGTATTGCGATTAAAATCATGTTGTTTTCAGTTAGGATGCACTATCAAAACTAAAGTAGAGTGATTCTTTGTCTTTCTCTTGTTGCAGCTGTGAAGTTCCTGTGCCCCATCGATGAAGTGACGTCATTGTGAAAAGTGGTCCAGCGCACGATTTCAACAGTGTTTTCAAGACTTTTCTGTAACATTCTAATTTGACACTTTTGGTACTTCAGCAATCTGTACATTTACACTTCATTTGTTTATAATGTAGATGAGTTTAATGTATTTTACACAGCAGTAGCAGATTTTGTTGACTGTCCATGTTTAATGTTAAGGTATGTTGTTTTAACATTGTACAGAAAATAAAATTGACTCTAAACATTCTTGGTTCTTTTCTAAAAGTATATCTACATTTTGAGTAGTTTTGATTAGATTTAGTTACCAGGTACAGCATATATTATTTAACTTGCTACAGTCCAGTATTTCTGATTGATTGCAATGCATTTTTCTCTTTTCAAGCAATCTGCTGGTGGAGTAAGATTTATTTATTTATTTATAAGTATAACAAAACAAAAGTAGTAAAAGCATGTTAACACCTTTATATAATGACAAGAAACTTAACTCCAAACTACAAAAAATATACTTATTTTGCATTCAAGTCATTTTAACGGCACACATTTATTTTTTGCAATGATCACTCGTCTAGAGCAGGGGTTCCCAAACTTTTCTGGCTGGGACCCCCAAAATAGCTATGCAACGGACTCGGGAGCCCCAAAGCGAAATGAAAATGACAGTAGCAATAATAAAGTGCCAAAGCGAGTGTGCAAAGTGTTAAATAAGGTTTAATGTTGGTTATTTGAATTGTTTATTGCCTTATTGGACCCTATTTCACTAAAAGATACTGTTACTATTTTAATACTGATACTGTTTTAATTAAAAATAGAGCAAATACAATGCCATATTAATTAAAATGAGATCTTCAAATCATCTCGCGACCCCCTGCTCACCACTTGTGACCCCCGAGGGGTCCCAACCCCCACTTTGGGAACCTCTGGTCTGGAGGCTACACTGCATTGCGCGAGTTTAACTGATAGACAGATACTTTGATGTGATAGTGCTGCCAAGTAGATGCACAGGTCTGAAACCGCACAAACTCGCACCAAGAACACATCAGGCTGTTTCAGATGAGCAGAGGGGCCCAGTGGTTTAACCTTCACATTAGAGGAACTGACTTTTCACACCACACGGTTTATGTTCTCAGACAAAAACCACAGGGTAACTATTAATGCAGGCAACAGAACAGAAACACTTGCTGCACAACAAGATTAAAACATTATATATGAACAGTAACGGTACAGTAATAATACAGTAGCCTGTCCATGGGTGTTAGAATAAGGAGAAATTAAGATTGTTGCCATAGTGATGAACAATATAAACAAAACTTTACATCATTTGAATGGGAAAAAGCAAAATGGGTTATAACATAGACTGGAGAGAACGTCGCTATGGCAATCTATAGTTACCAATGACCAGTTCCAGCTGCTATGTTGTGTTGGAAAATTCTACTCAAGAACACATACAAACTGACAAGTAGTTGGACTTTTTAATCATCATTTTGTAAGAAATACTTTGATTTATTGGACGTTTTTGTATTTGTACAAACTAATGTGAAAAATCATGAATATCATTTTTAGTTTTAGGTAATAAGTTCTAATGGTCATGATGCTTATGGTAAACACAATAATGATCTGTGGTTGTGTCTATGGTGAACTGATACACAAACATAGATTTAGATAGAGTTTTTAGGGTGAATATTAATTTTCATAATTTAGAAAAACAATGTCCTGACAGAGAAGGTAGCGTTCTCTTCATTATTAGGACCACAAATATACCATTGTATGTTAATTTAAATTAAAGAATTAAATTAATAGGAATTTTATTGCCCTAGTGTAACATTATTTTCTGTAAGAATATTGCTCTTTCTCCACTCTCAAGAAGACCACCGCAATTGCCACGGCAACAATATAATTCAGTTGCAAAAAGTCCTAAAATGTTGTTCATAACAGGAAGCCAAAACCTATCAAACGGTTTTCATACAAATCACATGAGCTTCACACAATGTTATCCATTGCTGAACACTTATACACCGTGCTACTAGTACTTTATGGTATTTATATTTTTGGGGGAGTTACAAATATATCTAGTACTAATATGTATTTTTGGAGTTAAAAATAGTAGTACAGCCTACAGAAGTTTTTTTCTTTTCTTTTTTCTTTTTAAGAAACGTTACCCACCTTCACATGATTTTTTTTGGTGTTTTTTGTTTTTGTTTCAATTGCTCTGGCACTAATGTCCAAATTTTGGCATAAATGCCTAAACTTTATTGGAGCAAACATTCAACTGACACATTTATTGACACAACCTTATTTTTGCAAAACCTAAAACACTTTCTGTTGTACCTAAACAAGATGATTGACAATTGAAACACAGAACTGTAACACAGTAGAGTGTGCTACAGTCTGACCTAGTCTTTAGTCTAACCTAAAGACTGCCCACTCTGATCCAGAGACACAGAGGGCACAACAGAACACGCACCAATGTGAAGACATTTTAGAGCTGATAGAGCTGAAGGCACAACGTAAGACTTCTGCTGTGAAAACCAGTTTGAACCAAGTCTAAAACAGTTTGATACCCAATGCTAAAAGTACATATTGAAAGCTTTTTTTGTTTTTGTTTTGTTATATAAATTATTTGCATTATAGTTTATTCACATTTGCAGCAAATATCTCTCTCTCAAACCAACGGAAACTGTTTGATACAGGTCCTCTAGGTCTCTGACTCCCTCACGGCTCATGTCTAAAAGTGCTGCAGGTTTCTGTGTCTGGCTGTCTCTGGATGATAGATAGATAAGCTTCTGAAAGCCTCTAAATCAGATAATTGTGTACTTTTCAGGTGAACTTTTCACCTGTTAGAATCTTCAAAATTCTGAACTGTTTTATGACTTAATTGAACAGTTTTGTAAAGTGTACAGATTTATGAAAGGTTTCAAACAATGAGCCAAAGCATTTGAAAAGAAACGTAACTTTAAATATTTTCAAGGTACAGTCACACTGAGGGTTGGCTGGTTAATGCAAGCAAAATAACAGGAAAACCTGATGCGCAACTTAATTATAACAAGATATACCAGTAATTAAAGACATTCATTGATTCATGGTGTAATTTTTTTCTTTTCTTTAACAAACCAGATGCACAAAATGACTGAGATGCACGACTCGAGCGCCAAGATACACAACTCAATCACTTCCATCTGACAAAAAAATAAAAATCCATTTAGTTGACAAATATTCAGTTGATTTTTAGTAGATTTATTATAATGTTTTACCCTTAAATATTCATCATTGACTGTTTTTGACAGAGCCAAATCCACAATGATCAAAGGTGCAGCAAAACAGGAGACAACCAGGCAGCCACTGTTGACCATCAGAGAAACCTAGAACAAAAGAAAAAAAAAAAAAATAATTATAACAGATGAATTAAAAAATATTAATTGATGAGTGTGGTTTACTTACTGACAGTAACTCTGGGTATTTGAACAACATATTAGACACAAGGCCAGCCATAATGAACTGAAAAAGACAGCGTTTACTTTTAGACATAAATCTTGAATGGCGAAATTTGGGCACTTTAAAGAGATAATCATAGTATTTTTTGAAACACGTACAAGAACTCCAGTCAACTGTGAAACCCTGAACAGAGACATGAGGGAACTGCCAATGTTCTGAGTCACAGCAAAGACGATTCCCACTCCAACACTCAGAAGACCACTCACCACCTGCAGGGACTGGACCAAAAGACACAACAAACATCGTAAATGATCTTAAAATATACCTTTGTTAACTTTAAAGAGGGGTGTGAGTTGGTTATCATGTTCATTTTCATAATTTCTCTAGCAGTTAAAATAACACCGCAGTAAACTTCAAACATAAAACCACACTTATAATAAACACCCCCTGTTCATTAGCTCTTATGTGGTTTGTTCATATAATTACCATCACAGTTGTATGTGTTGTTGTTTTCTAGAATAAAGGTAATTTGTCTATTAATAATTATACATTTATATTTTATATCAATGTTTTTAATAACATATTTGATTTGCATGATTACAATAACCATTATGTAGGCAATATTTAAATGCCTAATCTGTAATAAAGTGATTTCTTTGTAATAATTAATGTTGAATTTGTTGGTAAATTGTTTGCTATTGCTGCATTGAGTTGAGTACCAAGGAGCACTAGTAAAAAATTGATTTGCAAAACTGTTTTTGTACAAACAACTTCTATATTCAACCACTGCAACTACAGAAATGTGACTGAATGCAAATAAAAATCCATGTCGATGTCCAATAGAGTTGTCAAAATCAATACTATAACTATATCAAAACTAGACACTCATTTTAGCAAAAACCAGAACTAAAAAAAATACATGAACAGGACTAGATTAGTCCTTTCCTGAATAGTTTTATCATCTGAACAATCATACGTGCACATGGTCAAATCTATTGTTTAAAAATATTGTGGCATCAAAATGTGTATCGATCGACAATCAAGTCTATTCCTTGGTATGAAAATCAATGACATTTTAGTAATGTGTCAACAATGGTATCATTACAATTCCAGGCCTTTTTCAAACACATCTATAAATAAATATATTTTCTACCTCTACATTTCTGTGAGAGGCTGTAAAAGTCTAATAAATGAGTAAAGTACATGAACCAGGCATGATTAATGTGCTCATATTTGACAGTTCAGTTCTTACACCGAGGACAGCCGGCTGTTTTTGGAGCAGATCATGGAGGGGGACCCTGCTTTCTGGGACGAGGTCTATGGCCTGGTACTGCCTGGTGACCCCCATCTCTCTCCTCCTCACCCCCCGCAACGGCAGCTCCTCCATCGCAATGTCCAGGTCCACGTTAGCACAGGCCATGGTCAGAGTCTGAGGGGCACAGCAAAAATCTCATCTTTGTCTGATTTCTGGATGTAAACGCACGCCAATATCTGACTACTCCAGATATCTTCCTGTCCATGTAAATCTAATCAATCATTTTAAAAAATATTGAAATTCACAGCTGATTTATGTTAAAAGTCCAGGAACAAAGGATGAGAGAAAAATAAGAAAAATATATCAACAAAAGTCCAAATAGCAAAAAACTGAAAAGCACAAAAAGGGATACCTCAACATCAAACAAACTATTTGGATGGATGACTTTGTTTTTTATTTACAAACTGTCATTGCATAATTAGTCATGAGTTAATACTTGAATTAATACTAACTCAAGTGAAGAAGACAAAACATTGGCAGCCTCGTGTCTCTTCTGTCATGAACATAAGTTAAAGTATGTACTGTGTAACATAAGAATGAAATAATGTCTTCATATATGCAAAGATTTAAAAAAAACTTTATGCTATTGTATGGACTGTTATAACGTTAGAAAATATTTTACAATTTTACAACTAAAAGGCGTTAAAATGTATCATTAAAAAGTTTTACTGTCTTACCTGAGCAGTATTTCTGTGTAATTTCGACAGCACCAATCTGTAGAAAACACTCCACTTCTCTGGTACTCTGAAGCATGTCACACCTTCACTTCCTTAAAACTAGTCTTGACCACATTTGTCTATCTTTTACAACTTCCTAATCAAATAATTGTTAATTTTGTGTTTTTTTGTGTATTTTCATCACCCATTTGCCAGCACGTAAAGTGACACGTAATTTAAAGTTAATTCATGTTATGTTCATTTTTCAAAAGTATCTTGTGCCTTTGGTGACATTTAACGTTGTTTTTGCACAGCCTTACGTGTGAAAAGAGAGAGAGAGACCAAAGTGGAGACAAGCTGCTGTGGCCGGTCACTTCCTTCATGACCTCATTTATCAGAAAACTTTATGTAACAAAAGACAGTTGCTTTTTTCCTCTTTTTTTCTCACCATGAAGAAGAAAACGTTTGTGTGTGAAGAGTCAATGGTGATTACTATCCCCATCGGCAGCCTCCGAGATGCCAGAGATGGACCGCTCATGCCGGAGAAGTTCTACTGTGTTTTCAGAGATACCTACAAGGTCTTTACCCAAAAAGGAAAGCCTAAACCTCTTGGGGTATTTTCACTTTCTTAATATATTTCTTTTCAAAATATGCATTAAGTTTTAATAAACAGATTTGTGATTTTTAAAGGCAGCTCAAATCATCGCTGGAGTTTTTCTTCTGAGTTTGGGTATGGTTTTCAAAGCAGATAGCTGGGCCATTATCAAAACCGTACCCAGTGTTGTGGTAAGTTTAATTGTTAATGGTCCTGAGAAACAATTGCAATAGTGAATTGATTTATAAAAGTGTTTTCATTGCATTTCACTTTTCTTTAGTTTGTGGTTTGTGGCATGCTCACATACGCTGCAGGACAGTTTCCAAACATGCTGGTGGTACGTTGGTCAGAGTGACAAATATAATGTCTTAGGCTGCGTTTACACTTGTTATTATTTGGTCCTAAATTGGGTCTATTTTCATCCTTATGTGGACTTTGCTCCTATTCTAGTCCTTGTTTAGTCCAGATCTAGTAAAGTTTCAGTTTTGGGATCAGTCCTGGTTTAGTCCAACTTTTGATGTATTTAATGTGCAAGTGTAAACGCGCCTTTAACAACATCTTCCTGCAGAAATGTTTTATACTCAAATATTACAACTATAATCAAGCATTTCATTTATTGTTTTGTTTTTTCTTTATTAGACAAAGTTGTCGTTCTTTCTAAACATTGTGAGCTTCCTATGGTCCATTGTGGCTTGTTCATTTTGCATTATTGAGTTTGTCGCCAATCGTTATGACGAAACAAAGGTAAATGGTTGACTAAAAGATGCCATGAAATATTGTAAAACCATATGTTTGTTTTACTTACCTCCATGTGTTTACACAGATGACCAGAGGAGTGAATGGTCTGATCTTGGGTCTTCTCACCGTGGAGGATTTATTAGCCATTTTCCTGTTGTACTGGTTGAGCAAAGCTGTGTGCCGCGACAGCTTCAACATCTTGGTAAGACAATCGATTTGTACGTGAGCAAAAAAAATCACACAAAATATTCATAATTTTAATGCATATTTTACTTTTTTCCTGCAGCCGACAGTACTGCTCAAGCAAGGAGACTAAAGGAAAATGACAAAAAAAAATCATAAAACTTAAAAGATGAAAAATAATTGTTTCCATTGTGTTGTAAATTTAATCCAACTGAAATGAAAAGCTAAGACACATTCTGCAAATCCACAAGTTAATTTTGTGCATGTAGATTGAGACTGATATGCAATATATTTTCTTGTTGTTCTTTAGTCCGCTGTATGTATGTATATGTATCTGCTCAATCTATAAACTAAGATAAAAAGACTGCAGTACATGTCAGTGTATTTCTTTATGTATCTTTCAGCACTGATCCAAAAAGTTCCACTAGAAAAAAGTCAAAGTCTGCATTGAAATCCAGTAGGCCTACAAACTAACACTATTTTAGGAGGCTATTCTAAAGAAAGACATGCAAAACATAACATATAGAAGATTCCTTAAAAAAACTGCAATTGCAATTTGGAATATATGTATAAAAAGAAGGACACTGTTCAGGGTTAACATTGCAAACACGTCCAGAGAGAGAGAGAAGACTGAAACATCAAAACGAATACAAGTATCACATGCATCATATGCTTTTTGAAAATTGCAAAGACAGGATATTGCACTTACTGAAATTGTGATTTTGACATGGATGCAATATATTGAGCAGATCTAACTATAAATATTAGAGGGTGGATCTGCTTTGTTCCACAGTGTGACCTAAAACGTATCTTGCATTTAATTTTTTATGGTTGCTCTTATTGCTCTATTGACCTGTCAACAGATCTGACCTGTTGTAACTTGACCTGGTGGTGTCATCTGCTTGTCAGATATACAAGTTAAGTGCCATGTGGAGACAAGCAGCAGGTGGCGGACCATGCATCTGAAAACGTACATAGTACACCCTTAACTCTTTCAAGTTTATAGTCTCCTCCAGTTTTCTTGAAAAGACTAATTCTCAATGCAGTCTTTGTTTGTGGAAAAAGAAAGAAGAGGAAGTAGAAAAGGCTGTCTTTCATTTTCTTCTTCATAGTTTAAATAATAAATATTTTACCGCTGTTTAGGTAAGTGTGCATTTTTAGGAAAACCAACTGAGCATAAACAGCTTAGGGGGCTGTGTGTTTGTTTGGGGCCCATGTCTAATAACAGCCCTGATGTTGTTTTTTGTTTTTGTTTTTTTACATTTTAATGTTTGTGAAGATAAAAGCATGCAGTGCCACACCACAGTGATCCCAGCACGGTCTAGGCCAGTGGTTCTTTGTTTGCACAAAGTAACACATGATGATAACCTTTGGCTTTCCAAGTACCACCACATCCAAACTCGCACTGTCACTAAAGGGCTAGGGCTAACATGGAAATGAGACTGAATCAGATCCAAAATTATATCAAACCATAACTGAGGTAGTTCTCAAGAATAATAACCCAAATATTAGATTATAAAAAGGTTAAAAGATCACTAAAGTTTACTTTGCATAATGTCCCCTTTGATGGATTAAGCTACAGCTGTTAACCAATGCAAAGTAGCGTGATCACTGCAGAAGCCGCCACGCATTCCTTTGAAATGTGCTAAATCAGGTCAATTTAAAGCCACCATCTGTCACTTTGTTCGCGGTTAAAAGTCCTTGTGGAGGAGGTCATGCCTTAAACAAGCGACACATGCAGGGCACATGATGTGGACGAGGTCTTCCGCCTCCAGGCCCTCCCTAAAAGAGCTTTAAACCAATCACAACTAAGAACTTTAACTTTCTCCGAAAACTGCCAGCCCCAGAGTTGCCAAGTCCGCTTCTTTATAGCGACGTTGGGCTTCTTCTTATTTTTGATCTAAAAAACCCCAAAACAAAAGAAAGAAAAAAAAAACTCTATGGCACGTTTACCATTATATGTTTTTTCTATGTATGATAAAGACTTTAATATAAGATTGATCTACAAAATAAATAAATAAATACATTGCCTTTTTGAGGCACTTTCACGTCATTAAAGGGATGCATTTTTAAAGCCTCTTTACAGGTCTGTTTCACAACAACAGATCCAGTAATAAAGCCAGATAGGGTTTTAAACCTTGTTAAATAAAGGTTGTTGAGAAATAAATAAATAAAAAAGCACTCCTTCGGCACCCATACACATTTAAATAGAGTTGCTTATTTTATAAACGTATTTTTGTGGGGCTGGGGTCACTGGGGGTTTGGGCTTTTCTGTTTCAAATGCTCGGTCGCTTGTTGTTGCTCTCTGAATTCTGTACATCTGGCAACCCTGATCAGCCCACTTTACCCCTGTACTCTTATCTGCCTGAATAACTCCTTTTCCCTACAGTAATGCGACATCGACCCGTGAACGTTCACTCATTTACTCGTGGTCTTATTGAATGAGGTGGTCGCGGATGTGGATCTCTCTCGCCTCGGCTCTGAAGACCTCCTGTCCCCGGCACCAAAGCCCCCCGTCCCGCTGCAGCCGTGTCCCGCTATGGCCGCTTACCGGGGCTCACACACCCTCAGCAAAGATGACGTGAACTACAGGATGCATTTTCGCATGATAAACGAGCAGCAGGTGGAGGACATCACCTTAGACTTTTTCTACAAGCCGCACACGATCACGCTGCTCACTTGCACCGTGCTCAGTCTCATGTATTTCGCCTTCACGAGGTAAAAGTGTTTTGTAGCTAGCTTTAGCATAGTTAGCAACGTTAGCTCCTGTGGTGATGCTAACGGTGATGCTGCTGCTGTGACACAGAGCTAGCCCATCTTTAACTTTTACTCCAGCTATAATAGGATTAACCTCACTAAGGCGACTAAGTTAATCTTTCACAGCTTGTAGTCGTCTGTTGTGAAAATTGGGTGTGCTGTTTTATTTCTGTGATGTAGTTTTAACCTGTTTATAAGGCAAGGTCTGTGTAAATTACATACTTTTCTCACGCCATACGGGAGTAAAGTCATGTTTACACTTGCATAATAGACCCTTAAAATGCTCTGTCATCACAATGTTCAAAAATTCCGGAAGGAAGGACGACAGGAGGGATTTTTTTTTTTTTTTTTTAAGTCGACCATAAATCATTTTCATAGATTGAGCAACATCACCTCTAATTGCTAATGTATTTAACAAACATAAGAACCATTTCGAAATTCCTGGGTAGATATGTCACTTAGTTGGATTAGGAAATACTATATTGTAGCCTAAAAATTGTATTTGAGCTCCACAACAAGTAGTAAGTGTAATATACGTGTTAGAAAAATGAAAAAACAATAATTTATTTACAAATATTTGTCCAGTAAATCCTAAAAAAAATATATTTTGCCCTAATCAATAATGTTATAATCTACTAACAAATAAACAAATTAGGCAACTTACAATTGTGATCATCTTTAAATCAGTCTCAAATATCAGTGATTATCTAAATATTTTTAATCGCATCCAATTATGTCTCATCTTTTCATGTTTTGTGATGTTGTGAGTTAATCACAATTTATCCATTGACATTACAGCGTGTTCCATTTCAGGGTCAATACTGTGCAAAAACTACAGTGGAAGGCGTTACTTCTAAAGGATCAAGTGGCATGTTTTGTGAAGTGTTGCGAGTAGCCTTGTTTTCCTTTGTATTTGCAGAGACGATGGGAATCCTGACAATAATCTCTGGGTGGGGCTCATCTTGGTCATCTCATTTTTCCTTGTCATCAGTGTTTTGGCCTTTCCTAACGGTAAGTGCCAGTTAATATAATTTATCATTATATGTAGACTATCATTAAAATATGAGCCACAATCAAACACTTAAGTACAAAGTAAGTTGATATCTAATAAAAGTCATAGCTGTTATATATGCAACCATCTACGGCTCTTATCAAAACAAAATTGTTACATAATTTTATTGAACACTGGTAATTATTATGACAGGCCTAATTATATGTGTGTTAGAATCATGTGTTTTTTACTCCAGGTCCATTCACCAGACCACATCCAGCAATATGGCGTATAGTGTTTGGTGAGCATACCACTTTATCACAAATGTTATCTTTTATTTAATTACATTGATTGTTAACCTCTGTGCTATATTTTCTGATATCAAGGTCTGAGTGTCCTATACTTCCTGTTCCTGGTCTTTATTATATTCCTCAACTGGCAGCAGGTTAAGCAGCTTATGTACTGGCTGGACCCAAACCTGCGCTATGCAAAAAGAGAAGCAGATATAATGGTCTGTAAATGAGTGTATGTACAGTTTAAGCCTTCAAGTTGTGAATTAACTCCAGCCTTGTGTTGCCCTCTGCAGGAATACGCTGTGAATTGCCATGTTATTACTTGGGAGAGAATCCTAAGTCATTTTGACATCTTTGCATTCAGCCATTTTTGGGGCTGGGGAATGAAGGCCCTCCTCATTCGAAGCTATGGCCTGTGTTGGACCATTAGCATCACCTGGGAACTCACTGAAGTATTTATTATTATGTCTTTTGATTTGCGTTTCTTTTTGTAAAACAGTTTCGCAAATGATGGTCTTATGGGGTCCCTTTCCTACAGCTTTTCTTCATGCATCTTTTGCCTAATTTCGCTGAATGCTGGTGGGATCAAGTAATTCTGGACATCCTGCTTTGTAATGGCGGTGGCATTTGGCTGGGGATGACTGTGTGCCGCTTTTTGGAGATGAGGACCTACCACTGGGCCAGTATTAAGTACGTTGCTTAATTAGGACTTAGACTTAGACAAAGAAAATTGATAAGTAATGTAATATGAATCTAAGTCAGTACCAACCAATACACAATTTACACAAAATGAAAACATGACGTATAAATGAAAACATAAATTACATAAAGTATGTGCAAAAAATATACAAATAGGTCTTCATAACAAATATTTATTAAAAGGGTATGAATATTCAGATATCTGGATAAATTAAGTCAAATAAAATGTTAGTAATATTTCAGTATAATGTAAAGTGCATTAATTGTGTCTTGCTTCGTTTCTTTCTCAGGGACATTCACACGACCACAGGAAAAATCAAAAGAGCAGTGTTGCAGTTCACCCCCGCGAGCTGGATGTACGTGCGCTGGCTCGACCCTAAGTCTTCTGTCCAGCGTGTAATGGGTGTCTATCTCTTCATGATCATCTGGCAGGTGCGTCTGTGGCCAAATCCTCTAAAACCTTCTCTGGGTGACTTAAGTAGGGATCATCCTCTGCATTACATGTGCTAAGTTCAGGCTAATCTAATTGGCTCCTGTCGAAATCTAACAGTGGATGCACTGTGCCTAATGAGCAATGACTTTTCTGTCTATGCCACGCAACCAGTTGTACAACCAGTTTTCCAAGTGCAAATGAGCAACTGTAACAAAGTTTTTAGCAGATGTGTTCAAACTATGGCCTGGGGATAAAACCAATCTTTTCCTGTCCCTCAGGCTTCCTGCTGAATTTACTCACACTCTCATAGAAGCATTGTTCTTCTGCTTTGAAATACTGAACCTTTTTATAACCTCAATAACAATAACACATGTTTTTGTGTGAGATAGACTTGTTATCAATCTAAACAATATTGTATATTTGAAAGGTTGATTTTAAAAACCTTTTAAAAAAGTAAGTATGTGGCTATATTAAAAGCCTGTTTTTTTGGTATTTTATTGCACAGTTTGCTTAAAACTATTGAACTGTTTTGTTAAGGCTAAATAGTTGAAATGTAATGAGAACTGAATTCTGCTATGCATTTAAAGATTGTTTGCAATTATTCAGTTATTTGTTTGATATTATTTCCTTGTTGTTTCACATTTGAACACTTGTATTATTACACTTATCTGCTGTCTCTGTTAAAGTGAGTGTACCTAATTTTTAAAACCTTTCTAACTCATTGCGCACTTGTTTGACTAATGCATTAACACTAAGCCACGTACATATTTGTTTTAATATAACTGAAATTACTGTGTAAGAGTATATTCAAATATTGCATTAATATTGATGTCACAGTACTTAATAGCCATATCGCAAAAATATTGTAAAAATGTTGCATTGAAGAGTAACTTTCAATTTCCACATCACAAAATGCTTAACATGTAAAACTCACTGTGCCACTGTTTTCTTTCGTCTGTTTTGTTTCATCCACAGCTAACTGAGTTGAACACATTCTTCCTGAAGCATATTTTTGTCTTTCCTGCGAGCCATGCTCTGAGCTGGTGCAGAATTCTGTTTGTCGGGATCATCACAGCTCCAACAGTAAGGTAAAAAACAACTCTTTATTATCAGTATCCTGAACAAATGTGTACTTTGTTTATTCACATTTCTAATCTTTTAACAGGCAGTATTACGCTTACCTCACGGACACACAGTGCAAGAGAGTCGGGACACAGTGCTGGGTGTTTGGGTAAGCATTTTAAATATGTACAAGCATCATTTGTAAATATATAAGTAAGTCATTTTGTTTTGTTGGCCATGCCAATATCTGTTACCTACAAGAGATTAACCTGGAAAAAACAGATTACGCTACAGATTACCAGAGACATTTTCTCTAATATCACTAAAAGCTTGAAATGTATTGATGTAAAGTAAATCGTTCATCATCCTCAGTACTCATTGTCATTTTAGTTTGAAATGATCTGCTGATAGAAAGTGAACATGCGATAATATAATGTTTTTAATTTAATTATATTTTTAGGGCGATAGCTTTTCTGGAGGCTCTGGCATGTATTAAATTTGGACAGGACCTTTTCTCAAAAACACAAATCCTCTACGTAGTCCTGTGGCTGCTGTGTTTGGTAAGATTTCTGTTGCATTTTGCACAATTTATAACAAATGTATAAATCTAGGACCTTTTAGTTTTTTCTACTCTGTTGATGAACATTAAAAGATTAAATATAACGTAATAACATTTGTTTTCAGGCTTTCATTACATTCCTTTGTCTGTACGGGATGGTGTGGTATGCCGAAACGTATGGCCCAAAGGAAAGGGTTAGTCTTTATTGCTTGGAATAATGATAAATCATACACCAGCACCTTAGCATAGCAGCACAACAAAATTAGGTGACAACACGTGTGCCTTACGATTTTGTGCCATGTTTGTTGTTTTATTTTATTTATTGTAGATTTTTATGACCTAAAACAACCTTTTTATTTAAATGTACACAAACCACGTTGTGTGTGTTAATCTTCACTTGTTTAAGATGTGTTTTTAAAAATCCCTACTTTTTTTCAGAATCTGTCAGAATTTGATGATGGTAATTTCCTTGACTCTCCAGACTCTGATTCAGTTGAATTCATCAAAGGTACTTTTTTTTTTTTTTTAATTTTTTATTATATTTTCAAATTATTGCCTCCAATTTACTACACAATATCCTACTGTTGTATTTAATTTCCACTATACTATACTGACCTGATAAACTAAACATGTTAAAACCTTCCGCAGGAGAAGCAGACGAGCCAGAGGAACAAACCGATGACACAATCAGACAGAGAAACGTCGGAAGGACAAAATCCAATGGCGTCGACAGCTCATAGGTGCAGGAGGGTAAACGCCGACGGCAGCTTCTAAACTCACCCTACGGAGGGCGCTGCAAAGACCCGAGGAAGTATAATGACGAACCTATCCACAAATCAGGTGTACATGAAGTCCGGCCATTCATAGTAATGACGGTGGAGACAAGTGAAAGTGAGAAAGTGGTGAATAAAGTGCATGCAGTGTTATTAGCAAAGCACAAAGGCGTTAACTGCAGGGAGACAGGGCCTTCCTAAAACTTCTACACCTCTAAATCACATTCACTTTGTGTGTTTGTAAGAGAGAGTAATTGCATTTTTGTACCTGTACATTTTATTTCTCTTTGAGGGACTTTAACTGCACGCTAATAATGTTTGACTTCCTAATGGTTAATGATAAAAATGTGAGTGCAGTTGACTAAACATTGGACATATACATATTATACATTAAGCGCATGAATATTGTAGGTTATAAAATACGGTTTATTTAGACTTTGACTGCAACATACTGACATATTACAGTGTATGGACGGGTGATTGTTTACCATCAGGGTGGTGATTCAACACGTCCGTTTTATTACTATCAGGCTAGATTATGTGTTGTCTAGCACAGAAAGTTGCTACAGTTTTCTATTGTAAACATGTCAAGTTACATTTAGATATTTAAATGTGTTTGGCGTTTATAACTTGAGTGTTAACTGAACTAAGGATGACTAAATTTTTTTTTTTTTTTACTGAAACCAAACGCAAACACACAGTTAAAGCACTTTTAATATCTTTATTTGTGTGTGAAAATACTGTACATTTGTATGTTTTAAGTATTTTCTACTTCATTGTAACCGTGAGTGATTTTACCCGCCTTGTCCCAACTGTTGCTGCTATTATTTAAATGATGACAGAGATTCGTCATGTGTTAAAAGATATTGTTTTTCTATATTCACAGAAGTTGTTGAATATATATTTCATTTGCATGACTGTGATGAAGTATTTTAGCAGATAGATGTTACTGGTCCGATATTACATTCACTCAATCACAGTATTGATCACTGTCCTGTCATTTCACACTTGCCTTACCTGTGCATTTTGTACCCCCAACTGCAGTCTTTGTAATGCTTAATTACTAAAGCGTTTTCATCAAATGTTTGTGTTTTTTAGTGTTGTCGCGATACTAAAATTTAAAACTTGATTAGATACTAAGAAATATGTCAGATTCTCTATTACAAATGCTCTTTTTTTAGGTCAAGGTTTTAAACAATGGATTGATAATAGTACTTTATTTATTAAACACCGTGGTCTTATTATACTAGTTCATAAAAGGTGAATTTTTTTCCTGCAAAAGGGATTTTTTTTTTTTGTCTTAATACCTGCTCAAATTAGTATCTAATTTCGTTCCATAGTTTTAATATTGAATCGATCAGTATCCGAATATCGATACTTTTGACAGCCATATAGTTTTTATTCAGTTATTTAATAATCTGTTACAATCCTCCTGAGACTGCTTTGTGTCGATGGGACGAGCAGCAATGGCACACTGTCAACAGAACATTTGTCATTTGCCAAAACAATTTGACTCACCTTTTTACTGTGAATTATTAAACATATTAAAGTGTTTTATATCCTACCTTTTGTCTTACAGTGACTTAATAGACTCAAGATCAAATCTTGGAGCTCAACCACTCCCATTGATTTTCCACAGTCACCTATTGATTTCCTATCTGTGTTTACTTTATTAGTTCATAAGTTATTGTTGTGAAAGAGTGTGAATCACCTTGCTTAGCCCTTCAAGAGCACAAGACTGCAGCCTGGCTGTTTTGAGCTGCCCGTGTGAGCTCAAATTTCCCTCTGTCCGCACATGACAGGACAGAACAGACGGAAATAACTGTCTCGTGATGGCCCTTTGTGTTTTGAACTGAGTTTGTTTAAGTTTGTCACTGTTAGACTTGAGATTAATAGTCCACAGCCTATAACAAGAACTACTATTATGATCCTAAATGAATGGAAAGCACTCCTAGATGTAAGAATTAGTGAAACTATGTAAAGTACTTCTGTCTCAAAATACCTTATATAATTTAATCTATAATTTAATCAACAACAATTTAAACAATAAACCTCATCACCATGTCCTGTAGTGTTGTATTTAACCTTGCACATAAGGGCTACAATAATCGACTAATCGTGACTTGTCGGCTATAATAAAAATAATTGTATTTTGATTATTGTAATTGTTATCTGGACTATACAGACTCTAAAACACACAAGAAATCAAAATGTCAAAATAGAATACACAATCTCTGATTAATACACATCATTTGCAAATGCTCTCTGATCTAGACATTCTCAGTCACAATATTTCTACTTTTATTTGGTTGATAATGTGTGTAATAAGTACAAATAATTGCTTGATTTATCCCTGGCTAGCCAACTGCTGAAATCGTTGTTATAGGCAGGACTACTTTATTTAATCATGCAATTATTAATTTATGTATTTATTTATTTATTAATCTTTATTTAACTAGGTGAGAAACCCAAGGGAGACCTGGGGCAAAGCGAGAATATAACAGCACACAAATGACAATACATTTAGGTTTTTTTATTATTATTATTATTATTTTTAAATCAACATTTAAAAGCAATGGAAATTTTAGGAAAGATTCCCTCATTGTTTTTTATGTAAATAAATATCTATCTATAAATATGACCAGGCGAGGGCAGCAGAGAGTTTTGTAGTCATGTGACATCCTGGGCCTACTACACCGTGGATATACAGGCCTTGTCAGTGTGAGTCTAGCTTTTTACCTACTGTACTCTAATCTTTTATCTTTTTGTTTTGAAAGCTGCACCTCTTTATTTTAAACAGGACAAGCCTATTTGATTCATGGCTATGAAACTGAATTCCTCAAGCAGTGGCTCTGGACATAATGTGGACATTCTCAAGGACATCCAGACGAACCTCCTGGAGTGCAAAGTCTGCTTTAAGGACTTCAACGCAAACTGCAGACCCCAGCACCTTCTCTGCGGCCACGTCCTGTGTCAGGAATGCGTCTCGGCCCTGTCCCACCCTGTCCTCAGGAAGCTGGAGTGCCCCTTCTGCAGACAGCTGTGCAGCGTGGACCACACCTCCAACTGCCAAGTCCTCAACGACCTCCAGGAGATGCTATTGTCGCATGAATCCAGGTGTGCCGCTCCACCCCACAGAGCTGAAATGGGCCAGAGCTTGGATAGAAGATTAAGATCAACGCTTGCAGTTTTGGGAGGCTGGGGCACTCTGATAAACCCAGTGGGACTTGATGTTTTGGGGCCATCAGGAACAACAGTAATAGTGCACGATGGGGCACAAAGGGTGGTGGTGTTTAGCTCAAAAGGGAAAACGCTTAACAGCTTTGGGCCAAGAGGAAGAGACGCAAGAGAAATCAGTTACCCATTGGACGTGGCTGTGTGCCCTCTGGGTCATGTGGTGATAACAGATGGAGGAGATAGAGCGCTGAAGATCTTCACGTCCAGAGGAATTCACATAATCACAATCAAGGCCTCGTTTCAGCTTCCTTGGAGTGTGGACACGGACAGTAGTGGGAATGTAATTGTATCCGATGTCCTGGCTGGCTCACTTTTCCAAATAAAAGTGAACTATTGCGGCAGAGTAACTTTCGAATGCCACACGTCTGTTTCTAACCTTGAGAATCCCAAAGCTGTCGCCTGTTGCTCCGTGACTGGAAACATTGCAGCGATAGAGCATCTAAAGCGCAACGAACACACAAGATTAAAAGTATTCACAAAGGACTTCCATGTACTATATCAGAACGACAGCTCTAACATAAGACTACAGTTTGATGTTTGCATGCATGTGTCAGCTGTGACCTTTGACCCAAATGGTGATGTCATTGTGGTGGACAGCAGTCATGGGATGGTTTGGAGCTGGGGAAAGCCTTGGCGAGGGTCTGTTCCCGTTCCCCTTATGAGTGCAAACCTCATTCATCCAGTCGCACTGAAATCTGTGGACAATAAACTCATCATCCTGGACAGTGGAGACCATACAGTCAAGATGTATGAGACTGAGTCAGAACCAGAGTCAAACTGAGGCCAACATGGTCAATAAATAGCCTGCAGGTGCTAAAGTGAAAATGTGAACTTGTTGTATCCTGTGTTATTAAAGTATTACAATATTTATTTATTTATTTAACCCACTGTATTTTGTGCCTTGCCAAAATCTGAGTTCTGTCATCATTAAATTGCAGGCCAAGACTGATTGCATTTTCAGGCTTAAATTTGCACAGATCTGTGGAAAGTCAACCCCGCTCACAATAATGTTTTTTCGTCTCTTTCCAAACATTAAAGATTTTTTTTTTTTTAAATGAAAAAAAAAAAAAAAAAAAAAAAAAAAAAACTTGCTTATTTTAATGCACAACATACACAATACCACAACTTCAACCTACTCTCTAACATATATATGTGTGTGTATATATGTATGTATGTGTGTATATATGTATGTATGTATGTATGTATGCATATAAATTCTTTTTTTAATATTAAAAAAAAAAAAAAAGAAAAGAAAATACTTAAATAACCAAATGAAACCAAACCAAAAATGTAAATGAACAAAACTAAAATAGGTGGACTGTAGTAAGTACAAGAAGAAAAACATGCTGCAGCATTGGTTTGGTGAACGATGCAAAACCCAAAATGCTCAGATTATTAATTCACCTTGTTTCTTCTATTGTTTCCTTCCTAACAGTTGCCAGCGTACATCCACACAAACACACACCAACACTCACATCCAAACTCGTACACTCACAAACGCCACCATGACAGTACAACTAAAACAAAACAAAAAAATAACTTATATATTATATATATATATATATATTATTATGTATTTACCTCTCTACTCCTCTCCCTACTTCTTTTTTTTGTATTCCCCCCTTTCCCCCCTCTCCCATATTGCTTTGCAATAATGGTATGTATGTATTAATGCAATGAATTGAACGGGTGTTCAATAAAAAAAAAAAAATAATAAATGAAATGTCGGACACATATGATCCGACAAAGAAATAACATCTCTATGGAGACAAAGACGTGGTGGACCCCCAGCAGAAAAGTTACAAATAAGGTCCCACCAGCGCTCGCCCCAGTTCTGTGAGGTGTTGTGTAATGCAAATATGTGAAAAAGAAAACTGGAGCCTACTTGTCATCTTGACCATTCTGCTGTGGCCCCTCTTTAGCCCGAGCTCCTTCTGTTACTCTGTCTCTGTCTCTGTGAGGCAGGACCACTTCTCTCCCTCTCTTTCCTTCTCTCTCTCTCTCCCCTCTGTCTTCACCCCTCTCTTTCTGACTCTCTCTCTCTTCTCTCTGTCCCTCTTTCTCTCCCTCTCTGTCTCTCTCATTCCCCGCACCCTTGCTCCACCGTGGGGGAGAGGGAGAGAGAGAAAGAGAGTGAGTTTCTTTCTCTCTCTCCCCCACCCTCTCTCTTTTTCTCCCTCTCTTTCTTTCTCTTCTCTCTCCTCTGCCTTTCTCTTCCCCATCCTCTCTTTCTCTCTCTGCCTCTCTATTTTCCACTCCCCCCTCTCTCTTTTTCCTTTTTCCCACCCTCTCTCTCCCTCCATCTTTTTCATCTCCCCTCTCTCCCCACCCTCTTTCTCTTTCTGCCTCTCTATCTCTCTCTCCACCTTCCTCTCTTTTTTGCCTTCTCCCCACCCACTGTCTTTCTAACCCCCCCTCCCTTCTTCTCTCTCTCAGTACACTAGAGGAGGCTCTCTCTCTCTCTCAGTCCACCAGAGGAGGCTTCTCTCTCTCTCTCCCCTTTCCCTCCCCCTCTCTCTCTCAGTCCACCAGAGGAGGCTTCTCTCTCTCTCTCCCCTTTCCCTCCCTCTCTCTCTCTCAGTCCACCAGAGGAGGCTTCTCTCTCTCCCTCTCCCCCCTCCCTCCCTCTCTCTCTCAGTCCACCAGAGGAGGTTTCTCTCTCTCGCTCCCCCCTTCCTCCCTCTCTCTCAGTCCACCAGGGGAGTCTTCTCCCCCCCCCCTCTCAGTCCACCAGGGGAGGCTTCTCTCTCTCTCTCCCTCCTCCCTCTCTCTCAGTCCACCAGGGGAGTCTTCTCCCCCTCCCTCCCTCTCTCTCTCTCAGTCCACCAGGGGAGTCTTCTCTCTCTCTCTCCCTCCCTCTCTCTCCCCCCTCCCTCTCTCTCTCTCAGTCCTCCAGGGGAGTCTTCTCTCTCTCTCTCTCCCCCCTCCCTCCCTCTCTCTCTCAGTCCTCCAGGGGAGTCTTCTCTCTCTCTCTCTCCCCCCTCCCTCCCTCCCTCACTCTCTCAGTCCTCCAGGTGAGTCTTCTCTCTCTCTCCCTCCCTCTCTCTCCCCCTCTCTCTCAGTCCACCAGGGGAGTCTCTCTCTCTCTCTCTCTCTCCCCTCCCTCCCTCTCTCTCTCAGTCCACCAGGGGAGTCTTCTCTCTCTCTCCCTCCCTCTCTCTCCCTCCCTCCCTCTCTGTCTCTCTCTCTCTCTCAGTCCGCCAGAGGAGGCTTCTCTCTCTCTCTCTCCTCCCTCCTCTCCCCTCCCTCCCTCCCTCCCTCTCTCTCAGTCCACCAGGGGAGTCTTCTCTCTCTCTCTCTCTCCCTCCCTCGCTCTCCCCCCTCCCTCCCTCTCTCTCAGTCCACCAGAGGAGTCTTCTCTCTCTCTCCCTCCCTCTCTCTCCCCCCTCCCTCCCTCTCTGTCTCTCTCTCTCTCAGTCCGCCAGAGGAGGCTTCTCTCTCTCTCTCTCCCTCCCTCTCTCTCCCCCTCCCTCCCTCTCTCTCAGTCCACCAGGGGAGTCTTCTCTCTCTCTCTGTCTCTCCCCCCTCCCTCCCTCCCTCTCTCTCAGTCCGCCAGACGAGGCTTCTCTCTTTCTCTCTCTCTCTTCCCCCTCCCTCCCTCTCTCTCAGTCCACCAGGGGAGTCTTCTCTCTCTCTCTCCCTCCCTCGCTCTCCCCCCTCCCTCCCTCCCTCTCTCTCTCAGTCCGCCAGAGGAGGCTTCACGCTCTTCTCGCTCCCAGCGGAAGATGGCGGTGGGGATGCTGCTGCTGGGGCTGGATTTGAGAAGTACGGGATTTGCACGAGAAGAACCGCGGCGAAATGGATATACAACTAAACATGGACCTTTCCCCGTGTGATACGATCGAGCTGCGGACTCTTGAGTTTGTTTGATCCGGCTCTGCTGCCCCTTTTGTGTCCGAAACCCGCGGCTTGTTCTCGCACACTGCGCATAGACAGACAGGGTGGGAGTGAGAGAAGTGGACAAAAATGTCGGATACAAAGGTAAAAGTTGCGGTGAGAGTTCGGCCCATGAACCGCAGAGGTAAGTGCTATATCGATGCATGCTGTTTACAAGTCTATAGTCAACCCGCTTTGCTCTTGTGTTAAGTTTTGTAAAGTTTTCGCCTCTTGGACTGAATGTTGTGCAGAAGAGTGTACGCGCGGTCAAATCAGCCTCTGTCTAACTTTTTGTACACCCACACAATTGCTTTTCTGGACATAACAAACCTCTCCCTGCAGAAATTGAACTCAATACAAAATGTGTCGTCGACATGGAGGACAACCAGACAGTTTTACACCCGCCAACATCCAATGGAAAAGGAGACAACAGGTAAACAATCCAACAACTTTTGAATTTGGGGATGAATCTTGTGTGATTGATGTTACTAACAAAAAGAAAACATGAAACAGGCAAGAATAGCCTTCAATCTGAACTATAATCCAGGAAATAAATAGTTACGCCATGCAAATACACGTTTAATTACAATGTTATATCCAATACAAATCCATGTATGGCCACAAATGTGTAGAAATGCTGCAATGCATGAGTAAAACTTGTTACTGTCAGTGCCTAGACAACCAGACAGTCACCCACCTGCTTGCAACATGATATATTGTTATGTAATCTCTTGGTAAAGTTTGCTTTGGTTAGAAGTCTACAGCTTGTCTAATAATAGTATTCAGATTTTCTACCTGTTTTTTAGTTTTAAAGCTTGTTTGCGGTTGTTGAGACTTTGACAGACTGATGTGGGGCCTCAGGCAATAGGTGTATAATCACACATTTAGACATGCTCCAGTCAAAGTGGTGTTAAAAGACAGTGCACACAGAACCAATTGCAACAAATATCCATGCTAGATTGAAACTGATCTCTTAAAACAGGGGCGGCACAGTATATCGCAATCGAGATCGCAATTTGAGTTGGCGTAAATAGTTTAAATAATAGAATGTCCTCTGCAAAGAAGAAAATATCCTGTCTCTTTAGAGAAAATCTTGTTGTACCTGTAGTTTAGAGCTCTACAAACATGTTGGAATGTGTGGGAATCTTGTATAAGTTTATCAGTACATATTTCAGTTTTCTTCCAGCTGTTAATGCTCCTGGAGTTGTTTACAATGTTAACTCTTTGCTGAATCCTACTCTTTAAACATATATTGCAAATTAAATTCACAACACTTGTCAGAAAAGATGCAATTAGACTTTCTCCCCCCAAATTGTGCAGCCATATCTTAAAAACCTAAGTAAAGATGTAATAATGTCCGGATATGGTCCAAAAATAATAGTCTTAATTTGTGAACTCATGGAAATAGTTGGATCGCTAATGCCTCCCCACCCATCCAACGTCTTGCACACTTGCAGACTGCACTTTTGTACAGTCTGGCTTGTTCTTTCTGCTTCACACATGATTTGACAGCTGACCCGATTACCCACAGGCGCAAATAAATCAAATAAAGTAGTTGTTAAAGCAAAGACGTTATTTGTTATGTCATCTGAATCAGCAGTAATAGCTGTTTTGAGTAGTTGGTGAGAGACTTAATGAGAACCAAATGGGTGGCAGGGTTGAGTGTTTCTCAGGGTATTTCTTGTTAAAGTGTAACGCGCTCTCTAATGCATGTAACAGTCGGAATTTATGTGTATTTAGGACAATTATTAGAGAAAAACATTAACCACTTTGTAGGTTTTCCAAATGGCCAAATCCAGTCTGAATGAAAACTAAACAGACTTTTTTTTTATCTTTTAGCTGTGTTCTGTGGTTCATGCTTTGTTTAATTTGTTCACATTTGAGTAATCCTTCATGTTTAGGCAGTTTGAGAGCTCAGTCGCGCTGCATGATGTCATGTTGTTCTAATCCAAAAAGTGTTTTTAAAGCCCATGCATCTTCTCAGACTAGACAATTTTAGTGCTTCAATTCCGTTTTAATGCACAGCCCACCAACTTTGATGACAGCAGCTATTGTATTTAGCCTCATTTACACATCTTCAAGCCCCCAGTGCATCAGGGGTGTAGTCCTTGTGTCTTCTGCTGTCAACATTGGCATTTTCTGCTCAGATAAACATAGCTTTTCCTTTATTTGAATCCATTCCACCCGTATACATTTTTAAAAGTTATACAAAGGGCAATACCAAGACTAAGTTATCCAGAACATCCTTAATAAAGCTAAATATGTAAGACTTTTAAGTTTACCCATGTGACAACAGCACACAGTGGTGAGTGATGGGTTCATTGTTGAAGCACTGCTACATCTGCATTGCTGTCCCTTCCAGGTGCTTGGATTTGTGCCCAGTTCTTTCCATTGCTACCTATTTCCAGGCCATTGAGCAAAGCACAACTTAACAGAACTAATTTCCATAGCATGTAACCTAGATCCATTGTGGAAGGATAACGCTGGATTTGACCTAATAGTGAGAAGTTCCCCTTTTTTACTTTTTATTTGTTTGTGTAAATCATATGTACATTGTTGTTAGAGTCTTGTTATCGCTCAGATATTTTAATCTTGGTTTAGACCTGGTTTGGACAGTGGGTTAGTCTGGATTTTGGATCAGTTTTGAGATTTATTTATGGGAAATCTTGGTGCTGGTAAGTTTGAGAACTATCTAGGGCAGTGTTTCTTCTGGTCTCGCAGATTCTTCTTCAGGCCTAGACTTAGTTTGAGTTTTCTTTTTATTGTTTCTTCAAACTATAATAGAAACAAAATAATAATAAGCAGAACAAGACACAGAGAGCAACTAAATAAAAACAGAAAGGGTAGTCCACAGAACGTACCTCTGGCACATGGCCCGTTTGAATCTGTCCCTTTTGTTCCAATGTCCGTCAAATTTGTCTATTTTTATATTCAGTCCAAATGTCCAAAGTTATTTCAGTCCAGTCCTTAATAGTCGGCTCTCTCCCTGTCATCCGTCTCCTTGTTATGACTCTTTTTGCTGCAGTCAAATGTACATTCCACAGATATCCATCAATCGTTTCCATTGTTGGAGTTTTACATCCAAGATACATTGTTTTAAAGTCAAATGTTGAGTCCGCAGTCCTGTATTTGTAAGTGATAGGGGTGTTTTATTTTGAGTCAATTTTGATCATGTTTTTGTCCTTCTTTGGGTTAGCCCTTCTTTAAAACTACTTAAATCGTCACGGTTTAGTCCATCTAGTTTAGACCTAGAATAGTCCTTTTATATAGTCCTGGTTCGGTGGAACTTGATGTGAAAAGTTTGAAAAACACTGATCAAGGCTTTGTATTTGAACCTACATTTTAGTATTTTATTATTTCTGTCCAGTCTGTAGTTACTGATATCTTTTTCTGAAATCTTCATATATTTGTATTTGTTTTAGGATGCAGTGCTTGTGCTCCATGATTTAGGCCTCTGTGTTTAGGCTGCCATGGTTTTACTAAAACCTTATAATTTTCTCCTCTGCTGCAGTGGCTCCGCAGTAGGGAATACCCTGATCATTCAGACTGTGCTTCGACACCTGTTCCTGTGTGCTGGCAGTGCCTTAGTGCCTCAGAGTATTAGTCTGCCAAATATGTCTCCAGGGCCCACCATCATGGGAAGCCGTCTCGTGGGAATGTTCGTTTGCGGGCTGAAAAAGGAGCTGCAGTAATAGATATTTTTATACTTGGATCTAAACTGGTTTGAACTCCTGCCTGGAGGTTTTGTAACACATGATTGATCGATGCAAATTTGAACCTTAACTATTTTACAAATGCATGTTACTACACATTTCCAGGAGACCACACAGTTAGCTCTGTAAAGAATTCCAAGAGATGTGTGGGATTTTCTTTTGATAGTTAAGCCCCGACTTTGCTAAGTATTATGAGCATTATAGCGACACTCGTGACTGCCACAGCCCTGAGAAATGAACTATAATCTGAGTTAATGAAACGAGGATTGTGACCCGAGGGCGACAGGTTCAGTTTCTTTATGTTCCCACTGAAAGTGCTCTAGTGCTATCTTTCATCTGTCAGTTAAGCAAAACACAGTATGGATGGTGAATGAAGGCCTAAACTACACCAGGACTAAACCATTTCTAAAAGCTCTACTAAATGTAGCTAAAAAAGGACTACACCAGGACTATAACATATCAAAACAATAATTAAACTTGGTCTAGACTAGGTTTAAAACAGCGCTGAACCAGATCTAAACTAGGACTAGGAAAACAAACTACTGTGGATTTAAACCAGGACTAAAACCAGGATCTGCTCTTTGACTAAACCAGGACTCGGCAGGACTACATACTATATCAAGACTAAACCAGGTCTAAATGAATCTAAACAAGTGCTACACCAGGACTATACCGGATCTTCACAAGGTCTAAACCAAGTCCAAACAAGGATTAAACCAGGTCCAGACCAGAACCAAAGCAAGACTGAACAAGCTCTTAACTACAGTTTTGGTAATAATAAACTACTGCAGATTTGAACCTGGACTAAACCATGATCAGCTCCAGAACTAAACCAGGACAAAACAGCACTACATATATCTGAAAACTAAACCTGGTCTAAAAACAGCACTAAAAAATGAAATTAAACACACTAGTACTACACCAGGACTATACCAGATCGGAACAAGGTCCAGACTAGGACTAAAACAGGACTGAACCTTTAATCTATAAATTAACTTGTTATAAACCACAAAACAGGACAACATACGATATCAAGACTGAACTAAACTATGGCCAAACAAACTAGGACTACATCAGGTCAAAACCAGGTGTATACTAAGACTAAACCAGGTGTAGATGTTCAGGTGTCATTTTGCGGTGCGCGGTTTAGAGACAATAGAGATGGGGGCGGAGGGAGAGCCAGACCTGGGGCGACTGTCTGCTTTTTGGGATGAGTGGTGAGACATCATGACAGGAAAGTACCCTTGGACTTGAGCGGTTAGCTTTATCATGACTCGACACGTTCCTAAACTCTGCACTCAGATTAAGACAACAGAAACATTTTGGTTCGTAAGTAGAGATGCGGATGTCGTTGCTGTTATCAGTGCATCTCTATTTGTAAGACATTTTGGTTAGTTTTGTGATGAGGAAATCTCTGGAATGTGTTGACATCTTTGAGAATAATCAAGATTTAGTCCTCATCTCAGCTTTTTGTGAATTTTTTATGCGGTACAAATTTTGTAAAACAGGGACATAAATATTTGCCTTAATAAAGCTGGACTAACTATGTCATCCAGTTTTGTCAACTAACATTTCAAACTGGATTTTTAACTAAATGTAACGCTTGATACTTGACTTAAAGTGCTGTTTTAATAGTAGTTACCATGTGGTCATATACTAGATTTGAGACAAGACCATCATCAAACTCTTCCAAAAAGGTCAAAATTAGCCTAATTTATGTGATTTAAAAAAAAAGTATCGATATCTGCTAAACTGAGTAGCTTCAATACTAGTGTCAGTCCCAATTAGTGTCTGGGTATTCATATTTTGGACATTTCGTTTGGCAATGAAAATATGTTTATAGTTGTTACTACATTTCTCATATTTTCATATTGACATGGAGTTTTCACGTCTTCACTATCGCTGTATTTACGTCTAACTGTGCTTGAAACAAACTGTAATTTTCGCTCATATCTCAACCTTATCGCTAATGGTAACAAGAAGTTTGTGTTTATCTCCACTTGACTGTGCTATCTTGTTTTCATTATTGTAATCTGTAAAGAGAGAATGGCCACTGACTGTCCCATGAGAGGCCTGCATTCTTCAACAGTTTGGGTCACATCTGTGTTCTGAGTTGTATGGACAGACTGTAAAATGGCTTGTAAATGTTTCCCTTTTTAAGATGTGATTGTAGGCCTGCCATGATTAAAACTTCTGAAGCGCAATATACTGCTTCAGAACATTTATGTCCCTGACGTAACAAAAGTCATATAATTCCAGTAAACTCTTGTATAGATGCACAATATCTTTGAAAACATACATATATTGAAAACACAAATATCAAGAAATCAAAAGAATGAGTGTGTGAGTGCATTTGTATGCAGGTCAGTGACTGTGCCTGTTTATATTATACATATTTATGTATTTAAAAAGTATTATATCTACCTGTGTGTAGATTTCTATTATGTTCATCTGTCGCTATCTGACACGTCATGTTTTAAGTTATTAGGGTTAGGCAAAATAAGTGTTAAACTTCAGCCTAAACTCTTTGGGTCTGTAAAATCTTTTCTTTCTTTATTCTTATGTTCTTGGTTTTTGTTTTGTTTTTGTGCTTCTATGGACCGAAGAAAAATAAACAAATTAACTAACATCAACTTTAACAAACAAACAACAGAATGAATCCTTGTCTATAATGAGTCATGGAAGTTAAAAGTTCCAATTCTTAATGAAGAGTTGGTCGGATCACCACTGTCTCCATCATGACTCAAGCCAAACTCAAGCATTACCGTGCAATCAGATTTCTTCATTTCAGTGACGCATGTGAAACAAAGGAGCTCATTGGTCATTTATCATTTAACAAAATCAATCCTTTTCACCTCAGAATATCAGTGCTTAGTGCTTTGCTCAATGATACCGAAGAAATCCACAATATTTTTCAGTCTCTTGTGAAATTCCTTTCTCTTTTCCTCGCCAACATCCATTCATTTTAATATGTCAAAACTGCACTATCATCCACTGTTCAACAACCGCAAGAGCATACGCTGAGTTTAGTAGTTACTGTATATTGTGCCAAATACAGACACGAAGACATAGAGAAGAAAAGAGTGGTTAAATGCCATAATACGGGATAAATATCCAAGAATGTGATCCGTGATGCAAGCACTGCCTGTTGTATTTTAACATCTACAGAACAATCAGTTTTTTGCTATTTTCCTGACTTAACACCATGTCAGCAACTTCTGTTAAGACTCAGTTGGGACTCGACTTGAAATAGTTGTGCTTAGGAAAAATATTATGCATTATTTATATTGTTTATTATTTAAGTTTGGCATCTCATCTTTTAGAACCAAAAAAAAAACTGTAAAAACAAAATGAACATCTGTAGCTGGTTCTGTTTGCCCTGGCACTTACTGAGTTTAGGCCCCATCTACTGGCTGCATAGTGCTAATACAAGCTTAAGAATGTTTTAATGATAAATGTGAATGAGCGAGTTAGTTTGTAGTGCTCGTGTTTAGACGGCAAAAATGCTCAGAGCGAGTCTGGCGTTGATTTAAGGACAGCAGATTCTCGGATAAGTGACGTATATCATCGGAAGGGTCGGACGGGAGAGGATATTCTAACTAGCAAGCTTTTTTGAGTTAAAAGCTCAAAAAAGTGACTGTAGCATGATATGTTCCCTTTAAAATACAAATAATTTGAGAGCGTGTCCCTGATTGGCTAATCCACCTGTCAGTGCACGCTCATCTAAACTCACGAAGATTAACACAGTGAACAGACTGATATCGATTTATATAAAAATACAGATACATCATTCTTTCCAGGCAACTTTATGCAACCCTTTAGCTGTAAAATACAAAAAAATATAATAATATGTTTTCTACTCGTGCAAAAAATATATATATATACACAGAACAATTATTTAGCTGAAAAAAGTTCTTATTCCATGTATGATTTTTTGAAAGTCAGGTGGATATAGGAATTATCGGTGCTGTGTGATTGTGTCCTGTTTTGGTGAAGGGGGTTGCTGTTGCATAGGAGCCACTCAATCCAAAACAAGCCTGCACCAAATGACAATGGCGTCTCGTCCAACGGCCACCCTCAGGAATGTTGCCTTTGTGTTTGAATGTGCGCAAATATTCACTGTTTCCATTCTCTAAGCCATCTTCCTTACACTTCTTATTCAGAGAAAGTATTGTTTGACGATTGGTTTGTGTTTTGCTTTGGGGGTGGGACGTTGTTTACATCCTGAGCCGGAATTTAGATTTTTTTTCTCCTTCTTTGTCGGCTGCCTGCGTCTCATTAATCTCAGCTGTGTCGTCTGTTTCTCTGCGCTGCAAGAAAAGAAGTTGCTCAGATATTTCATAATGATTCTGGTTTTCCTTCTGCAAAGACTTTCTTGGGGAAGGCTTTTTGATCTGGGTTGGTTTATTGTATTCTTGTGGCGTCCAGTGGTCAATGCAGAGTTTAAGGAATGTATTTTAATTACTTTTGGATGTTGTTGATGACTTCATAACTAAGTGAATGTCAGTCATGGTTTCAAGTCTGACCTGAAGACATTTGGCTCGACAGTTTGTTTCAAGTCTACACTATACACACACTTTCATTCTCAATCTGCATTTTCTTCAGGTAAATCAAAACCAGATTTTAATTAAAAGTCAAAAAGAAAGAAAACCTGGAGTAAGAGATAAACAACTCTATGCAGGAAAATAAATTTAATTCCATCTGAAATGAAAAATCTGCAGTTTAAAGAACTCGTCTTTCCTTACTGGAAAGTAATCAGCGTCACTGAGCGAATTAATTAAGATCTTTTGTTGCAGTGTAATTTCATTTACACATGAAAGACTTGTGTGTATTGTACAACAACTCATTCAGACTAGATACTTACATTAGTCTTCAACGGAATAAAGTCAAGATGCACAGACAACCCTGAAATAGCAGTATTATAGTGATTAATGACGTTCAAACTGACAGTAGACGTAAGGATTCATAACTGTAGCCTTCATTGTATTAGTGCTAACTAGTCGTAGGCTTTTAAAGTTTAAGTTATCTTCATTACTTCATCTGCAAAGTCTCCACAGTCTGTGTTAATGATCAAAATGATGAAAGATAGAGCAATATTTTTGTGGCTCATTATTTATTTTGTGAAATTTTCTCTGCAGTAGTAGGGAATATTTTGTTATGTTTTTGTGTTATGACAAGATTTGACCTGTAGATGGTTGAAAAAGTAACTTCTAGGACTATAGATACTTAAAAACAGCTAAAGTGTTTACTGCATTATACATATATATTTTGAAAAGGGTTTACTGGGATTATTCAGATGTAGAGTTAAGGTGTCAGTGGCACAAAGTAGTTTCAATATTATAGTTTATCGGAATATTTTCTAAAACAATATATCATGCTTCAAAACGTGTTCTCGTGACAGGCTTATATAGGTGGTAGCAGCGGTGCAAGTTATGTCACTTTATTTGAATGTTATATATGCGTTGGTTTCTCTCCTACAAAAGTGTTCATTTACATAAAGAATCCTGATCAGAACAGGTGTGGCCTTGTAAAAAGTGGGGAATATGCTCCATGTAACTCAAAATTAGCATGTACATTGTTTTGCTTTCACACTGAAAACAAAACTAACCTTGGAAAAGCTGTGACCACTGTCTGAAAACTTAGCACTGTGGCGTCATAAATACCAGCGAGGATTAAATGAGACCTCGAGAACATCAGAGATTTTGTTATGGAAACTTAACAGATACGTCTGAGCCGTGTGTCGTTTAAAAACTGCAGAGATGCTGTGCCAGGCTTTTTACATTGAAGGTTTGACTCATAAAGCTTAAGCTACGTCTTAACCGCAGCTGTTGCTTGGATACCAAAAGGTTCTGCTGACAACTTAATAAAGAATGTAAAAGTGCCATAATAAATGAGCAATTGAACATTTGCAATGCACACAGACTAGAATAGTAGCTTTAATCTGTTTTAGTAGCTTTGGTCACGTGATCTTTGTTGTGTCAGCATGGAAATAATGTCATGTCCCATCTTTAATCTCTAATACAATAGTGGAAGATGCTGTATTGTTTTGTTAGATTTTGACAAACGCTATTGATCCACAAATTAAATTACTTTGACACTGTAGTTCACAAATACAATAATACAACTGCAACGAACGGTTGTTTTTCATTATTCCTTTTGCTTGAGTGTTGCGTGAGTGAATGTGAGATTTTAGCTCAATTTTACTGGAGTGAAGTTGCTTAAGGACATCATGATGGAGGACAAAATAGGCTTTTCAACAGAAACAGTAAAATGTACATGTTTCCTGTGTGGTTTTGAGGCAATTATTGCTCTGTCTGAGTCATATTTTTTGTATTTTATGAGCACTTGGCAGGTTTTGGAGTCTGTGTATAGTTCAGATCAACAGGGCTGTAATAATTTAGTCGATTAATCAGTTGATGGTGTCAATCAAAATTTTTATTAGTCGACTAAATCATTTTTTGATTCAAATGGATTTATAAGAAACAACAGCAAAAAGGACAATAATGGGGGGAGTTAGCTGAAGATTTTGGAGTGAATCATGAGTTTAATCTAGTTTTTATACCCAATATTTAATTACACTTTATACTTTTTTAGTGCTTTTCTGTATAAATATTAGTTTTGGCAGGAACTCATGTGGTCAGTTGTAGTCTTTTTAGGATACATCAGTGCATCAATTACCAATAAAGAGCAAACTAATTCAAACTCAGAATAACAACAGCAGTAAAACATCCTCTTTGTACAAAAAATGGCCTTGAATGTCGTCTTAGACTAGATTTGGCTGTGTAGTTGGCGCAGCAGAACTCATGGCCAGTGCAGAGCAGTGACCTCTGCCTGGAGTGGGCGTCGAGCAGCGTGTCCTCTGCTAAACATACTGGAGGAGCATTTGAGATGTTGGCTTTGAGCTGCAACCCAACACCTGCACACACAGACAGGCACCGCTGAAGGCTGGCTCTGCTTTTTCTTTAACCTGATACGCAATCATAAAGAATGTCACTTTGAAGGAGAAAAAACATTTTGAGGCGTTCGCTTGAAATGCTGAATACATTTTCTGAACATGTGTCACCATGTTAGACTGGATGAATCATTGGGGGATGACAGTTTAATCTGGTGGGTTGCATTCTGGGCGATTTCAGTGGCATAATAACCCCCTGGCCTTAATCCTGCCCAACCACAAGGGGGATTCCAGTGCTCTCCCATTCGCTGTGACTGTGGAGCCTCAGATAACACTGAAGTCTAATAAGGCAACCCATATTCATTTTGTCTGTGAGCTTTACAAAATGTTGACAGTCATTTGGATATCTGGACATCAAGTTAGAAGTAGTATAGTATAGTAGGACTGCACATCGCAACAGTATCGAAATCCAATCCACTTTATTTATATAGCACATAATATAAACTGAAATGTTTCCAAAGTGCTGCACAGAAGAAAAAAAGTACATTTATAAACAAACTAATAACAATTGCTCTACCAGTGCTCATATAAAACAATGAAAAACAAAAACAAAAGGGGAGAATAAAAGTTAAAGAACTTGCAATAATGACTAATGCCATAATCAACATAACAAACTAAATGTATCGCAATAACACCAAGGTCCTTCACCTGACAATAATTTACAGTTTTGTTTGTGGTTTCAAATTAAAAAGACACATCTTATACATTATATATCTTACAAATTCATAAATTAGCCTTGATTTGATATCGGTTTTGGTACTGTTTATTTTGACAAGTCTGACCGGTAAGTAAGGCATCTACAAGTTAGTTTCATAGTAATTTAAATAACTGTGTGAAAAGTTTATTGAAATATCGCAATGATATTACTATTGCCTGGACAATATTTTCCAATAACGTGCAGCCCTACTGTATTGTTTCTGCAATTTTATCCTTAAACCTTATCTACTTTCAAATAGTGCAGCAGGAGTTAGAGGATGTTACAGTCGGATGGGGGGTCGCTGCATGCCCCAAACCCCCTCCGTCGCTGTGGGCAGAGTGCGGTTGATGACACATGTAGTGTATTAATCGCCCAAAGCCTGAGTGCCGTCTTGAGCCTAAGAGAATGTATAGACTGTGTGATGATATGAAGTGGCGTTTTTGTGCCACATGTGATTCACACACAAGTGTAACCAGGGGCACAGAACATTTGGTGCACATCACAGCAGAAATTAGGACATTGAACTAGTAGAATTCAAATATGGTTGTGTGTCTTGTGTCTTGTGAATAAGTAGTATTAAAGGCACTGTATCAGATTTTTACTTGAAAACGTGAAAGCATATGTTTTAAACTATTTGCAGCAATCCAAAGTTATTCCCCACTTTCTTAACGCATTCCTAGCATCCTAGTTATTCACTGCGGTTAGTTATAAGCATTTTTCGCAATTGTCAAATACCAGAGTGGAGTTTTGCTGTTGTTATGGTGATATGTCTAACAACAACTAGCATGCTAACAGTGCACTTCCTGTTTCTCGGACACATGCTTTTTTGTACAACACAGTTCTGCCGAGCCCTGGTTGGCTTACCTGCTGCAAAGCCCTAAACTTAACTAAATTAAAATATATAAAAGATTTAAAAAATAAACTTTTGCTAGCATAGCCACCTGTGCAAAGTGGCGATTGCATGTTATGAAAGCAGGCACTAAAGAGATGCAGAGTATAAGAGAAAAAATTGTGCCACTTTATAATAATTACACCCCAATTAGCCTTAATAAACCATGAATAAAGACTTAATTCATAATGAGCAAATCGTTTTTTTTTTATTTAGACTTAACTACTTAATTAAGGAGTTAGGGTTAGATTATTAGTGAATTAATTACTAAGTCTGAATCAGTCTTTAAGTCTTTGTTCATGGTTTACTAATGAAGATGTAATAATTATAAAGTGGTACCATTTTTATTTTATACTCAGGAAGGCAGGAATAAGTGTAGTTATTATGATAAAGTCTAAATTGATATTTTACTTTGCAACATATGTGATCTGATCTGTTTCTCTTCAGAGTCTCTCAATGGCATGTCTTGTTTACTAGATCACTATGGTGAACATGCAACTGTCCGGTCTGAAAATAGCCCCTGCTTGGCCTTTGGGGAAGTCCTAGATATGAGCCTCAGTGTCTGCTGCGCCTCTTGTAGTACCGTACTGTGTGTGTTTGGTCACTCAGTTCTAACGCGCTGCACTGGACCGAACCAAACCAGGAGAACACGAGGCTGAGTCAGTCACAACCAAACGTCGTCACTGGATTCATTATTATTACACTCTTTGTAAAACTCTTTGATGTTTGTATTATATTTTGCATAAACTTGTCTGGCTGCAGCTGATAATTATTTCAGTAGTCGACTAGTCAGTAGGGATGTCCATATTAAGTCACATCATTTTAAGAACAAAAAATAAATAAATAATTACATCTCATATTGAAGCAAATTAAGCCATTTTAATTAATTCTGTACTCTAAAAAGTGCATCTAAATGTATAGAGATTTAATGTGGCTGTTAATATACTTTTGCATACATTTCATTGGAACAGTAATGTATTAGAATGAAAGAAAATCAAGGATTTGATATTAGTTTTGCTGTGTCAATAATCATGATTAACAGTTATATTTTTACTTATTGTTTTATAATTTGATATTGTAACATCCCTACTAGTCAGAGATTTTTTTGATTTTTTTTGATAAATCGACTAGTCAAACCATTTTTTTCTGTGGCACATTGAGATTAATTGCACCAATCAATTTATCCAAATAAAACTTGAAATATGGTGACTGAGGGCTTCTGTATTTACAAATATTGATTAAAATCTGATATTGTTTATTTCACAATCTGGAATTGTTCATTTGGTCTGTATAGTCCAGAAAACGATTGTTATCAAATGTGATTATGATTATTTTAATAGTCGACTAGTCGCCATTATCCAGCTGAATCGTTACAGCCTTACAAACCTGATCTTTATTCAAGGCTTAAAAAGTAAAGAGCTTTTTTAACAAAGATATTGTTAATTTTAGTATATTTTAGTACTAGTTTTCTTAATATTATGGTTATTGTTCCATGGTAACAGATAACTAGAAAACAAAAAAAACAAAAAACAAAAAAA
Source organism: Rhinogobius similis (assembly GCA_019453435.1). Classification (NCBI taxonomy): domain Eukaryota; kingdom Metazoa; phylum Chordata; class Actinopteri; order Gobiiformes; family Gobiidae; genus Rhinogobius; species Rhinogobius similis. The sequence continues at coordinate 24,591,770 of CM033626.1, read as the reverse complement.
AAACTGTTCACAATATGTCATATTTTGTCATGTTAATGTGATTTACTTTAGAACTATTGATACTTGCCCAAATGAGTATCTAGTTGGCATATTACTTTTTTATACTTTTGATAACCCTACTGCATATGTACCATAAACCAGGTATTTATTGTTAAAGGGCTCTTATAAAAAAACAAATATAAAGGTACCCAACCGTCTTGTTTTAGTAATCTTTGATGTTGGGAGTCCAGTTCAGTTGTTGCACCTGAAATATTGATAACTTGTTCACCAGGTTTTAGGTTACGTACCTCTTACTTGCGTTCACTTGCAACAGTCGGCGTCGTTGAGTGCAGTTTCCCTGATGTGGCCTCTTTGTTAAGTCCACTGACAAGAGCTATTTACTCAACAGAGTCAGTGGGACATTGAATCCTAAATCTACTCTCTTTTTCACGCTCCAAAGCTCCAATTATCAACCTAATCACAGCAATACTTACCAGCAGGAAACGCCACTGTGTGAGAGTGAATGAATGACTGAATCCATGAATGGGAACAGAAATTCAAATGTTCAGTTATTTTATTAACTGTATATATTTATGGGTTTAAGTGATGTATAACTGTTAAAAATTCAATCAAAAACAAATATTCTGTCTAAAATCTTGAGACCATAACAGTAAAAATTTACATGAAAAAATATACCTTAACCTTGACTGATTTCCATGAATGCACAGCTAAATAAATGCATTTTTTCTGTACAATGTGCACTTTGCTAATTGTGTTTTTTCTTTTCTCTCCTTTATGACGAATGGCTGCTCCCGTTCATCAGAAAACAGCCTAAGGTATGTTATTTTTATGTGACAGACGCTGTTGTTCTTAGCTGACATCTCAATGTCACAACCATCGTTCTTATTTTGCACTGCAGAAAAAAATGTGTACATCAGTTAAAATAGCTTTGCTTCAGACTTTTATTGTAGTAGTTTTGACAGGTTTAGATTTGTTCAGTTTTTGGACATTTTTACTCGTTGTTTATTTATTTTTATTTTTTTACTGTTTTGGAAATGTCAAGAAGAAATATAATGGAGTAAAGAGTTTTGACTTAAAGGTGCACTTTGTCACTTTTCTGGTGTGTGCTATAAGCTTGTCTTCATGCGACGTGATTGCTTTGCCTGGAATGTTCCACAGTAAATCTTACATTTATTCAATTTAATGCTAAATTATTCCCTTGAAAAACATTCATTCATTCTACAAATCTGCCCTTTAATGAACTTGGCTTGGTAGCGTCACCTGCTTGTTTCCACGGAGACAAGTATAATGCCATACTGTGTAATAATCTAGGGGAATAAGATAAGACAAACAAGTGGCAATCCTTCACTAAAATTGTTACAGATTGTACCTTTAAATGGTCTGGTCAAAGGATCAGGTCATGTGCAAATTAAATGTAAAAAATCCCAAATATTTGATTGTAAAAACAGTATTGGGACACAAACACAGCAACTGCTGTTTATCTGAAATAAATGCTTGTTAGTAATACTTTTTTATCATGTGATGTACTTGTCGAGGCTCCAGTTTTAGACGGGAGCAGTGAACTAAATAAGTAATGTACGGGCAATTTAGCTTGAAACAATAAATCAGATGTACAAAAACAACTACAAATACCTTGAAATCTAGTCTTGCAAAGTAAATAAAATTAAACTTGTCAAAAAACTGAACTCAAGAAACAATATTCTGAATTCAAGTAACTTTAATTTGTGCAGTGTAGATCATTTAGTATTGTATGTAGTTACATCATCAGACGTTAAACAGTAGCAGCTTAAGCACAGGAAGTTGGCACTTTCCCACAGGCCGTTTGAAGCTCCAGATCCAGGATCCTATTGGTTCCTGTAGTTGCTGTAGTTCCTGTGCGGCTGAGGTCCTGTTCCTAAGCACAGGATGGAGAGAGTAGTTTGCTCGGTCAGCAGGAGCGGGAGGGGCGTCCGTGTGAATGTGTCAGTGCAGAGAGAGAGCGAGAGGGATGGGCCTGACACTGGGGCAGTATTTGGGCACATTGTTGGCCCCTGCACATTGTTGGCCCCTGCTTCCTCTCCTGACAACACGCTGATGTCCCGCTCTCAGATATTTCAACAGGGACAACCACATTGGGCCTTTTGAGGCAACTTCTCACTTGAGCTGTACATTTCATGTTTTTCTGAAGTGTTTTCTCAGTTTTAAAGTTAAAAACTCAATTTTGATTCTAAGGAAAAGTCTTGATACTTGATATAGATTTCGATACCAGAGTGATCATTTAAAAACAATGCAATTTACTGTAATTTTCAATGCAAAATAATACTTTTTCTTTAATAGTAACATTTGGTCTTTTACTGGTTCTGTTATTGACCAAGATTAAGACTAACAATATCATGAATCTTGTTTTGAAAATTTGCAATAAGTTGAATATCAAGAACATCATTTATAGGTAAAAAATGCTGCAAAAAGAGCTGATTATAAAATAAAACTTATATTATGAACTTTAAGGCTGCAACAAGTTAATCGATTAATCGCAATTAATTAGTTATTGAAATAGTGGTCAACTAATTAAGTAATCTAATAATCGCCAACTTGTTTATACACAGACAGAAGAAGAGGTTTCATGACTCAGACAGAGCAGGAATCATACAGAAATTACAGATGTAGATTGTGTGTTTTGGATTAAAATACTTCATGTTCATGTATAAATATTTTCCACAAGATGTCCTTCACTTCAGCTTTACCTGGGTAAAAGTGAGTAAGATATTCAGGGGCCCTTTGCGTTCTAAACGACTAATCGGTTAGTCGAATGAATAATCGCTAGACTATTAGATTTCCAAAATAATCATTAGTTGCAGCCCTAATACAATTTCAATAATGCGTATAAAGTGATATTTCTGTTTACTGTAATTTGACTTCTGTCAGATACATTAACCTCAACCACTTTATGTTTTTATTTCTGTTGGATTGACACAATATTGTCTGTATATCGTTATAATCCAAAAAATGTCAAGACTTTTCTAAAACTATTCAGGAAAGGTTAAGGTTTGTCCCATTTATGTGACACGTTTTAGTATCAGTTAGTATTTGCCTAGTAATTTGTTTTTTGACAACTCTAAATTGTACTACGTCAGAATATTAGTAGTCTATATTGTAAATCAAGATTCAGTTCAAAACACATTCAAGCAAGACTGAAATGTTATCTGCTAAACTAATGAATGAATTACATTTATTTCAGAACGTGCTTGAGGAGATGTACACTTGCTAAACTTAGTAGGTTTAAGCTTTGAGACAGAAGAACCTATTCATTTTCTATTAAACTTTCCCATAGCGACCATTAAAATTATTTTTTATTCTAATGTGTTTAATTGCAGCCTTATCCTTAACCTTATAATCGGATATAGTGTAGCATAGCAATAGAATCAGGTCAGTGTAATTGATTATTGTGAGTATAATTGTAGCAACTGAAAATTAATAATCATGACAATATTATTAGCAAAAATAATGAAATTCAATCTATCCATACTCCAAAAAAGTAATTATATACACTAAGCTAATTATACCAGGCTATTTATGTCATATTAACATATTAACAGATTATTAATTTGATTGGATTGAGTTTGTCACATTAGAAACAGGAATGATGACCTATTTGACAGCGCGAATGAAAAAGTAGAGAGATATTTTCTCGTTGTTTAATTATAGTGTCAATAATTATAGTTGTGTCAATTATTATGAACAGTAGTAAAATTGCGGTGTTTCTTCTTACATTAATCGCAGCACTACTGTTTGACATTGTGACGTCCCTAGAACTTGCTGCTTCTGAAGTTAGTCATAGAAGAGAGCATCCTTTCTTGCAGCCGCAGGTGTCCCTCAGACAATGGCCGTCTCTCTGCGGCGGAGGCTCAGATCCAGCTCCACGGCTCTGACCGGCTTCAGTCTGTTTCCGTGGAGACGAGGGTCACTGGGTGTTGGAATTTCTTCTGGGAAGCACTGACCCTGATTTATGAATTCATTTAGCTCCGGCCGCTATGACAGGACATGGCCGAGTTACCGGAGGCTTTGGGCAGACAGTCGCACACAGTTCTCTTAACAAGCGCCGATGAACAATGCACTGTTCCAGACAAGTTCAGCTGATTAACCACACGATGCCACCCAACTGGACCCAAGGGTTTATTACAAACAATTACCCCAGTGCAGTTTTACATCCACTGTACGTGCGTGGATAGGGCTGCTTAAAGAAAAATGAATGAAAAATGATTATATGAAACAATTAGAGCTGTTGGCAGTTAGTTGTTTAGTCAATGAATCAGTATTAGTCGACTCATTATAACAGCAGAAATGAGAAGGTATGGACTGAGTTACAGTATCTGAAGATTTAGAGTGAATCATGAGTTTAATCTGCCTTTTTACACACAAATACAGTTTCCTTCTACTTTTTTGTATAAATGGTTGCTTTTGCATGAACTCCTATGCAGTTGTTGTCTTTTGATACTGAATAATTTTTTGAGCTTTTAGCCTTTTAGTCGACTAATTGATTGGCAGGGCTTATCTTTAGTCAACCAAGAATTTATTTGGTCGACTACAACCCTGGAAATAATTATTTGGGAAAAGTCATTGTTAACCTGGGGCAGAACATTACACAAGTGTTTGTATTGTTTTGAGTGGCTGAGTGGGGCAGAACAAGCACTGATATCTTCCATAACACCATTTTATTAGCTGCTTTTTTCCATTTCCACCATTTCCATGAGCAATCATTTTGATTGTATTTAAGTTTTGTTTTGGTTGCACAGCCCTGTGCCTAGACATGTAAATTAACAAAGATGATGTTTGCTCTCTTTACAGGTATTTGCCTTTGACCACTGTTTCTGGTCGATGGATGAGTCCAATGTTCCTAAATATGCTGGTGAGTCACTGCTGCTAAACTCAGATCGTGGCTCGTGTTAAGAACATTCAGAGCTTTGTACTGCAGGCCTGGACCATGGCTACTTTTGCATAATGCAAAACAGAAACTCAATAGTCCCATACAATTATTTCCATTTTAAGTACATCCAATTATATGCCCAGTAATGAAAAAACACTTCTGCTCACCTCAATGCTTTCATGAATATCCCACACAATCATATAGGTGAAGTACATTTGCATTTCTATACGCACCTCCTCACAACAACACACAGCTGCAGCTTCAGGTTGTGCAGCTTGTTTCCAAGATATTTTACGGCTCCTTATGCAGAGCAGATTTACATAGAGCACTGTATTTTGTGATAGCTCTTCTGTCGTGTGATGTAAATGTAATGTTTCTGCTCCGTGAAGAGCTCGAGGGAGACGGCTGAGGCTTTATTTATCTCATTAAACAGTTGTCCGGTTCAGTGGGAGCGTGACAGTCTGCAGCACGAGAGATTCTACACGCAAATATCATTTATACACACCCTGATACCAGTCAGGGTGTGTATTAAATTATATACAGTAGTCAGCATTATGAAAGCACTGAATCATCTGAATAAAACTGAATTTGCCACGTCAGGGTTTTGTTTGATGATGATCACCATGGTGACGTTCCTTTTCTCCAAAGGTCAAGAGGTCGTGTTCAAGTGCCTTGGAGAGGGGATACTTGAGAATGCATTCCAGGGATATAACGCCTGTATTTTTGCCTATGGACAAACAGGTAAAACAGCATCCAGATAATGTGACAGTTTTTAGTTGTGTAGTTTAGACACAAGAAGAGTTAAGTTAAGAGTGAACATGTCTGGCATTTTTCCTGCCTCTTAAAAATCTTTACCCTCATGCTTTTCTCATCACTTTAAGTTTAATTACTTGACCTTGCATCCTGTTTTTGAGCAAATAGGTTCATAGTAAATCTCAATTAGTCATAACAAATGTTTAATGTCACCCATGATTCTAAACCCATTATTAGTTGACATTGTAAGTAATTGTGAGTAATTGAAACATTGTTATCTGAATTATACACAGACTGATACCTGCCACGTGCTCAGGAAACACAATTTAAGACTCAGACAGAGCAGTAATCGCTGCTCTGTACATTTTGTGTTTGTGCTGAAATGGATATTTTGTCTGTAAATATGTTCATGATGTTCTCAAGCGGCTTCACTTTAGTTTAATCAAAAGTCTCATATTCACAGGCCTTTTCGCAATCTAAACAATGAATTGATTAATCTGTAGAATAATTGTTTAGTAAAATAATCGTTATTTGCAGCCTGAGTAGACATACAGCGCAGTATATTTTGAAGACCTTAGTCATTTTTGTCATTGAACAATATTTTTCTGTCAAAATAAAATGTTGTCCACACACAGGGTCCGGCAAATCCTTTTCCATGATGGGGAACAGTGAGCAGCCAGGCCTCATCCCGAGACTCTGCTGTTCGCTCTTCGAGAGGGTCCACAAAGAGGAGAACGAAGCCCATAATTTTAAGGTGGAGGTTTCGTACATGGAAATCTACAACGAGAAAGTCCGCGACCTGCTGGATCCTAAAGGGTTCGTTTGATCGAGATGTAAAATTTTCAATTCTCTTTGGGGTCAGTGTGTAAAATGAAAACTAATCTCAGACATTCTTGTCATTATACACATTTTGGTCATACACAAAAAAGGGAAAATATAATACTGCTCTATGAATAAACAACAACAACCACAAAAGCAAATATATATACTATTACAATAAAACTTCACTACTAGTTCATATACATATTTTTCTGTTGCATCTGTGCTCTAAAACATTTATTAAGAATCAGTATTGAAAACTAGATGCATAGAGGATCTATGTTTAGTAATTTTTCACTTATTTTTTACAAACAATGAGAAAAATATACCACATAACACATAACAAAACTACAGTGTGGACTGGTTTGTAAGCTAAAGCATTTGAAGTGTAAATGCTCGTGTTTTTCAAGACAATCCATAACGATTTTATCTTTTTTTCCGTTTCCTCATATTTTCATCAAAGTCAAAAGAAAGTGAGTTTGAAAAGGGTATTATGTATCTCTATTAGGCTCTTTTATGTGTGCTTTTATAAAATAGGCTGGGGACAGAATGCAGCTGGTAGAAAAGAGAAAGCGCTGCCTGTTCATTTCCTGCTAACATCATCTTCTGACACTGGAGCATTCTTTGTTTTACGGTCAGGGAGGGGGTCAGGGAGGGTGCTCAGGCTCTGGGAGGGTGCTCAAGGTCGGGGAGGGTGCTCGGGCTTCGGGAGGGTGTTCAGGGTGGGGGTTTGGGTGCTCTGGGAGGATGCTGCTCAGAGACATATGTTAGTGACACTGTGAGCAAAGGAGCAGTCAGATAAACCTGTGTCAGACTCAAACTACTGTGGGCTTTGTGTTATAGATGTTTTGTTGCAGATGATGTAGAGTAGGCCTAGATTATCTATTGTCTGCAATTGTTGTTTTGTAGAAATACTAAATTAGAATAGCAAGTACATTATAGCAAAGTTATTGGGGGGGGGATATATTAATCTAAAGTCAGCATTGCAAACCTCGTAATATATAGATGGATAAAGGTTTTAGATGTAGAACATAACAGAAATTCATAGTGTGATTGCTACTTTGTTCTGCAGTCGATATGCCAGTTATTCTCTATAATATTTTTGTAGAGTTATGAAGCAAATAATGTCATATCAAAGGAAACATGGATTTGTGTGTTACTTTTCAATCAGCTCCTGCATGTTTTTGCCACATCAAACAAACTGTTGGTGATTTTGCACATTTTTACTCCAGTTGTCCTTCATGTCTGCTCCTCGCTGTGACGGTCATAAAACACAATAAAACAAGGCTTTGTGAAACATATGTTTATTTTGGCATCTTTTATGTCTTCAGGGGTCGGCAGTCACTGAAGGTACGAGAGCACAAAGTTCTGGGACCATATGTGGACGGTTTGTCACAGCTGGCTGTGACCAATTTTGAGGTGTGTTTTTCACTGCTTTCCTTGTTTTTTTACTTTCATATTTTGTTATTATTTCCTACTCAAATTCTAACATTCTTTCTTTTAACTGAATTTGTGCAATATTTCATTTTTCTTTTTATTGAATAAAGTAACAGATACCTGTGAACAACAGTACTTTGTGTTCTCTCTGTTCAGGACATTGAGGTTTTGATGTCTGAGGGAAACAAGTCCCGAACTGTGGCTGCGACCAACATGAACGAAGAGAGCAGTCGATCCCACGCAGTCTTCAGTATTATTGTCACTCAGACACTCTATGATCTTAAGTCTGGGGTGAGTTTTTCCAAAGTAGAATACCAAAAAAAGCACGAAGAGCTGACAAAAACTAAAAGAGGAGTAGAATACATAATCTATATTTCTGTGACTAATTTTACAGTAATTACCTCTGTATTTCACACCACCGAGCACACTTAAACTTCACCAAATAATGTTATAAAACAAAAAGACATTTTCCCTTTTGTGAAGGATTTGAAAAATGTAGTTTGATTATAATTGGGCTAATGCCAAATATGTAGAGATAAAACTTTGACCATCTTTTGTTGAATAGTTGTTTGTCTTTAATTTGTTTTTGGCTGTTTTCCATCTGTCATGAACAGAACTCAGGGGAGAAGGTGAGCAAGATGAGTTTGGTCGACCTTGCGGGCAGCGAGAGAGTGTCCAAGACTGGAGCTGCTGGAGAGAGGCTAAAAGAGGGCAGCAATATAAACAAGTAGGTGTTTAGTTTAATCGGTTATGTATCTAACATTTGATGATGAGTTCGGCGGTCTTTTCAAAATGCCACAATATCACTATGATATCACTATCAATATGAATGTAATTGTGTAAATATGTTTCTAATGTTTCTTTTTTTTGTTTGTCTACAGATCTCTTACTACTTTGGGATGTGTGATTTCTGCCTTGGCCGATCAGTCCTCAGGAAAAGGAAAGGCAAAGTTTGTGCCTTACAGAGACTCAGTGCTGACTTGGCTGCTAAAGGTTATTTTCACTTTTAAGTTTTGTGAGTTTAATCCTCTTGATAGATTTTTAAAATACCTTTTTCTCTTCCTCTCAGGACAATCTCGGGGGCAATAGTAAAACAGCCATGATAGCCACCGTGAGTCCAGCAGCCGATAATTACGAGGAGACTCTGTCAACCCTACGATACGCCGACCGGGCCAAGAGAATCGTGAACCATGCTGTGGTGAACGAAGATCCAAACGCTCGAATTATCAGGGAGCTCAGGGAGGAGGTGGAGAAGCTCAAAGTTCAGCTCTCTCAGGCTGAGGTAATTTCTTTTTTTTTACTTAGTAGCGCTGAGAAATTGTTGAAAGTGCACAATATTCACAGGAAAATACTGGTTTCTGGAGAAATTATCCTTGTGTTTTGGGAATATCATACTCTTCACAATAACTGAACTGAGATTAATAGTATTGGCATTATCGTAAGAACTGTGTAAATGGGTCTCAAACTCCTGTCACGGACATAACAAATGGATACCTTTTGGGTCAAAAACAACCAACAATCAAAGACTGAACCGAATAACTGACTTTCAAAAAATTGAAAAAATGACTTTAGACATTTTTAGACATTAGAGATTTTGAACTAAATGGAACAATTATGCTGAACTACTTATTTACCAAATGGAACAATTATGCTGAACTACTTATTTATGTACGTGTAAGTGTATATATGTTCGTCTCTTATTTCTGATTTGTGTTAATCAGTAAGTTCAAATAAAAAAATTAGGGTATTATGATGTAGAAAACAAAACATTCTGGCTGTATTCCTGTATTTAAGAGCAGCGTATTTACAAGCATGTTCTGAAGTTCATACATTTGTTGCATTAGCTAAACTCTTTGTCTGTCTGTGTCTCTTATTCTTTATTGCTACGAGTTGTGTTTAAAATATTAAAGTTGTGAACTGAATCTTGGTTTTGTAATATATATACTGTAAATCTAACTGCAATCGTTGTCTATTATTAACAGTTTTTTTTTTCTCACAGTCCTTGAAGGCGCCTGAACTAAAAGACAAACTGCAAGAGTCGGAGAAGCTCATTCAGGAGATGACCGTGACATGGGAGGAGAAATTACGGAAGACAGAAGAGATCGCAACTGTATGCACGCAGTAATTAAATCGCTGTAGAAACGGTTTGTGTTTTAATTCATTACAAAATTTGCTTTTCCAACAGGAGCGACAGAAGCAGCTGGAGAGCATGGGCATCTCACTGGAAACATCTGGCATTAAAGTTGGCGAGGACAAGTCGTTTCTGGTCAATCTCAACGCGGATCCTGCCCTGAACGAGCTCCTGGTTTACTATCTGAAGGTACTGCTGTACAGTAATTATAATGCTATATCTTTGTAAGTTTGGGCAGTAAAAAGGCATATTATTATTTTATATATATATATATATTGGACCAATATTTTTGTGGCCCAATATCTATTGCGTGTATCTTTACTTTGCACTAACAGGAAACTTTTTGTTATTTTTTGGTAATATATTAAAATTTCAGCTTTAGAGGGTTGAATTATTAACATATACAACTCCTAAATGATATTAACAAGCTACTTAAGTGTTTCATTCTGCTCTTTATTTCTTATAGCTCAAGATTTTTACACGATGGTTCATTTGGAACAGATTTTGCAAGGATTTTTGGGCTACTTTGTCATTTACATGAAGTAGTTTCAATATAATCGTTTATACCATTTAATATTTTCTGGAATAATAACTCGCACATCAAAATTTGTGATCATGACAGACCTAGGCCCTAATTCGTTTTCATTTTGTCCCATCAAGGAAAAAACTTTGAGCACCTCTGGACAAATGCATGTGTTGTACTTACAGCTGCCTCTGGAAATACATTAGATTCTTTAACTCAGTCACTCCTGGTTGAAAGAAGGGGACATTAAAATGAGAAGTAAATGTCATGGTGTTATTTTGAATATAATGTCAGGAACAGTAAAGAGAACAGACTAAGAGATAAATTACAGTGTGAATGAGGATCTCTGTTGTGCAGGCTTTATCTATTGAATTACTGTCCGTTGTTGAATTTTCCCTTACTACAGTGTGGACAGTGGACAGGAAGAACAGTTTTTCAAAATGAGAGAAATAAAGTTACCCCTGAGATTGTTTGAGCAGAGGCCTGTGAAAAAGGGCCTGTACAGTCTGCAGAACAACAGGCTTTTGTCCTGCTGTTTCAGACGAGCTTTGCATATCAGTGTGGAATGACTGCGGCTGTGAAGAGCGTTATTTCTCTGCAGAGTCGGACATCCTCCAGAAGCCGGGATGTTTGTTTTACAACGCCCTCTTATTTAACAGCGCAGTGTCAGTCAGGCGCACATTTTTTTCTATGAAGTCTTTGTTTGTCTTTGGTTTCATACTTGATTTGAGCTTGATTTATGGATACAATGGCTACTAACAGTGCTAGTCGGCTAGTTAAATGATTATTTCTATTGTACATAGATACTATTTAAATACATTATCAACCAATTAAATGTTGAAATGTGGTGACCGAAGCCTTTTAGATAGAGAATATTTACAAACTAAGATTATTATTGGTGAAATCAGAAATAATGTATTATTTTTTGACATTTTTATTTAATAATGCTTCTGGCTTTGTTATAAAAATATTTTAAAGTTAAAGTTAAAGTTTTAAAGTATGTGGAGTCCAGATAACAATTGCGATGATCAAAATATGATTATGACTTGTCACAATTAGTTTATGACTAAAAAACTGAAAAATACTGATGATTATCTGTGTCAAAATTAAAAGTGGATTATATAAGTATTATTTTAAACTATTATTTATGTGTGGTTAAACTTTTACTTCTAGAGAAAGAATAAAAGAAAATATGATCATCTATTAGTAATGTTTTAATTAATATTGAATCTAATGAATTTATGGCACTTTCTTACACTTTTTCTTTTAAAGTAGGACTTTTCAGAACTAGTTTCAAGTCACTTGTTCTATTTGACAATCCACATTTTAGGAGCTCACACGTGTTGGTGCAGACACGTCCCAGGATATCCAGCTCTTTGGGATTGGGATCCAGCCAGAGCACTGTGTCCTGGAGCTGTGCCCAGACGGCGACGTCACCCTGATGCCCATCGAGAATGCAAGGTGAGCTGCTGCACTACGCCATCTGGGAAATATAGTATGTATGTATTCTATAGTGACCGCAGGTATTTTTCATGACCTCTCACTGCAGGATAAGAACCAAGACTGTGTTGTATTTGTATTGAAGCATTTTGTGCTCTTATCTTATATTATCTCACAAAAATCATTACTTTCCAACAGGAACAAATTTGATTATTTTTAAATTTACTACAAATGTCACCCAAATATACTGTGGGTTATGCAATAAATGTTAATTGATTAATTGATGTCTAGCTTGTGTTGTTTTAATCCCAAGGTCCATAGCCAATCCTCTGTCAGTAATATATTTTGGCAAATATTAGGACTTTGGAAGGAAAAATGTGACTTTGGTTGGTAAATGGCAGTGATTAAAAGTCTTATTATGCTTATAGTCAGGAAATTAATATTGAAAGTCATTTTTATTTTTTTTAATTGGACAATATAAAGTTGACATCTTGATCAATCAAATCGCCCAGCCCTAGTCTAGAAGTGAGCTTGCTTTCTTGTAAAATCTTTGTTGTAGATCTGTTAACTTTCAGGTTTTTTAAATGATCTATCTTTTTGCTTTTTAAGAACCTGTGTAAATGGAACAATTATTGACTCGTTGGTTCACCTGTGGCATGGAGATCGAATCTTATGGGGCAACAACCACTTTTTCAGGTACTGGTCTTGGCATAATTTGTTGTAATGTAATAAATGGAATAACGCTGATTTTAACCCAGTTGTTCATTGTAGGATAAATCTCCCTAAACGAAAGCGACGAGACCGTTTGAAAGACCTGGAAAGAGCGTCTCCACGAGAGAGTTTTATTGAGGCCGATGTGGAAACGGCCAGCGAGGCATCGTCAGAGCAGGACTACAGCTACGAGTTTGCTCAGATGGAGGTTATCATGAAGACTCTGGGAAACAACGGTATTATTTATTATCTACATAAAATGCAAAATTAAGTAGTTGCAATGTTCCAAACAGATTGCTGCCTAGACTATGGTGGCTCATGGAATCCGGAATTCATTATTTTACTGTTTAGATTTTTTGTTTTGTTTATTTAGATAGTTATAAACTCTGTTTAGTCTTTAAGAAATCCTTTTTGATCACCATAATTATGTGGTTGGTGTGGACAAAAAAACTACTTAATTAAAAGTATCAAAGTTGAAAAATGTATTTCCCACAGATTTTAAGAAACATCAAAGCATCAAACTGTGCTGATTTTTGGTCAAAGGAAGCTTCTTCTTCAACTCTCTTTAACTCAAAATCTTTAGGTAGGATGTCACTATGGACAAAAAGACCTTTGCTTTTAAATCCTACAGAAAGTACAGATTCTTGTCACATATGTACTGAAATAATTAATTTGTTATTTTCCTCTATTGGTTGCTTGATATAAGAAATAAAATCTGCCAATGGGGTATTTGCAGTTGTAACCCATAAGAAGTAATGGATAGAAAACTAGCTACTGAAAGATTTATTTTGTGACTTCAAATCATTTTAACTAATCTGAATGTTCCTTCTGAGCTGTAGTCTGTAAAGTCTCTGATAAAAGCTGTGTTTGTGTCCAGATCCGATGCAGAATGTGGTGCAAGTGCTGGAGAAGCAGTATCTGGAGGAGAAGAGGACGGCACTGGAAGAGCAGAAGATGATGTACGAACGAGAGCTGGAGTCGCTACGGCAACAGCTGTCCCCCGAAAAAACACTGCAGCATCATCGCAGCAGCAGCGAGCGCCTCATGTTTCCCACGTCCGCCCAGCACAGCAAGCTCCGCCTTTGGACAGAGGAGAGGTGAATTAATGAATGTTCACTGTTTACTGCAACATTGGCTAGTTTATTATTAGTACTTTTTCAAAAAATCTAAATATATTGCCTTTTCATTGACCATTTCTGGATAATGTTTTCTAAATTATTTTCTGTAGAATTTGCGCACCCAATAATTAATTTGACTATTGCACAATGTAATGTTACCTGAGACATAATGGAGGAAATAATGGTAGTACTAAGAATACAAGATGAATATTCTTAATAAATCCAATAACTGATGACTGCTTTACACCTGCTCTTTTTTGCAACAGGGATGAGCTCTTTCGTCAAAGTCTCTCTCGACTTCAGGAACAAGTGGTGAAAGCCAACGCTTTAGTGCGAGAGGCAAACTTTCTGTCTGAAGAGATGAAGAAATTGACGGATTACCAAGTCACCCTTCAAATTCCTGCTGCCAACCTTAGTGCTAATCGGAAGGTAAGTCACCCCGTTTGAATGTCATTTCACATGATTTGTAATAGTTTGTGATGAATTGAGAGTTATTTTATTGTAGCATGGAGCCATAGTAAGCGAACCAGCCATTCAAGTGCGGCGGAAAGGGAAGGGAACCCAAGTGTGGACCATTGAAAAGCTTGAGAATAAACTGGTGGACATGAGGGACCACTACAGGGACTGGAAGGATGGCACGGCAGAAAAGGTAACCATTGTGACAGATAAATATAATAAAGATATATAGCTGAAAAAATATTTCATTAATTTACCATTGTATATTGTCATATTTTTCAGTGTACAAAGCCAAACAGTAAACACTGTGACCCATTTTATGAGGCCCAAGAGAATCACAACTTGATCGGAGTAGCCAACATCTTCCTCGAGTGCCTTTTCCACGATGTTAAACTGCAGTACGCTGTGCCCATCATCAGTCAACAAGGAGAGGTAAGCTCACAAACACCTTAAAAGACACATGTTATGAAAAAAATGCTTTTAACAACATTATATCTGGAGTAGTAAGTAGCTTCATTCAAGATTGTTTGATAAATCCTGTTCATGAAAGGTCCTCTCGATTACAAATTTACCAGTTTTGTGACGTCATTGATCTTCAGTGCTGTTTTGAATTGCACAAATGTTTACAGTTCTGATCATTTCTGCCTCAAATCGCGTTCACTACAACTGCATACCTGCACTACCATGTCGGATGCAAGATAGCTTTTGTTTATCTTGCTTTTGTAACTCCCTCTGCTGCCAGTAGATAGAGTTCTAACTGATTAAAATTAATGTGCGCTTTTGCTAAAATATGAGATGCCAAAGCAGAGGTTTTCAGGAGCATGCTTAAAGGCCAATAACAGGACAAATAATTCATAACATGTGTCATAATAATTAATAACATGGCAGCAAAGAAAACTATTCTGGTCTAATCTTGCTTTGTTAAATGTACAGGTCGCTGGCAGGTTGCACATAGAAATAATGCGTGTTAGTGGAGCTTTACCAGAGCGCCTTTGTGGGGGAGACGATTCATCAGAAAACTCAAGCGAAAGTACGTGCTTTGAGGTCATGGATACAAATGGTGAGATCGTTCACATGGCCAAGAGACTCACCTGCAGGGTAAGTGTTAGAATAAGCTTTATTTTAATGCTTTATCCTCAGGAGCATGGAAACCCAGTGCTGTGAGTTTGTTTGTTTTTTACAGATTCGAATTCGAGAAGCCACCGGTCTACCCTTCAACCTTTCGCACTTTGTGTTCTGTCAGTACACATTTTGGGAACAAGGAGAGCCCACTGTGGCCCCTCCCATGGTCAGCCCGGACAGACACCAGCCCCGGGGCCCAGATGCTCAACTCACGGTGCAGTTTGATCACTCCAAGGTACAAATACATTACAACAGCGACACATTACACTGAGTTCCTAGTGCTTAGTGACATGTCTCTGTCCAGGACTTTGTGGTGCATGTGACTGACGAGTTCCTGGAGTTCATATCTGACGGAGCATTAACTATAGAAGTGTGGGGCCATCGCTGTGCTGGGAATGGACGCTCACCCTGGGAGTTAGAAGGACTTGAGGCCAAAACTCAAACACTTAGAGACAGGTACATGTTTTGTTTGCACTTAATCTTCACCTCACATAGACATTTTTTTTGTAATATAACCAGAAATGAAAACACACAGTAGAAGACACAGAGAATGAAAAGACAATAGCAAAAAGAATAAGAACTGTCTTTAAAAAAAAGTCCAGAATTGTTCCTTAATCTACTTGTTCCAGTGTCAAGTTTTACATTTCTAGAAAAAGTAATTATTTCTATAATATAAATATCTAATGCTGTTTCAGGCCAGTTCTTGGTAACTGGTTTTGTCCTCGTCATTCATTTCTATTTTTTCAAAAGTACATCTCTCACGTATCCATCTGTCATTTCCATTATTGGAGTTTTACGTCATTGTTTAAAAGTCAAATGGAATGTGGATGTTGAAATTCTTCCTTAATCTCAGTCCAATATTTATTATTTCTGATGTGTGGTGAAGGTGGAGAGAAGTGTCTCGCAGGATTGAGCTCTGGACGTCGATTCAGGAGCTAAATGAGCAGGGAGAGTACTCGTCTGTGGAGCTGCTCCCGGCCAAAGACATCAGCACTGGAGGGGCCTTCCAACTGCGACAGGTACAACATCTTTATTTCTGAAATGACTCACCTGTCGCTGCTGGAGTTTTAAGTGAGTGACTCTTTTCCACAGGGACACTCCAGGCGGCTGCAGGTCTGTGTGAAACCCGTGCAGAACTCGGGCACTTTGCCTCTGCTCGTCGAGGCTGTGCTCTCCGTCTCCATCGGCTGTGTGTCTGCGCGCTCCACCAGGCTGCAGAGACCCCTCGATAGCTACCAGGTTTGTCATAGCACAATCACAACTCTTTATCTGTGACGTATTTATCTGGGATTGAGCGTGTCCCGAAAACAAAATTTCAAAGTAGGATATAATGCTACAAAAAAAATAAATCACAATAGACACTACTTTATGATGCTAAAACAATAACCTTAAAGCAAGATAATCCCAGAAAACCTTTTTTAAATGTATAATATAGTTAAAAAAAATACATGACTTGGAATAAATAAATATATAAATAGCAGAATGAAACATGCCTATAATTAGTCATAGGAGTTAATTATTTTACAGTCTACAGTTAAAAAAGAAAATTGCACAATAAATATTGTGACAAGCCAAATGTGTGATCGGTTACATTTTACTAATCAAGAACCTTCCTGGCAAATAAAAGTCTATGAAATGTATTTTTTGCCCAATAGTTAACAGGGGGTATTTATGCTTGGTTTCTTCTGATTCCTTTTATTAAATGAGTGTGTTCTCTCCTACCAGAGAGAGGCTGAAGACGATATGGATAGTTATCAGGTACCAATTGCTACTGCCCCTTTAGGTCACGCTGCAGCATGAAACAAATAAACCAATCGTGTGTTTGAGACTTGTTTTGTTGCTGAGTAAAAGGCCGTAGGCAGTGTTACTGCCAACGTATGAAGTGCCTTTTTAAACACCAGCTGCACATGTGGATGTTTTCTAACAGTGTAATTATCAAGAGCATCAGCCATTCTTCACATCAGACCAAAGACAAAACTGTTTCGTCAGGGGTCCTGCTTTCTCCCTTCATGTTTTACTAATGCTGTCACTCAACAAAGAATCACAAGGACACTGCATGGCTGCATGAATTCTCACATTTTGCATGGTTGAAGTGCCTTTATTCAGTCAGCAAGCTTTACACAGTGTGGCCTAATACATTATTTAGAGAAGTAATTCAAACTGGGTGTCGAGACAAGGATGCATTTACTAGGGTTTACATTTGTCCTTCTTTAACTGGCACACCGTGTAACTTTTCTGATGGAGGGTTCACCACCTGCTTGTGTCCATGAAGTTGTTATTGTTTTGCCAGAAATGTTCACATTATGGCATTAAACATTTCAGCATGGGTGTCTTTATTGCTCAAATATAGCATGAAAATCATGAATTCTTACTGTTAGCGGTGCCGCCTCTCCACAGATCTGACCTATAATTTATTTTCTTATTTTATTTATGTGTTTATTTGATAGGGACATATCAATATCAATATGCATAATTATGAACATATTACGATTAAGGTCTCAGTGGAGCTATGTATTATCATCTCAGGCAAATTTGTAACATTTCCATGGAGACCAGCAGGTTGCAGACCCCCCACTAGAAAAGTTACATAGTGCACTTTGAACATGTTTGGCTAAAAGATCAGAAAATGGTTCAAAGATTTGCAGGATTTTTTGAGCTTGTGTGGTCTTCGGGTCTTTTTGAGTTCTCCTGACTCTGACATATTGCTGATTATGTTAGATATTGTGTTTATTTGAGACTGAGGTTTCTTTTCATGAATTCAGGAGGAAGATCTTAACTGTGTTCGAGAGCGATGGTCCGAGGCTCTGATCAAGCGAAGGGAATATCTTGATGAACAAATCAAGAAAATCATGAACAAACATGGTAAGTAGTCGGTCCTTGGATTATGTGTAAAGTAAGGTTTGAGTTGTTTTGCATTTGTTTCACTTCTTGTGTGTAGAAAAATCAGAGGAGGATGTTGAGCGTGAGGCCCGGTTGGTCGAGCAGTGGGTTGGTTTGACTGAAGAGAGAAATGCTGTTCTGGTGCCTGCACCTGGGAGTGGCATCCCTGGAGCTCCTGCTGACTGGTAAAGTCATTGCCCAGTACATTTAATTTAATTTTATTTGTAAGTTTTGTCATTAGCTGATTACTGTCTCATGCAGGACCCCGCCTGCAGGAATGGAAGCACATATTCCTGTTCTCTTCTTGGATCTAAATGGTAAATTGGTGCTAAAAGTGTGTGAGCTTTTTATAGTTTTCTCTTCTTTGTTTGATAATATTTATTTTTCTCAGCGGACAATTTGACAATAAATGAACAGCTTTCTGGTCCACATGCTGCTGGTGTCAACTCCATTCTGCCTAAAGAGCACGGAAGCCAATTCTACTACCTCCCGATTATCAGGCACAGTGATGAAGAGGTGAATACAGCCCTCTAGTGGTGACTATAGTAATAGCTCACCTCATATTTGAGGTTTTGAGACATGATAGACATATGGCATGTGTTTTCCAGTAGAGAAGAAGCCTAGATTAATCTTTTCCCTCCTGTCCAGGTGTTGGCCGTTTGCTCCTGGGACTCTTCCATCCATGACTCAGTGCATCTGAACAGAGTCACGTCACAGAACGAACGCATCTACCTAATCATCAAAGCCACTGTGCAGCTCAGCCATCCTGCCTCTATGGAGCTGGTCCTCCGCAAGAGAATAGCTGTCAACATTTACAACAAACAGGTGACTACAGGGCATTAACACTTGCTACTTTAATGAAAAGTTCAATCTTTTTATGTCAATGTTTTGTTTTAGAGTTTTACTCAAAGCCTTAAGCGCAGAATGTCTTTGAGGAACGCGCTTTTCACTTGTGGTGTGACCTATGAGATTGTCTCAAACGTACCAAAGGTTTGTCAAATTTCTTTTGATTGTGTTGATTTGAAGAACTTGCCACTTACCTTTAACTTGTGGAACAGGCCTCAGAGGAGCCAGAGGAGAGGGAAACACTGGCCCTTATGGCAGCCCGTGGGGACAACGAGGAGAGTCAAGATGGTGAAACGTACATCGAGAAATACACCAGGGGAATCCTGGAGGTGGAGAACATTTTGAGTCTCGAGAGGCTTCGACAGGTAATGCCCTCTTGCACACAGATATCTGTTTACACTGTTTAAATTATTTTGTGTATTTGAACTGTATTTCTGTGCAGGCGGTGACTGTGAAGGAAGCTCTTGCAACCAAGGGGAGACATTTACGAAGGAGTACCAGCACACCAAATGTACAGAGTGTAATATATTTAACAACTGTATTTTTACTTATTAAAAACCAAATGAGAATGAGTATGTTATGATTTTGTTGCAGACATCGTGTAGCAAATCTGACCTCACTGTTTGTGGTGACGATGAAGATTGTAAGGTAAAGATGCAACATTGCAACAATAACATTGACAAATATGGAGAGGGAAATTTCCTGAAAATACCAGGTGTCTGCAAAAGTAATGTCTGGATCATTCTGTCCACTTAGGGATACCCTGATTGTGGCGACAGCTCTGAGGAAGGTCTCTTTTGTACAACCCCTGTGAAAGAGAAGGATAGCCAAGGTATTTATCTGAATCTAAATTGAATTTCCATCATCACACTAGAGAAACTTAATGTTTTATTATATATTTTACACACAGGGCCAGTTCCAGACAGCCCCAGCTTCTTTAACTCCAGTCCATTTAAAGTTCTTACTCCTCAGCCAAGTAAGTTCCTCAAGTCTCTGATGCCCGTCAAAGAGGAAACCAAAGTGAAGAAATCCCTGGAATATCGCCCTCTTTTAGGACAAGAAGTACGTTAAATACAGTAATACTATGTTCATCCTCTCCATTACATTTATGTTTCCATAAGTCATGAAATTACATATTCAGAAAAGAGAATATTGTCCCAGTAACAATTCAAACTGGAATGGCTTGCTCAAGAACTGCTACACTTTCAGATTGTTATGCTAAGCATCTTAATATGCTTGATTGACATTACCTACAAATCCATTGAATTGGCCAAACTAACACTGCATTTAAAGTGACATGCTCTAAACAACAACAAAAAATGACAGTATGTCTTGAGGTGTGTGAAGTTACATTTCATTTGTCATTTTACTTTGCATGACACTAACTCACATGCCTGCCTAGTCCCATGCATGCTGTATGTGTGAAGAGTGTGTTGTTTTGACCCATCTGCAGAGCATGCGCTCATGTGTGGACAGCACTGCACAGCTCCACTGCCCTGAGCCCCGGCCGCGGGCAGGCAGTGAGGGCCACTGCCAGTCTGCCACTTCCTCCATCCCACCCTCCATCCCCAGCAGCACGCTGCAACACACCTCTGTAAGTAGGGCGATTTCAGAAAAAGATCTAATTGCAATTTACATTTTGCAATTGTCTTTCTTTCTTTTTTGTTTTCATTTCAACGCACTTCAGCATACTTTAACACACAGAGGAGGATTACCACTGAGAGAATACATTACTTCTATCTACCAAACTAATCACAGTCATTTCATAACATGATTCGAGTGATCTACTCTAAACTACAACACTCAAAAGAGAATGGACATTTCATTTTCTCCTCAGGATATTTTGACCTTACTTTATAAACTGATTTGATCTGTGAGTGTAAGCACGAGCTGTAAACATCGCATTCTCGGCTCTTTTACTATTTGTTACTTTAAACATAATGGAAATCTACACAGTGCACCAATTGGCAAATGCAAGTAGCTGTGATAATATCAAAATTAATCTACGAATTGCACTATTGCACTATATGGCCTTTAATATTAATAATGACATTTTAAACTTTAACCAACAGACAAGCCAATGAATTCACATGCATAGAGATACTATGTCCTATAGATTACAAAGACAGGAGGTTATTGGCTTTTTTATTTTTTATTTTATACCATACATGCCTCAGTTTGCAGTAAACTGAGGCATTATACACACATTATAAATCACATCACACATTACAATTTTTATTGCAAAACTAACCTTTTACCTCTTGCTGCTGATATCATCAGCAGGATTCTGAGGATGAGGAGGCAGAAGGCAACATAAAGAAGTTGGACCCTCAGGAACGCTGCCAGAGTTACATCCCAGAAGACTTTGCTAACTTTGATATTTATAATGCCACTCTTGAGACCCAAGAAGGACCTGTGTCTGGTAATTTAGACATGAAAGAAACTCAATGTGAAGGTGGAAGTGGAGAGAAGCAAGTGTCGCGTAGCCCCACAACAAGCAGCTGCACGAGTGGCTACTTCTCCCACAGTGCCTCTAATGCCACACTGTCAGACATGCCTTTGAGCTCCAGCTCTGACCACCTCAACAGCTCCACCAGCGTCTGTGACACTGTGGGCTCCTCTGGACAATCCTGCACCCTCAGTAAAAGTGTCGGCGCAATAGGTGACGCACAGCACCTGCCTCCTCCCACTGAAA
The DNA here is from genome assembly GCA_019453435.1 of Rhinogobius similis. Taxonomy (NCBI): domain Eukaryota; kingdom Metazoa; phylum Chordata; class Actinopteri; order Gobiiformes; family Gobiidae; genus Rhinogobius; species Rhinogobius similis. Next base: position 24,569,936 of record CM033626.1, on the reverse strand, counting down.
CAACAACTTCTAATCCACAAAGTCATACTGCCTCCTCACCTATCAGTATTCCAAACTGCACAGACAAGGAGCAAGCAGTGCCTCAGAACTGTGTCCTCAGTGCCAGCCAGGAGTTCAGTGACTTTAAAGGTGCTGATGACAGCCCTGGAGAAGGTTTAACAAAATTCACAGAGGCTTGGGAACCAGTGAATAAGGCCGACGGTAATCTAAAAACTTGTGACAATATCAGTATGAAACCAGGTAATGTCCCTGAGCACACAGAGGAGCTATCCTGTTCGGACTTAAACATAGTGGACGGCACAGCTGTGACCACTCCAGTATCCTCCACCAAAAGCCCCATTCAGAGTTTTATAATGTCCTCTGCAACAGCCCCACCATCTCAGCTGCTGAAGTCCTCCACAGCTCTACCCTCTGGTCCTTCACCTCTTGGTGGTGGAGGACACCCTCCAGTCTGTGAGCCTGCACAAGGCGACCTGCCTCATGGGAGTCCCTGTCCCAGCCCAAACCCGAGCAGCACCGAGCCCTCTGGAGACTCCAGTGGAGACGAGAGCTCCCCAGTCCAGCTGCCCGACTGGATGGCCCCCGGCGAGCAGGTGTGGGTGGGCAAGAGGAGAGGAACAGTCCACTACGTTGGAGGGGTGGAATTTGCCAAGGGGATCTGGATTGGCGTCAAGCTGGACTTGGCAGTTGGTTAGTCAGTATAATGTATTTGTTCATTCATAAAATTTAATAGGCTATTTGAAAACTCTCTCTTGCAGCTGGATAAAGAGATGGACATTTCTTGTGAATTAATTGTATAAGTTAATTAGTCTCCAGTTGTTTTTGTTTTATTTTGATTATTGTATTTTATAAGAGAATCAATGAAAAAAACATGTTTGCTCTTATTAAAATAATAATTTTGTTCATTTCTTTTAAAGGTAAGCACAATGGGACTGTCCAGGGAAGAGTTTACTTCCGGTGTCCTCCAGGCCACGGTGTTTTTGTGAAGCCATCTCGTCTAACCAGAGGACCCCCGTCCACAGAGTCTGAACTCCACACTATAATCAGATAGGACCAAAAGATCCCGACAGGAACGCAGAGACATGGCTCTTAGATCAAGTAACAGGCCGGCATGAGTCAGCCTCCTCTTCTTTCACTCTTCTGATGTTTGCTTTCTGAAGCATACATTGCTTGTGCTTTATTGGAGTTATATTCAAGACTTTGTTCACAACAAATACTATGCACATGCTTTAGTAGTTTTATACCGCTATATTTTTATAGCAAATATCATCATATGGGTGCTTATGGACTAAGCAATGGACTAAGGTCCAAGCAATCTTGGAACATTATAAAAAGTATTTTTATATCACACCAGGAGACAGTGTGGGAAATGTAAAAGAATGTACTACTGCTTTTAAACATTGATATATTCATCAACATAAGATATCAGGGGCAACCAAAGAACTATGGTTCTATCTGCTGTTGTTTTAGTAATGTACTAACATGAACGTCTATATAATCTATGTAAAGCTTTGTGCCATATTGACAGGGGTAATGCCCCATACCCTCAAATACGGATGAATCTAACATCTGAAAAGTGTTCAGTGTTTGACTGCAGTTGTAAAATAATCCTATGGAAATACTGTACTTGTTATACTGCGGATGGTTTAGTCCCTGTTCTTTTGATGCTTGCACTGGAAAGAATCAGCAGAAAGCTCTAACTGTCTTGTAATAACGAGCTGAGTGGAAGACTATAGGCCGTTAGGACCTTATGTTATATATCTTTACTCTCATTGGCTGGATAATAAGCCTGGATTTACTGATGCCTTACAGTTGTATCTGTAAAACACGTTTGTATTTTTGACTCCTCAGTTAACTTTGTCACGATCATAACACTAAACTCTTCAGTCCTGTGGATATTCTGAAGCCCAAAGGTTTTCATCTTTGTCTATCTATCTGATGACAGAAATAATTTGTCTGATCATTATGTCTTCATTTTATCTGTGAACAAATTAATGTAATATTGAAGTGGTACGTAAAAAAGCAATATCACCCTTTATTAGTAGGGTTTGATCCTGGATCAAGTATTTTAGAGAACTGATCCATATTTTTATGGATGTGAAGAACTGTTTGGAAAAAGACCTGTGTTCAAGCGTTTCAACTAAATGTAAGTAACCGAGACTTTAATGAAGAAAGCTGCTCTCCCTAAAATGGGCTGTACATTGATGTATTTGAAGATAATATTTACTATATTGTACAGGATTGTATTTATATTGTATCAAAATGAATAAGAAATTTAAAACCTACATTTTGTCAGTTTTATTTCCTTTTGAACTTCTTAAAAATAGCAGTGTTTACAGTTTACCATCACCACCAGGTGAGTGAAAATGTCCCTCCTGTGAAGGGTGGACAAGAATGTGTCAGATTGATAAGCTTCTGAAAACAAGACCAGCTGACTCAACATCAAACTGCACAAATGTGTTAACAAAGCATGGACAAAATGGTTCATAAACTGACATAAATAATATTACTTTACTGTGAGCACTGTCTAGATTGATCATTTATTATCTGCCGTATCTATCTCAACACATTTCCCTACACAATCCCAGACTATAGATATAAAAGTCAAATAATAACACTTTTAAATACTTGAGTTCATGATTACAAACTTCACATCATTTTTAAGATAAAACTAGGGTGAAATTGTAGTGGACTTTTGGGAATTTGTGCGGCATATGACATCAGACAATCAACAAGCTACGATGAAAACTACTGTAGAGTATCCTCGAAGGCCATTTAAAGGTGCACTACTGTATGAAACTTTTCAGTGAGTTACAGAAATTATCATGAGAAATTATAATATTGAAACTACTTTCTGCCACTGACACAACTCTAAAGCAGGAAAACCCCTGCAAAACCTATTCCAAATGAACCATACAATACAAAACAATGGTTGTAATAAATAAACAGCAGAACTAAACCGTCAGGCAGTTGTTTTGAGTTAATATCATTTATGATTCAACCTTCTACAGTTTATATATATTACAACAACAAAAAAATGTCTCCATCGTCAGGTGGTTGTTTTGACAACAATGTAGGGTTGTCAAAAGTATCGGAAATCAGAGAATAATTTTTGAATAAGCATCAAGGTCAGGACCTTTCCTTAGCAGTTTTAGAATGATCTTGAGCTTTATCAGAACTAGTACAAGACCACACCACAGAAAGTACATTAACTGAAAAATGAAAATTAATTTCTGCTGTCCACAAAAATTGTTATTTTATTATAATTGTGGTATCATAATCTAAATCAAGTATATTCATCAGCACCAAAATCATGTTTGGGAAAAAAAAAAACTATATATATATATATATATATATATATATATATATATATATATATATATATATACATACACACACATATATATATGTAGAGGAAAAAAATACACAGAGCCTGGTTGCCTCTCCACAGATCTTAACTGTAATCTGGCCATGCTGCTATCACCAAGGTGATGAGGTTTATTGTCATACTGTGCAACAGTCCATATAAAGTAATGACATCTTCACGGACACAAGGCTGTGAAAAGTTCCATAGTGCACCTTTAATAGCCTAAACAACAGAGTATGAAAACAGTGTGCTCCTGACACTGTTTTAGCAGCTGGGGGGCAGTTGGCAGCCTGGTCCCAGCCCGGTGGTCCTGTCCTGGATCTGGGTGGAGCTTTGTGACTGTGACACTGACAACTGGGACCAAACCTCCGGCCTCAGACTGCAACAGGTGTCCGCTCCTCCTCAGCCCAAAGCCAGAGCTGCACCGGGGACACACGCTTGTCTCTCCGCGAAACGACCTCAGCTTTTTTCACTTTGCACAACTTTATTCGCCACTTTTTATCCCTTTTGCATCATGCACTCGGCACAGAAAGACACCACCTTCACCAAGATCTTCGTTGGAGGTCTTCCTTATCACACCACCGACTCGAGCCTCAGAAAATACTTTGAGGTTTTTGGGGACATTGAGGAAGCGGTGGTGATCACAGACCGACAGACGGGAAAGTCCAGAGGCTATGGATTTGTAAGTGTGCATTTTAAGTTATTTACACATTAGCACGTGACTTGTGTAGAGGTGAAAGCGGCCACAGCTGCTGCAGTGGGGTCTTTCCTCCTTCATGTGAGCTTTTTCAAATTAAATGTAGCATTTTTTTATGAATAGGCTATAATAAATCTTGAGGCTATGAATGTCAGAATTACTTACATTACATTACATTGCGGTCTCCAATATGGAAAAAAGAGTAGAATTAGCCCTATTTTTTTAAATAATTTATTTAGTTTTGAAATATAAAAAACAGAACAGAAAAACACAAACAACAGAGCATGAAAACAGAAAAAGGGGCAGTAAAAGGCATCTAAAGAAAAAGGGAGGCAAACATAGTTCAAGATATTACAGAATTTGAATCAGAAAAAGCTTTAGTGCCATTGTCAATATCAGTGAAATTCCTTTGATGATATGGCACAACATAGAACAAAGAATGAATACAAATATAAATAAACTATGATGAAATAAAGGCATGGTGTTAAATAGAGTAAGTTGGTGTAATCCCTCATTCGTCTGCCATGACAGCATTTTCTACCATGGTGTTAAATAAACACACTAATAAATAAAGTTGAGATGTATTGTTGATAGTATTTTATGGTGTTAAAATTGTCGGTTTTGTTCTAGGTCACTATGGCAGACCGCGCCTCTGCTGACCGAGCTTGCAAAGACCCCAACCCCATTATAGATGGAAGGAAAGCCAATGTGAATTTGGCCTATTTGGGGGCTAAACCCAGGGTCATACAGCCAGGTCAGTGATGTCTATTTGCAGGGATCATTATTAATCTAAACGGCATCCACATTACATTATCTGTTGTCTGTGTTTTTGGAAGCGATAATATCATTTCCATGTGTCTTTGTTCTTTAGGGTTTGCGTTTGGCGTTCCTCAGATCCACCCTGCATTTATCCAAAGACCGTATGGGTATGTGATTTTACAAAATGTCGATTCTAAATATTATGTTTATCAGTTAAAATTGTCATAACCATTGAATTGTTTTTGTAGTTGCCTATAACTTCAGATCATGAGTGTTGACCTCAGTGTTGGCGATCATTGTCAAAGACTACAGTATTTCTGCCCTCAGCATTGTCTTCATGACTGTCTGTCTCTCTCTGACAGGCTCGGTAACGGTTAAAATAGCTGATGAAAGAAGGGACTTGATGATTTGAGGAATAGCTGAGCCGCATTGAGCGCTTAAGTGTTACCTGTAAACATACAAACACACTGAAATGGTGACTAGCTGCATGGGAGTCTTTTTCAGTTTTCCTCTAGTTCATAGACTGGTGTGTGCATTGTTTTCAGTATGAAGTGGTTTTTCAGTTAACTTGTGTGCTTATTTCTTTTTGCAGTGGGGGAGATTGGGGCCCTACATTATCGGGGCGTTTTACAGTGTTTTTTAGGCAGATGTAGAGTAACTTTGCTTTGGGATGTTGTTTCTCTTTCCCGTTTTTAATAATTGATTTGAGCTTTAGCTTGGAGTTCATTCTGTTTTCCCAAAGTGTTCAGTTAACATCACATTGATTGTGTTTTGTTGTCAAAAGGGGGCTTATTTTAATATCATCCGGTACTTTTTATGTTTTTTTTTTTGTTGTTTTTTTAATGAAGAAGCGGTCCCCTGCAACAAAACCAAACTGGCTTGCATGTCAGCGTTCCTTTTTTTTTCTTACCAATGATGGTGTGTTTCTTCAAATTAACCCACTGCTTTTACTTAAATCTTTATATCTGAGCAACAATTCAATAATTAACATCTTTCCATTTTTCAGAAATAGATTAATATTATACAAAGGCTGTAGGCTGGAAAAATTAGAAAAAATTAAAAATTAAAGACAAACTCCAATGCAACAGTTGTTAGAGGTCAGAAGAAGTGTTAAGTCAAGTTGAACCAATTTAGATATGAGGATATGTTATTTATTCTCGCATTAAACAGACATCCTAATCATTTGATCATCGTTTAAATATAGCCGGACTCAAAAGTTTACTGGAGACATAGATCTTAGGCAGTCACGCAGCAGCTGTCGGCTATAGTGATCTCTAAGGCCTCTCAAATTCAGATGGAAAATGGGAGTCACTCGGTGCAGTTAATAATGTATGGCACAGACAGAGCCACTGGGCTGTGGACAACAGGTGGGCCAAGCCATGCGTCTGTCAGGTTGGCCGGTTGCGTTGGGGGGATTACCCAAGTGCCCCAGTGATTTACAAAGCACTTTTATTTAGCTCGGCACTTGGAGTTCTAGAAAATGTCCACGCCATACTTTCAGCTCGTGTAGGTCTTGTAATATGTGTACAAGATGAGTACCCGAGCCTGAAAAATACACGTCTTTTCACCTGGACAAGCCTTGAAACTTTGTATTCCTGTTTGCATAATACATGATGCAAATTAGCTCCTGTTACACTTTTTGGAACAGGAGTCACTGCGTCTAGAGAGCTAGTGTTTCTACTGTCAAGCTTTTCAAACCTGATCGGAATAAAACATGAAGAATCTAAAAGGTTCGTCAGTTAGTGGTATAGCAGGCCATTACAGATGAGGGGTGTTGTGTCATGTGCTGCTGAAAGAGATCAACTTGTCCTTTGGATGACAAGGGGAGCAAAAAATAGCATGCTTGCAGCCTCCCTTGTCAGTCAAGTTGGCATGTGCCTGTTTGTGTGGGGGTGCATGTGGGCCAGAAGCAAAGGAACTACCTATAAACAGATATCACAGTTTCACACCCTTAAACTCTGGGGTGTAACTTGAATGGTAGTATAGTTTATGGGGAGACATTGCTCTAAATGTCCAGCAAGTAAATAATACATGATTTTCTTTGCTTGAGTTCTACAGTGTTTCTGCTCTTAATAGATGTCTACTCACTTTACTTCTACGTACTCTGCTTTTATGTTTTTAACCTTAAAACACAGCGTTTTTCTGGAACCTACCTAATCCAACCAAGCAAGAACTTGTTGAAAACTGGGACATGCATAAAAAGCGGCAGCACCACTGACTGCATTGCAAGTAACTGTCTCTAACTGGCCTTGATTGGTGCTTTAATATCAGACTTTTAAAGTATTGCTTTGTTTGAGATGGGAATATTAACATGTGTGGGCATGTTCATGTGTGCTGTTGCTTTGACAGTGTGTGGACGATTTAAGGTCCACTTTTATAATCAGTTTTATTGTTTGATATGTGGTGGTTGTCATGCAGTCAGCATTTTGTGTCAAAGACAGTTGGAGTGATTCTTTGGGGGTCAGGTTTTGCCTGTGCTCCTCTTAATGGCCTTCTATGTCACAGATTTAAAGTGTTTCTGGGATTAAAAGCTGCACTTTTTCTTTGTTTTGCCGCTTCCCTAACGTTTCATTTTCTAGGTAGGGGTTTTCACTTTTTAATGAATGGATTTGCTGTGTCAAACTGGTGACTGGATTGACGTATTGTGGCGCCTGATTTCAGTTTTCACCAGTTTAGTTTCTGCAAGGGGTGAATCTGTTGCTGTGACATTGGTCTGACCCTGTGTGTTGGTTTGTCTCACAGGATCCCTGCGCACTATGTTTACCCTCAGGCCTTTGTCCAGCCCAGTGTGGTCATCCCTCACGTCCAGCCCAGCGCGGCGTCCGCCACAGCTGCTGCTGCCACTTCTCCATATCTGGACTACACAGGAGCCACGTACGCCCAGTACTCTGCGGCAGCCACTGCTGCAGCCGCAGCTGCCGCGGCTTATGAGCAGTATCCATACGCGGCGTCTCCCGCCCCGACCAGCTACATGACCACAGCCGGCTACGGATATGCCGTGCAGCAGCCTCTCGCCACAGCTGCCACTCCAGGGGCCGCGGCAGCATTCAGCCAGTACCAGCCTCAGCAGCTCCAGTCTGACCGCATGCAGTAAAACACTTCTGCTTTAATGGAGTAGAGTTTAATAGATTAGGGCAGTAGATTACATGAGGCTGATTGTATGTCTCCTTCTACCAAAGAGTTTGGACAAACTCTGGAGTCACTGAACATTTTACTTGACTGGCAGCAGTATTTCATCACCAGTACATATGTAAAATATTTATTATTTATTCATTGGTAGATTATTTAATTTTAATTCAGAATGATGAGTTTTGTTGACTCAATTTACTGAATTAAGTTGTGGTATTTAAAATAAAGGGATGGATGCATGCTATAAATCAGGTTTCTCCTATAGCACCAATCTTAAGCATGTATGGTTTTCATTGATGCTGTGGGTTATAATTACAACTGTGTTCATTCAAACTATGCAAACACAATGTCAGTGTTTAGTTTATTATTTTACTCATTATTTACATACTGAGGTGACATGTAGAATAATGTTATTCCATATTATATACAGGCGACAACCCCAGTTGCCCTCATGCTTCCCTTTTTAATGTCACCTTAAGTTTAGACTTTTGTTCCAGATCGTGTCACTGTATGTAAAATGTTACAATTTTGACAAAGCCTTTTTGTCTGAATGTGCCTTTTAAATTAAACTATTTATGTATTTATTATGAGCCTTTCAGAAACAAAACCTATGTTTGAGGTAAAAGCTGCTGTTCTAAACCAGGAGCACAAAAGCCTGACAAAGCTTTACTTTGTACAAAGATCCAATGTAGTTATTCTCTTTTCTATAGCCTGGCTTTTAATAGCTAAATTCTTAATCCTTTTACAATTCTTTTTATACTGTATGTGAAACTTTTGTGAGAAACTTTTCATGTTTTAAAAGCAAGGTCATCTTACACCTTGCTGTTGGTAATGCATGACAAAAACAATGGCTATTTTGTTAAATAAACGAAAATGTATTCTCAATTCTACTGGTATTTTTTTCCCCCACTGAAGTTTATTCTAAAAGTTTTTATTACAAAAACACTGTCAAAATTTTGATTTTTCCTATGCTACAAGAGACTCACGGCACATTTTTGCACTGACCTGTTGTTTAGCAGCCGGGCACAGACTGCAGAGACGTCCCGTCCCGCTAGAGGGCGCACTCTCCCCTCACATCTCTGTAAGACGCAGTCAAAGTGTGAGGTGTGTGAAAAGACCACATCTTTAGGCTTTCTAGTTCAGTATTATTGGTCTCCAGTTTAGATATGTGTTGTTAAGGTAAACATGAAACTTTATACCTTATTTAAAACGATCAAATCACATACTGCAGCTTTTTATTAATGCCTCTTTGATGACAACATATGCACATAACCACTTCTTTGTAATTTATTGACAAAAGTTTTTATTTTATGGATGCATTTATGTTATTGTTTGATTTAAGTTATTTGGCATATATATTGAATTCTTCAGAACAAATAGTGTTATTATGTTGCTGTGTTGATTTGATTTGAATAATGCACTGTCAAATGTTTGTTTGGGTCTCTGGGTTGGGTTGCTGTTAAATTTAAGAAACCAACATGGAACATTTTCTGTCAAGAAATGAAAAACTTGTGCGTGAAAACGAGAATCTTAAAACAGCATTGAAAAATGCAATTAGTCAAAACAAACAACTAACGTCAAATATGCAGAAGATCACCAACCCTTCTCTGGAGGACTCAACTCTGCCCGGTAACGCTGTATTAACTGCTTAAACAAAGTCTGTTACATTTTGTTTTCTCCTTTACCATTTCTAGCTTTCTCTTTTTGTGATTTAGCTCGTTTGGGCTCATTCACGAGAACAGCAGATCCACCTCAGTCCACCATCAACGAGGAGCAGTTCAGATGTGGTTTGAAGCCACATCGCACGTCATCTCCAGTCGATCTAAGAATGTTTATTGAGAGCTCGAGTTATGTGGAGAATAAAGACACAGGATTTGCCAGCCAAGACCCTCTGGTAGATAAAGGTAACAAGTTATGTTAAAGACGTATTCATGTTTTGGTCTTTTTGATGGCACTGGTCTTCTCTTCGCCCATTATCAGTGAAGTTCCATCATCCAGGCCAGTCAAATAACGACCAAAACAGACAACTGAAAATTTTAAAGATGTTTGCCTCCTGTTGAAATGGCATTGTCAGTTTTGTAGTAAGACTGGTAAAATAAGCCTAAATGAAAACGCGTATGCTGAATATATGAAATCGTTTTTGAATTAAAAGATTATACTGTATGAAGGCCAATCATTTTGTGCTAAAATGACTGGTCTTTTGGTACTTTAATAATCAAATTCCTTATTATCCCAGTGGGGAACTATTTATTTATTTTACTTACAAACAAAATCTTAGGTTCTTACTCTTGCACTAAAACCTTTTCACAATTTTCACAGAACAATCTGAACGACTGCTTGGAGAGATTGCCTTTCAATTAGAAAGAAGGATTCTTTCCAGTATTTTCCAATGTAACAGAAGATTCTACGGATACACTTTGACAAACATACCCAGCAAGATTATTGAGGTGAGAACACATGTTATTTACATTAAAGTATTATTATTAGTTTTTATTTGACTATACCGTGGTGACGATGATCAGAGAATATTGTCACTATCTGCCAGAAATATAACGTTACCAAAATGTTAACAAGAATTAAAACTTACGGCTACAAAGGAAATTACCTGTGAAATAAACCACAAAGTGCAGAGATTTTTGTTATTATACCCAACTGCAAGGCTTGACAGGTTAGACATCAAGTTATTTTCGTTTTTCTTCTGGTCTTTTGTAACTGGCTTTTTTCGTTGGTTTCTAAAATTCAGGACACAGTTGTTATTCTAATTTTTTATATATGTATAATTGCTTTTCCAATATTCTCACATACCTGTGTTTAAAGGTGCATTATGTAACTTTTGACGGGTTTGCTTTGTCTCCATGGAGATAGCGTTGGCTAAAATGTCCTACAGTATGACATTAAACTGATCTTCAGGTGACGCAGCACCAAGGATTTTTTAATCAATAAAAATAAATGTAAGATACATGTATTTAATGCCATACTGTGAAGCTTTCCAGGTAATGCAATAACATCTCCATGGAGACAAGCACCAGAGAAGTTACATAGTGCCCCTTTAGTAATGGTTAACTCCCTCTACAGGTCAGCACTCATCCTCTGACAGGAAAAGTGGATGAAGATTACAAACATCACCTGCACCAGAGATATGAAAACATCAAGGAAACACTGGGTCGTAACGGCTACAAGATCACGCTGCATCCTCAGTTTTCTGAATTTATCGTCAACACTTATGGGATTCTGCGAATGAGGCCTAAAGAAGGGAGCTCAGAGGCGATAGAATACAACACCCCAAAGTTTTTGACAAATGTAATTGAGACCGCGGCTCCTTTAAAACTCCAGAAAGACCTGATGCTCTTACTCAACTGTTTGTGCGACCTGGCTGAGAAGGACGAGAAGCCCCTTTTCTTGTGGTAGATGCACCCAGGGATCCACAAACACAAAGAGACCACTGTATAAATAAAAACAATACAGCAAATTGAACTTCTTACATTGTAAATACAGTATTTACTATTATACAATATCTATGGAGTTAAGGCATAAAGCATTGAAGTCTTGGTGTCATGAAAAAAGGTTTTATATTATTAGCAAACAACAGCAAATTGCAGATCTGAAATATTTTTTGCAGTTTTTCACCCCAAAAATTAAAACATGATTGAATTTTTCGAAAGTTAGTGTCAAGTATCCTATGAGTCTTTTGTCTCTTTTTTAAACCTATTAAAACATTAATATTATGTATGAAATAAATGTGGCTTAGATTTAACATAATCCTGAGGACTAAGATCTGAACTGTGAAGCTTGCAGCTTTTGCTTTTAACCTCATTTACACTTCACAGATCACTTCACTGTTATAAAGTGAGCAAGACCTTTGCCGCCCTCTGCTGGCCTCTGCACACAATGGGGCTGCTGTCGGTTTGACTTGTCCCATTGGACATGTTCCATAGACCATTGTCCCACACATTTACATTTTATTTTAAGATGTGAGACGTGAAATAGCAATGACATGGTTGACCTGTCCAAACTTAAACAAGCCAGAACAATGATATGGCCCTGTGTTTACAAGTTAAAATACTTATAGATGTAGATTAAGATACTTTATAGTGGGAAAAGTGAGAAGATTAGGTTAAATGTTCATCTTACCTTGAGATGTTTTGTGCTTTTTCTTATTTTTACGGTCTTCATTGGAAACACGCTGTAAGATACATTATTTTATTCTTCCATTAAAACATCCGACTTTGCATCAATATGTACAAGCCTATATAATATCATTTAACTCTTCCTTGTTTACTGGCTTGCATGGACATTACCACTCTCTCACTGCCTTTCCCACGTCCTTTCATGCACAGATGTTGTCTGTTGTGTCTACTATAATAGATCCAGGGTTGTGCCTCTGTCAAATACTCCATTGGCACGCGCAGGGGGCGGGGCTTAGCAGACGGGACGTTCAAACCTCCTCAAACACATCCGCCTGTCCCTGATCCTCTGTGAAGGCTGGAGTTGTCACAAATCTACTACAACGTGCTAAATGTGAGTCTGAATTAGATTACTTACAAACGCCAGCATCCAGATCCGGGTTGGAGCAAAGGTAAGAGACCCGAGGACGCCACGTTGACTTAGGTGTGTTTGGAGTCGCTAACACTGCACCATCTGCACAGGACAGGTGACTCCTTTAGCTAGCGCTGATCAGGACTCGCAAACACACCGTGACCAAAGGCTGGAGTTTGTGCCATCTACAACCAACAACTAGGCTATTATGAGTGTTATTTTGTGTAGGTTAACACGCGCAGCTCATCTTTGAACGGCTAACCTCGTTCACAGCTTTGTATTTGCAGTGACTCAGACTCAGGGCAGTGGCTGGTTTACCTTTGTGTCCCGTCAAGCCTTTGTGCAGTTTGGGGAATGTGGGCTGTAAACAGGAACATAGTGGTATGAATGGGACACCAAGACTATTTAAAGTACTACAAAGTTTGACACTTTGGTTCATTTTACAGTAAAACAACAGACTGCGTCAAAACACACATGGTCAGTCAGCATATTATGTGGCATCTATGTCAGCTTCAGGCAGCTCAGTGTGCATTCATGATTCTGCACAGCTTAAAGCGACAGTACGTAACTTCCTGGAGGTGGCATGTCACTTGCGTGCTTCCATGGACATTAAAAAACGTACTTTTGAACTTCTTCATGGAGATAGATGAGTTTATGCTTTACTGTTGAATTTTAGCCATAGGAACATCATTTCCATAGAAATAAGCAGGAGAAGGTTCCTCCGGCCAAGTACGAGTCAGGTTTGTGGAGATGCCCAGTCACAGTAACAAAGATTTCCCCACGTTTTTCAGTGCAATAAAAATGACACAAAACAGGCTTTTATTTTAGTCTTAAAAGTTACATACTTGGGCTTTAAAGAAGGCATAATATCATCTTTCCTGAATTTAGTGGAAGAAAAAACATAGATCATGATTTGGCGTCCAATGCAGTTCAAAACTGAGAAGCGCCGCCTCTTTAGAGTGATATTTCAATAGAAAAAGTTACAGAAAAAGCAGGGGTTTTTTTATGGCTGTGTGTCATTTTTTACATGTATGACCAGAAGTTGTGTTTTTGATCAACCATAAGTAAGTGCAGAGCAGAGCGGTGGGCGGAGATGGGGGGTTTGTGACAACACCTGGACAATCAAGTAAATGCAGGGCAAGGCAATCTCTCCAAGCAATTTGTTCCATTTTAACTTTTTAATGTCTGTAATAAAATGACAAATAAGTAAAGTCTTTGGAAATTTATGATTTGACCCTGTTGTCTGCAATCCAGTGCAGTTCCTATGAAATCCCTGCATTTGTTAAATGATGGAGTTGGGGCAGACATGTACCAGATTTGGCCGATCTCTGGATTAAACATGATTTTGAGTCTTGCAGTAGTCATCAGGAATCCTTGCTAAACTCGTAAGCCAACTTAATCTTCTACTTGACTTCTATCCTGTCAGAACACGTTACTGTTTACGTTTCCCTATCTGCCTGTATGGACGTGTGTTTTTGGTAAATTACTGAATCTATTTTGTAACATTATTTTTTGTTTTAATGCAGCTACCTCTGCTTTGCTGGACACCAAGAAGGAAAGCTGGAAGTGAGATGATTTTTCTTCTGGCATCTGTGTAAAGGAGGGGTATGGCCCTGCGAACGTCTGCCTTCCCAAATTGTTTTGCTGCAGCCATCCACTCCACCTGCTGGTTATTAATTGCGCCATGTTTCTGGTTCCTGGATCGGTTTATTGCCACATGGAAATCCACAACGCTAGAGAGAACTCAGCGACGCGAGGAAGAATGTTACCTTCATCCTCTGGACGTTTTTATCGGCTCAATCGCCTTTTTTACTCTTTTTCTGCTCTCATGTCCCTTTGCCTTCATTGGCTTCTTGCTATGGGCACCTCTTCAGGCCTGTCGTAGACCGTTTTCCTACCACAGAGAGACAAAAATCCCAGAAAAAGAGACTAGCTTCACATCGACTGAGAAGACATCGTTTGTATTTGCCACGGCTAATTTGTGTCTTTTACCCGACAGTTTGGCTCGCTTCAACAACCTCGGACACACCCAGCGCAGAGCAACAGCCATCGGTCAGCGTATCGTGCATGGCGTTCATCATCCGCAAATCCGTATCGTTGTCGAGTCTCCGAGCAGCTGCGGCACGCTCAGCCCAACTGCCAGCATCCTCACCGAAGTGAACTCGCCGTGCCACGAGGCTACGAGTAAACAAGTAGCTCCAGCAGTCTTTAACTATGGCTCCACTGAGAATCACAGCCCAGTTTCAAAGCCTACAAGTGAAGAGGCAGCCGTACCGAGCGGCGACGTAGACGACCAATCGCTGGACTCACCAATGACACCTTTAAATTTAAATCAAAACTCCAACCAGCAAGAAACGACCCCCGCTTTGCTCACTCGCGGCCACAGCTCGGAGGACAATGTCGTTTGGCAAGTGTCGTCGTTATTTCCAACGAATGTGGACGTGATTTGTCTGGAAGAGGTGTTTGATAAAAGAGCAGCACAAAAGCTCATAAACATACTCAAGCCAGCGTTTGGGCACATTCTGTATGATGTTGGGGTGTACGCCTGCCAGCCGCCCTGCACGTGCTCCACATTCAAGTTCTTTAACAGCGGTTTGTTTGTTGCGAGTCGCTTCCCGGTGCTGCAGGCTCAGTACAACTTTTTCCCAAACAGCCGTGGAGAGGATGCACTCGCGGCAAAAGGGCTGTTGGCCACAAAGGTAAAACATGTCATTTACGAAGTCAGTGGTTCTCATCAGTTTTCACTTCAGGACTCACCTTTTACAAGCCACAAACCCAAATAAAAAGATTAATTACAATATATTAAATTATTAAAAACGTTTTGTTGTTGGATCCTTTTATAGATTGATGTCAAGTGGGTGGAGTAGCCAAAATTTGTACTCTAGTAAGAATAATGTTATTTTTAATATTGGTACTCAAGTAGAAATAAAAAGTAGTGACCTAAATAATTGAAGGCTGCAACAAGTTGATCGATTAATCACAACTAATCAATTTATTGAAATCATCTACTCATTTACTAATCGAATAATTGATAGCAGATAGGGATGGGCCGATATACATTTTTTAAAGATTATATCAAAATCCAATTTTTGGCTGTTAACTTAATAAATAAATACATCCTGTTATTATTTTTGTTTTTATGTGTAATATAAAATTATTTGTTGCATTGCTGTGTAAACATACGTAGCCTATTTGCTCTTCCTAATTTCCATT
Organism: Rhinogobius similis; assembly: GCA_019453435.1. Classification (NCBI taxonomy): domain Eukaryota; kingdom Metazoa; phylum Chordata; class Actinopteri; order Gobiiformes; family Gobiidae; genus Rhinogobius; species Rhinogobius similis. The sequence continues at coordinate 24,554,235 of CM033626.1, read as the reverse complement.
TTTACTCATTAGGCCGTTCTCTCTGGATATCAAAATAGAGTAGTTATTTGAATTCTGTTGATTCAAACAAACATATTTTTGAGCCGATACTGATATCCGACATGTGTAATGCTGCTGTGGTATTTCCTGATACCAATATAAAGATTTTAAAATCCATGTAAGACCCACAAATCTATTTTAAGTTGAAATAAAATTCACAAATTAAAGTTTCACATATAAATTAATTAATTAATTAATGTATTTATCTGGGGGATTAAATTATTTGTTGCATAATTATGTAAACATACGGCCATATTTTTTTTCCAATTTCGCTTCTCTTTCCATTTTTGCTCATTAGTCTGTTTTAAAAAAGAAAAACAACAGTTTTCAAGTTTTCCCTCAATGTTGGAGGATACTGATCGTTCATCAGGTTTTTTTTGGGCAAATGTCCACAGCCCATTGGTTTTCTCACCCACCAGTTGAGAACAACTTCTTCAAAAATGATCAATAGCAATGATAAATACATACTGTATTTTTACTGTACAATCTAAATCTAATAATTGCTTTTTAATTTGTGTAGTTGCTTATTGGGAAGAATGAACAACAAAACAATGTGGTTGGATATTTTAATTGCACACATCTTCACGCTCCTGAAGGCAAGTACAAAACAAGTTTTTTTTTTTCTTTTTTTGCAGATAAACTCTATGCATTTTTAAGTTTTGACTACTGCATTGCAATTTGCAATGTTGGTTTTGTAGAAGTGCGTCCTGGTTTAGTTCTGCTATACTTCAGAGTTTGTTCCGGTTTTTGTCCCAGTTTTGATGTGTGGTGTCTGTCCTGTGTGAATGAACCCAAAATGTATAATACTGTTTTTTTTCTATATTTTTTTACACTTTATCTTTATTTATTAATCATCTTATATCTATGTGCATTTACAGGGGAAGGAGAAATCCGTTGTTTACAGTTGGATATGGTAACCAAATGGATCACAGATTTTCAAGCGGCCAACACTCTCCCCGACGAAGATGTAGTGTTTGACGTTCTGTGCGGGGATTTTAATTTTGACAACTGCTCTCCTGGTGCGTCTTTTCATTCTTCTTATAGAATTCCTCTTGTCTCTTATAGAATTCCTCTTGTTTTTGATGTATTTGTTCATCTATTTCCTTTTATCCCCATTAATCTTAATCTGTTTGTGCTGTAGATGACACGTTGGAACAAAACCATTCTCTGTTTGAGATGTACAGAGATCCATGTAGAGCAGGGCCTGGCAAAGAGAAGCCGTGGGTTATTGGTCAGTATCACATTAAATTAACACATTAACATGAACAATTACTTAATCTCTGTTATCTGTTTTCAAAAGGAGCATTGAGCATGTATTTTGAAAGTAATAACACTTTCTTTCCTGTAGGAACTCTTTTGGAGCAGCCCACTTTGTATGAGGAAGATGTGAGGTCCCCAGATAGTTTGCAAAGGTATAAAATATATAAGCGTTAATCATAATAATTGCAACTAAGTGATTATTGCCACAATTGTCAACTAATTTAGCGATTAAATAATTATCACAGACAGACACAGACAGAGAATGGGTTTTATGTCTCAGGCAGAGCAGTAATTGCATCAAAATGACACAGGAAATGTGCAAATTTAGTTCTTTTTGCAAAACTATGTAAGGATTCTCTCACAAGACTGTCTCATGCAATCTCACCTTCTACAAGTCGTGAACGATCCACTGACTCATTGATTTAATCCATGGACTGAAGGAAAATTAGCAGTTTAATTGACTGGCAAATGAATTATTTGTTGTTGAACTAATATTCACTTGAACCTAATCTGTGGTTGATGCCAATAGATTTGTCTTATTTTAAACCTAGAACTCTGGGAGACGAGGAGTTGAGAAAGCAGTACATCTCTCCTCCTGTTCCTGCAGCAGGACAACCCTTGGTTTACCCTGAAAATGGACAGCCTTGGATTGGGCGTCGAATCGACTACATCTTGTACCGTCAAAGCTCACTTTCAAAACACTACAAAACTGTGAGTTATTGACCTTTGTCTTATGGTGTATATTTTTGAAGATAATAATCAGAAGATTTTTTGTGCTTTTCTTTTAGGAAATGGAAGAGGTGCACTTTATAACTCATTTGGCTGGACTTACAGACCATATCCCCGTCAGTGTAAGGCTTGGTATAAAAAAGGACACAATGGATATTGAAAATGAGAATCAATGAGAAATCAAGGAACTGATGGGCAGGGTCAGGTTTACTCTAGTGTGATATAAGGGAATCTACAGTGACACTCATGCTTGATTTGATATTTTATAGAAATTTGAAATTAGTAAGACCTTTTCAGGCCTTGTCACTTTTTCATAGTATGGTATTTTTGTCCTTTTTTATACTACATTTTATACTGAAATAAATAATAACACATTTTATAACATTGTCAGTTTTCTAAACCTCATAAAATAAAAATATCATTTTCTAAGGAACTTATTATGATGCATGGTGCATTTACATAAAAAAAGAGGAACAAGATATTTAATGTGGTGAGACATGGCTGGAAGATTTTAGCTCATATGACTGCAATAACAGCATATCACTTTCAGTTTATAACAATCGTAAGCAATACACACCGAGAGATTGGAATAGCAATAGGTGCCAAGTGCCATTATATTACAACCCATGGAAGCCAGTCCTCATACACCCAATAAGTCTTGATTTCTTTGCGAGAAAAAAAAGATTGCATCTTGTTTTCTGTGTTAATCTCACTTTTTATACAAGTCACGTGGCATAAATAAAAAAGTGGCATGAGTCAGATCCATGGGTTTACTGTATTATGTTTTTTCTTCAGTTCTGTCCGTGAACAGCAGGGTGCGCTGTAAGAAAGAATCAAACAAGAAGAAGTCCAGCAACCAATTAAAATTTAAGATCACATGTTCACTTCCTGTTTTTAGCCATGCTCGTTGTTTACCACATTTAACTGCAAGATGAACATTTTCAATAACATTAAGCCTCTGTCTAGGCTCTGTGTGTCATATGTCAGTCGTGTTTTGCCAAAGACGAGGTTTGGCAATCACAGGACTCCCGCTGTGCACCCATGGGCGCCTCAGAGGCACACTGTGTTCCCCTTCAGACCCTTTGCAGACAACAGTGATTTAAACCATTTGTACAAACCTGATCCGACAAGCGACTCCAGTGACAGCTACACCAGGGAAAAAGGTCAGTTATGCTCACTACAAAATGCAAATAATTACAGGTTTAAAGGTGTGTTAAACTGATAACTATTTCTTACTATTTCAATAATGCCTTTAATGTGAATAAGATGAGAGAGAACCTTTACCTTTCAGTGCTCTTCTGGCCATATACTTCTCTCCATATTTTATTCATAGTTTATTAAACTCACTAGTGTTTTCATTTAATTTTTTTAAATTCTCAAACTATTTCCTACTTTTACCGTTTAAATTGAATTGATGTAGGCCTTTGTTATTTGTCTAAGACGAGAAAAACCTTAAACCTTTAATTCTCTTCTGCTTTGTTTATAGTGAGTTATACTAACTGTAGAGCTTTTATTTTATTATGTTTTAATAATTTTATTAATTGTAGGGCTGCAGCTTACAATAATTGTAGTAGTCGACTAGTCAGCAATTATTTTATTCAATTAGTCTTTTATAATATATTTTTTACCAGATAAAGATAAACATGTTAACCAAACACTTCTAGATGCAGAATATTCACAAATAAAATGTATTTTTGATTAAAACAACTGTTTATTCTTTTTATGATTATTTATGACACTTTTGTTATGTAATGTCTTGTTTTGGTATTTGTTTTAGCGTCTGTAACAATTATTTTAATAGTCATGATTATTGATTATTGCATTTCATTGTTGCTGCCCTATTGTGATGTTCTATCATTATTTAACTTCTTTCTAGGATTTTGAGGTGCACAAAGAACTACACTGACCGTGTGATTTTCCTGGTGTAAATGCTTTCTGACTCTAGTCATTTGTGCTCCTACAGGTTTGCCTCAGGACTTCTCTCTGGACGTATTGGTGGCTCTTCTGAAGCAGGAAAATGCACTGGACTTATGTGTTGTCAAAGTACCAGAGCAGATCAATTATGCTCAGTACTTAATTGTTGTCAGTGGCTACTCAACGAGACACCTCAAGGCTATGGCGCTATATGCTATCAAAGTGGTAATATAACATTTCAATTTTAAATATGACAGCCCTCTACTTTCTACTTCTGTGTCTCAACTGGCTTTTATGTGTCTTTTCAGTATAAATATTTGAAGAAAAGTCATGATACAAATGTCAAAATTGAAGGAAAAGATGCAGAGGACTGGATGTGCATAGACTTTGGTACGGTGTTTTCAGTAACACTTCAGTTTTTTCATAATGGCTCTTCCTTCTAACATATAGAATGCTTTTGTTGATTTCCTCCTCCTTTTTTATTAGGTAATATGGTTGTTCATTTCATGCTTCCGGAGTCCAGAGAAGTGTATGAACTGGAGAAGTTGTGGACACTCCGCAGCTATGATGAACAGCTGAGGAAAATGCCCATGGAGACGTTACCAGAGGATTTTATTTATGATCTTGAAGTTACAAAGTGACTCTACATATGAAAAAATAGTGCTTTTCTATACTTTGTGAAAATCTACAGTTATTAAACGTTCAACCGAAAAGTTTTTGTATCTCCAGAATTTGACAGTGTTTATGTTTGATACATTTAATAACATAATAGTGTTGTTAATTTTGCTTTCTTTGACAGCTTCTGTATCTTGTATAGTGTACAAGATGATGTATATTTAATTTTCTATTTATACATTTCTATTTATACATTAAAAGATTATTGCAAATATAACATCTTGGCCTGACTGTTTTTCAGAAGCAGCATTGGGCATAAAAAAAAGGTAATTGTTTTGCAGCATTCGGCATAAAGACATTTACAAACAACCACAAAAATGTTTGCGTTGTTGTTGCGTTGCGTTGTTGTCACTACAAGTGTCAGTGACTATGAATGTAGCCTTCAGCCAAAAAAAGTTTGTATGCATTTTTGAACAGGACATCAGAGCTGCTTGTCCTCAAATATAGAGGGATATCATTCAGAGCCTGGTACATGTGCGAAAGAATGATCAAAGATGTTCCTGAAGGCACCAAGAGCTGGACAATCTAGTGTGAGTTTACAGGCTGCCAGTTATGGATTATTTATTTTTTGAAAGTTAAAGCTAATGGACATGGTCTTTATATTAATGTCAGTCCATTACATCTGGACGGTGCAGTGGTGAACCAGACCAGGAAGTCTGCAGTGAATTTAATTTTAAATGCCTAGTTGTAAAGTCTGGCCATATATCAAATAAACCACACTCCTTTGACAGTACTTGACAGAAATGGACTGTGCTTTTTGAGTGAAAACTAAAGTGACAGTCAAAGGAAACAACTACACCAATCTGCTGTCAAATTTCTGCAGAGTGCTCTTCACAGAAAATAGTTTCAATTAAAGTAGTCTTGGTGTTAAGGGGTTGAAAGCTTTTTTGCCGTGTTGTCTGAAAATCTCTGAAGTTACTGGGCTTGAACCTTTACACTGCCAGTTGTGTAAAGGTGTGAATAAGATGGTTTCAACTGCTTTGTAAGGGGAACATTTGTATAATTTAAGTCAATATAGGTATGAAACATTTTACCACACTGATATTTTAAAATTATTTCATTTATTTTTCGTAGTTGTATTTTTAATACAAATGATTCAACCCTTTTGGATTGTGTTTGATTCTGTATTATTATTTATAAACAAATACATGTAAAATTGTAGGGTTTTGTCTAAAACACATTTTATAATGTGACTTTTTGAACAAAGAACAGTAATTTTCTCAAGAGTACTGCTGAGAGAGAGAAAGTTCACCTGCCCTCCCCTCAGATGCATGCTATATAAGTCCAAGAAAATATTGGGTTTATAGGATTTGTGGAAGAGGCGGTAAACAGACTAAAGCTGCATCTAGAAAAAATGTAAGTAGATATTTATGTTAAAACGTACATTCTTCTAAGTGTCCTTTCTATTAATTTGTACTTAATTTTTTTTTTATGTGTGTGTGGCCCAGGAACCAGTCTGGAGCAGTGATGAATATTTTGGCTTTTTGCCTTCTGGTGTGTCTCTTTTTGGGAACAGAGGCATATCCAGTGAAGCCCACTAGTCCCAGAGAAGGTGCTCCTCCCGAAGAGCTTGCCAAATACTTCTCTGCAATAAGACACTACATCAACCTTATTACGAGACAGAGGTCAGCGTGCTAATGGATAGATTAAACGGTGTCATCATGATGGAGTCATTTGATTTTCTTCTTTCAATAGGTATGGAAAGAGAGACATCCAAGACAATGGCTTTACAGATATCCTGGTGCCAGGGAGCAACTATAATGGGTTAGTGATAACAAATCTATTACTTGCAAAGCTTGATAGTTTTAAATTCTTAATGTTTAAATAGGGCAAATCACGTCGTGAAAACATTTTGTTATTATGTGTCTAATGCTGGATCATTTTTATTTACCGTTAAAAGTTTTCGTCTTAGTATTTGAGCATTAAAAGTATTAGTATTGTTATATAGTATATTCTGGCCATACTGTATATTTTATATTTATATTCCGTGAAAGTAGATGCATAATCAAATATACCTTATTTCATGCAAGCCTTTTATTCATCATAGTTTATATTTTACTATTATCATTCATATTCATATATGTGTAGCGTAGTAGTATACACAGTATGTGTAGTAGTATACGTGTAGCACATTGCTAGTTTGTTCACTGACAATGACAATATATTTTTTCCTCATTCTGATATTCCTTTGTTCTAGGTTTGATGGTTTGCCTGTGATCTTATGGTAAAATAAAACCCAGATTACCCTCTTGTCACTGCCATGTGCCTATACACTTAAGTTTGTTTATGTTGCAACTTGCATGCAATAAATATTTTGTCAAGATATTTCTGTCTGCGATTGCCAAATTAATTTCTGACCCACCAGACCCTGCAACAATGTTTTGTCCAGTAATGGAGTTAGAGTGACCTCTACTGGTGAATGCAGAGGCTACAGCTCAGTTCGGTGCAGAGTTTAAGTGGTGTTAAAAAAAAAAAAAATCAGCATATATTTTTTACTGTCCTTTCCTGTCTTTCTTTTTTATCGCTGTGATTGATTTGTATCTTTGGATAATTTGACTCAAATGAATCTGGAATTCTCTTAATTTCGTTTCTTTCTTTTAAATTTTTCTTTCTTTCTTTCTTTCTTTCTTTCTTTCTTTCTTTCTTTCTTTCTTTCTTTCTTTCTTTCTTTCTTTCTTTCTTTCTTTCTTTCTTTCTTTCTTTCTTTCTTTCTTTCTTTCTTTCTTTCTTTCTTTTTCATAATATCACTGTGAATTCCTGTTAGACCAATGTTTGTCCCTGTTTTCTTTACACAACACTTTACACTGACAACTACTAAATAAATGATGAACAAAGACTTAATAAAAATAAAATAACAAATAGTTTCTCGAGAATGATTCAGGCTTAATAGCTACTTAATTATTAATACCTTTACTCTTAATCCCTTAATTAAATAGTTAATAACCTTGAATCATAATTTAATAAACGATTTGTTTATTATGAATTAGCGTTTTGTCTTGGTTCATGCTTTATTAAGGCTAGTTGAGGTTGTACTATAAAGGTACACCAGTTTAATAAAGATTTGTTCCAGGTTGAAAAGTTTGATAAAGTCCTCTTAATAGACAGATCTGGTAAAGCCCATGTAGTATTTGGTATACGTTTTATGAGTTGCATTTTGCTGTGAAAAGTTGTATTTGCTTAGTGTTACCACACTGTCGTACGCTGAAGCCGTGTGCGTCTCCGTTGTGCGTCTGTCTGGCTGTGGAGCTTTTGCGCGGCGGCGTATGTCATTGGAAAAAGAAGCGCAAAGCTTTTAGACAACCAGTGGAAGATTTCTCTGTTTTTAAGTCACTTTTACTTCACCATGAAAAGAAGGAAAGTTTAAATAGGCGACGGAGCCCTTGAGACGATTTGGTAAGACTACACTCACAGATTTCATTCATAAAACCACATCTGTTCGGCAATCACCTCACTTCTTTACGCTCGCAGTAGTAGTTAGCATAGTTAGCATGCTACACGGGAAAGCTAGCTAATGATCAGCTAATTTTCGCTTTTCGTTGCGATCTTAGTGTATTATTCGTGACAAAATTGCTCTGACACGGGTTATCGTAATATCTTCGGCTTATAAACGTATCCTAATGTAAACAATTCAAGTTTTATACTTGTCAATTTTATCACGGAACAGTCCAAAGCTAGCTACTTTACTAGCATTTACAAGGATATCTGCTTTAAAAAACGACTATTGATGGGTATTCCTGTGTGACAGCGTTTATTTTAACATTACTTTGATGTGAATTAGACAACTATATATTAGATGCTATTTTAGTTACAAGTAGAAGTGTTAATTAGCTACCAATGGCTTCTTATATCTTCTCCTGTGTTGCCTCACATTGGTCACACGTGTCTTGTGCAATGTGAGTTAGTTAGCTCCCAGATTATTCCAGTTCCTTGTTTCTTTGGACTGCGTTTTTGGCAGAAAATGTGCCAATATTTCGACTCCAGCCAAGTAAAATTGACCGTAATCACGCCAAACCGGTCTTATCCACTTAGTTAAGTTCTGTGTAATAACTTATTTACGCCAAAACACTCGAGCTCTCGACCTTAGGGGTGCCAATTTGATCTTGTAGCCCTTACTTAATTAGGGCTGATTTTCTCTAAGATGTCATACTAAAATGACCCATAATTAAACCTGAAGCTGTTTCTGAACCCTTAAGAGTACCATCGAATGAAAGGGCTCTTTGTGAAACTGACACTCTGTAGTTTTGCCTCTGCTGTCAGATTTACTCTAATTGTATAATATGCACAGAGAAGTATCAGATAAAAGAGGCGTATAACTGCTGTAGGGAGGTATTGACTGACAGTCAGTAGATTGAGCATTGTTCAATCTTGTCTTTCTTTGACAGTTCCATTTTAAAGCTTGTATTTGTAATTACATTGAAAAACAAGTCCAGGTGGGATGCCTGTAAAGGCCTATTCAAATATTGGGACATTTAGGCTTTTTTGTGGGTTAGGAGTACAGACTGATCTTGGGCATGTTGTGCTTTCTTTGATCAGTTCAACATCAGTTTAATAAAAGCTTTTTATTTGATTTAGGGCAATAACCAGATGGACCTGAAGCAAAGAAAAACAAGGCTCTGACTGCACTGATGATTTATACAAAGGCAGATTCTTCTTGGTATGCTGTTTTCAGTGAAATTACATGTTTGACTTTATGCAGTTTTAACTGCTTGCATTTCTAACTACTTAGAGGCTCTAGATCTCTCACTACATTTTTACTTTTTAAGCTTAAAGTAATTATGGCTATGTGGTTTAGCTCTTCAGTTGCGTGATGAGTTTACTGTCCTGAGCTGAGAAGGAAAAACATGACCGTTGCCAATGCGAAGTCTGGGACGGGTAAGACAAACACATTTTAAAAATGTAAATGTAAATATACATGTTCAGTTGATTTTAAGTGCGTGTTTGTAACAGTCATTAAATCTCTCCATTGTGACACAACGTGCCTGTCACTGATGCAATGAGTCATCGTTTCGGTGAATTGGTTCATTCATTGTCAGCTTGTTCCACGTAAACCAACATTTGTTTAACTGCTCAGAGTTTGATATTGAATTATGTAGAAAATTAGGTATGTATAATTTTTTTTTTGTGTTTGATGTTTCCTTTAAGCCATGCAGCAGATATTGGACAATTTAAAAGACCTGCCAGCGGGGACAGGAGCCAAAGATATTGACTTAATCTTTCTTCGGGGTGTAATTGAGAGCCCCATTGTGCGCTCTCTTGCAAAGGTATTGGAAAAACTCACTCAAGTCACCCAAATACTTAAACATGGGTGTTTTAATGCAGTGATCAAAAGGGTCAACGAAACAATTATCAGATGTCACTTTAACATGACATGTTTTTCATTTTCTTTTTTGTTTGCTGTTGACTCAAGGCCCATGAGCGTCTTGAGGACAAGAAGTTAGAAGCTGTTCGTGACAACAACATTCAACTAGTTACAGATATTCTCACCTCTCTCACTGACCTATCTGAGAATAATACTGCAGCTGCAGAACTTGCCAAAATCCTACAGGAACCACACTTTCAGGTAATATTTTTGTTTATTTATTTTTTTTGCCCTTGAACCTTGAGTGTAGCCTTTTGATCTGGGGGATTTGTCATAGCTTCTCACTTAGCTTTTTAAATGCACCATGAAGAGCATTTGAGCGAACTCCTCTCGCCTATCACTGCTCTTTAGTCCCCACCCATTACAAGCTGTGACATTGGAAGGAGGGGTGGTCACGGGCCAATGGCATGCAGGGTTCACACGGGTAAATGTAGGCGACTGATAACATTTTTAGTAAATCCTCACATGTGCTTTTGCATCTTTGGCACTTGAACCAATGCAAGATTTGAGTAATTACTCCTGGGGTAAGGCTTATTATTGTTTTGATTTCAGTCGCTGGCTGTCTTCATTATCATACTACAATTGTATTTAACAGGGGCACATTAGGTTTGTTTATCTAAACAGAAAGAATTATAAATCCCTCCAAATTTGGTTCATTATTTAATTAGTAAACTTTCTTGCTTTTTGCTTAATTTAATTCAGTTGTGGGTTTTTTTAGTCTCTGATAGAGGCTCATGACAAAGTCGCTGCAAAGTGCTACGAAATGCCTGCTGCTTCAGTCAACCATGATACTACTACCACTTCATTCATGCCAGCCGATGCTTTTAGGATCATCGGCATCCAGAAGAAAGCCGGGGAACCACTGGTAAGTAACAATGACTTTGATATATGATAATAACAAAATATGGAACACCTCATATATTTTATTTTATTTATTTAGGGAGTTACTTTCCGAGTTGAAAATGGAGATTTGGTGATTGCACGTATTTTACACGGCAGTTCGATCGACCGTCAGGGAATGCTGCACACGGGTGACATAATCCGCGAGGTGAACGGCCGAGAAGTCAGCTGTAACCCGCAGGAGCTGCAGGAGCTGCTAAAGGAGAGCAGCGGCAGCATCACGCTCAAAGTCGTCCCCAGTTACCGAGACGCACCAGCTCCACCACAGGCAAGATGATGAGAGCACATGCATTTTATTGGACTGCATAACGTGAATTATATACAATGTAAAATAAACTGTTAATCCATTTATAAGTGAGGGAACAGTACCTGAGGCTGAATGGGTGCCACTGACCTGTGTGACCGCTGAATGCTTGGCTTTTGAAAATTGAGACCAGACCATCTATAATTATCACTCCACACACTATCTGGGACGTACACCACTATTTCCTGCGGCACCCCCACTCCTTACAGTAACAGGCACTGACAGCAGCTGGCATGCGCACACACACGCGGCTTGGAGGACTATTATGTCATCCCCTTGGTACTCGTGTCAGCGCTGGACTATGGCTCTTAACAGCAAACTAGAATGATAGAAAAATGAACTTACATGTTTGTCTAAATTAAATACACCTTTTGACCTTTTCACACGCATTGTATTTTGGAGACAATATATCATAAGCGTCATTGGGAAATACTCAAAATAATATATTTTTCTAATAATTAATTTTGTTATTAGGTCTTTCTGAAGCCACACTTCAACTACAATCCGGCCACAGACAACTTGATTCCTTGTAAAGAGGCAGGGCTTGCTTTTTCTAAAGGGGAAATTCTTCATGTAGTCAACAGAGAGGATGCAAACTGGTGGCAGGTGAGCTGGTAGACATATTGAACAAATATTATATTTTAGACAGATGCAATATAATTTGTATTCATTATTTTTTTTTTAAATGCTCTTTCTGTTTGAAGGCTCGTAAGGTTGAAGGTGAAGGCACAGGTCTGATTCCCAGCCAGTTCTTGGAGGAAAAAAGAAAAGCTTTTGTGAGAAGAGACTGGGACACAGCTGGCACTGGTCAGTTTCTTGTCAACACTGGAAGCAATAGTCGATGATTCTCTTCTCCTCTGCTACACGTCGCCCTCAAGTGGACACTGACTGTTTTTATGCCTCATTAGGTTTGCTCTGTGGATTACGAATGTCAAAGAAAAAGAAGAAGAAAATTATGTACCTTACTTCAAAAAATGCAGGTATTGAGGAAATTATTCTAAATTACTGAATGTTTTTGTTGGCTTTAATTTCTTATTCAAATCCATGTCTGGTTTTAACTTCGATCTGCTTTAAACAGAATTTGACCGATATGAGCTGCAGATCTATGAAGAGGTAACAAGAATGCCACCTTTCCAGAGGAAAACATTGGTCTTAATTGGAGCTCAGGGAGTTGGCCGACGGAGCCTGAAGAACAGACTAATTGTCATTAACCCGCTGAGATATGGAACTACTGTGCCCTGTAGGTGTCAGAGCGATGCTCAGATTCACTGTGTTGAGAAAACACTAACCTTGGCTCTTCTTCAGTTACGTCACGGCCTGCACGGGAGGAGGAGAGGGATGGGCAGAACTACTGTTTTGTGACACGGGAGCAGATGGAGCGGGACATTAAGGACAGCCGTTACCTTGAGCACGGCGAGTACGATGGAAACCTTTATGGCACAAAGATCGACTCAATCCATGAGGTGGTTGAAGCTGGTCGCACCTGCATCCTGGATGTGAATCCTCAGGTGTGTACAAATCGCCTTTCTTTGATTTTTGGTAATTTTATTTGTCTTCTGATAGTCTTCTTTTTGTCCAGGCTTTGAAAGTACTGAAAACCGCAGAGTTCATGCCATTTGTAGTATTTATTGCAGCTCCAGAGCTGGACACGCTAAGAGATATGCACAAAGCTGTGGTAGATGCAGGACTAACTACCAAGTTACTCACAGTGGGTTCACTTAAAATGCATACTTTTTCATACTGACATTGAATCTAATGACTATAATTATACAGTAACTACATTTCTTTTGACAGGAAAATGATCTGAAGAAGACTGTGGATGAAAGTTCCAGGATACGTCGCGCTTACAGCCACTTTTTTGACCTAACTATTGTCAATGACAATCTAGACAAAGCTTTTGACAAACTGCAGGACACGGTGGAGCGGTTGTTTGAAGAACCACAGTGGGTTCCTGTCAGCTGGGTTTACTAACGCGCTCCCCCAGGACAGTGAAGTCCTCTGGGCCTGAACCTGAAGATCTAAACACTGCAGGAGTTCAATTGCAGATTGGTGTGTATTTGTCTTCTCAGCAGACTATGCAACTCACAGCCCATGTAAGTGTACTTATTTATTTGTGTAGGATTGTGTAGATTTTTAAACTCTGATTGCAGTTGGCAGTCATCTTACTGAAAACACTGAGAGCAGTATATTTTAAATATGATTGCCGTGTTTAGTTATTTTGCATTTGAAATTGTCTAAATATTTATCCGGCAAATTAACAAGGGCTTTCTCAGTAAAAATATACCTCAGTGTTATGGTTTACAGGACATCACTACACACTACTTCCATTCTCTTTAAATTGTATTATTTACAAAGTTACTTATGTGGTTCTTTTGAATTACAGTTTTTCTCAATTGTGAGATTTTTTTTAGTGCTCAAAAAAGATGTTGGTCTCAGAAACATGCTGATTTAATAAAGGCACTGTTTTCAACACGCATTTAAAACAGGTATGGCAGATTTTCTCACAAACATGGATTAATGCCAATATTAGTACTTTTTCTTCCCTGTATCCACAGTTAAAATGTACATGCATTGTAATGGTTAAAGGGAGTTGATTGAATTGGTGATAAAGTATGTGATTTAAGATGGGATTATTTGTATTTACATATTGTAAAATTGGCTTTGAAATTTGAAAGGGGAAAAATAAAGCCACGACGAACATAAGTTTTAAGATTATTAGATTTCAGTAAAAAGTATTTTCTTTCAAGTTTTTATACTAATATTATGGGTTGAGTATTCTGATTTTGCACAAATTTGTTTATACTATATCCTGCCTGTTACTCCTTTGTAACTTAAACACGGTGGAGCCATTTTTTCCACAGCACATTGTCCTATTCTTCTGTATTTTGGGAACCTGTTAAAGATTTCTTATAGAGACATCGAGTTTAACTTTATGCAAATCTTTATTCACAACTCTAACGTTAGCATTGCGTCTTTGTAGATTAGAGACATGTGTTGCATACAAGTTTGGTTAATGTAAGCGATTAAGAAAAACTGTAAAAGTAAGTGTTGTAGACTTTGTTGTACAAGATTTAATGCAATATAAATGTGTTAAAATAATTTTAAATCCATGTCCGTATTGTTACATTTCTTTGGACTGATACATCTTCAAATCATGAGGTTTGAGGTTTATTTGAGAGATACTTTTCCATAGAATTTAACAGAATTGAACATCTCTGTGAACCATCCACCTTTGATGTGATATTACTAAAAAAAAGTAACTGTTTTAAACAAATTTGATCTTTTACAGATGGCAAAGAATATGTATTTTTCACGTCAATAAATGTTTTTCTAAATGTCTTTTCTTACTTTTACCACCAACACATATTTAGCCCAACAACATTTCAGCTTGTAGTGATTCTTATTCAACCCTTTGCAAAGAAAAAAAATGTGTATCTGTGTAATTCCTCAGTTGGACCCTCAGATGGGGGTCATAGCGAATCAGGGTAGAATTTTGTCAATTGGACAATTATTTTTTATTGTGAATGCATTTTGCCAGCTTCTTGGATGAATTGGATGGATTTAAATATATTTTCTGGAGGGAGGAGTTGGCAAAACTGAAACTAACACAGATTAGTTGTTTACAGCAAGGAGTAGCAGTCCATTGAAGTACCTTAATATACACCAAATCATTATCTTTAGATAGTCCTTTAAGTAAAGTATTGTGTATGTGCATCTTTATAATAAATCGTATGCTTTCTATCCTGCTATAGCAATAGGTGTGACTTTATTGTCCTTGATGGGAAATGTGTCCTCTGCTTTCGATCCATCCTTCGATGCCCCGAGCCCCCAGGAGAGGGGTCCAGATGTTGAGCTCGAAGGATTTTATCGATGGTGCGTCTTCTACATTTATGAGGGAAACCAGAATGTCCAGAGGAAACCCACCCAGACACAAGCAGATACATGCAAACTCCACACGCAAAGGCTCAGGAGTCATCCCGAAACCTTTATTCTCTTTATGTAAGTGATACTGTTACTATATGGAGGTCACAGTCTCAAGGGTCGAGCTCACATCCACAAAGTTGGTTTTGTTTAGTGTTGACTACATATAACGACTCAGAAGCCACCAATGATTCATATTCAACCCTTGATTATTTTTAATTTCTATTACATTATTAGTATTATCTTTAGACAATAGTCATTAGTATATTTTGTGATAAACTTGTTCATGTATATCCTGCTGATGCTACAACATGATACACATGAATAGAAGCTTTTAGTCCATGTGAGATAAAATGTAAGTGTAATGAGGCCACCATAGTCTTCTTAAAGGCTGCTGGTGTGTTATAATTTATGGGTCACACACTCATTCACAAAAAACTAGTTCTTTTCAGGGTTTATTAATTATGCACATACAGTAAGAATTTAAAACATGTTGAAACACTCAACAGGCAGTGAATACTCAAGACTGTTAGTCAGTAATGTCTCTGAACAAATTTAAAGGTGTACAATGAACATTTTCTATTGAAAGGTCCATCACCCGCTCGTCCCCATTGAGCTGTTACTGCTTTGTGTAGAACAGGGGTGCCCAAGCGAGCCGAGGGCGAAACCTATTCTTGTTTTGCATGTAAAAACTTCAACGAAAGCTTAAATTGTCTTTAATTATAGTGATTCCAAGGGGGATAGACATTTCACTTCAGGCAGTCTTTTTGTGCAACAGTTAATAAAAATAGATTCTTGTTGCAAAATTTAGCAACCCTTCGTGGGCCAAATAGGACCCACTGTAGGTCAAAGTTTGGCACGCTCAAATGTTCCCGAAGAAGGTGCAGCCACCAGCAAGATTTCAAAGCCTGGTTCGAGCTAAAGTGGTTGTGTCTAATGAAGCCTTGAAATGAAATTGTGACACAAACAAGGAAGTCATGTGATCAAGGCTTCGGTTTGTGTGAAATCAGAAAAATCAAGAAATACTACATGAACCTAGAACCTAAAACAATTTATAAATATTCTAGTTATTTTTATAATCGACAAAAGTTCATTGAAACTGGTTGGCCACCTTTAAAATAAACGTTATATTATTTGTAATATATTAAAATTCCCAATAGATGGCAGTATTTTGAGGCTTCGTTTTTGGTGAAGCTTTGGGCTGTGACTGGTGCAATGCCTGATCGGTTCATGAGGCTTAACTTTCACTTGTCTCGACCATCCCACCCGAAAAATTACACCTTTAAAGGAAAAATATGCATTTCTCATAATGTTTTAGCCTTTAAACATGCTCTTGAGTACCTTAAATTTGCCATCTCGTGTTAAAAAAAAAAAGATTTTATCAGCGTTGAAATTACACATACAGAGTGCATCAAGCCAGCAGATGGCGCCAACGCTATGCACAATGTAGTGGTGTTAGTGCTGAAAAGATGTTATGGTACGGATTTGCTGCAACAGTTATCATGTTTAGATGGCAGAAATGCTCAGAACAACTCTAGCGATTATTTAACAGCTGAAGATTCTCGGATAAGTGACGTAGATGATCCGAAAATGCGTCCCGGTTCAGCAGAAAGTGTTTTTAATGTTTGGAGAGGGGAAGATTTTGTAGGGAACATTCCTCAAAACAGCGTGAATGCAACTGAATGCTACTTCAGGTGTGTTTTTTGATGACAAAACTTTATCAGGGTTAAAAGCTCAAAAAACAGGGTTAAAAGCTCAAAAAAGTTACTGTAGCAGAATGTATGTCCTTTAAGACAAAAGCCTACGATATACACACAGGTACAAAAGGAGGTAACATACAGGCGGTGTGATGTAATTACTGGAGAACATCACTGTGATAATGAGACCAGACCTCTCACAGCGATGCAAAGGATCAAGGGAAGGTTTCCTGCCCCCTGCTGCACCTTTGTCCTTAAAGAGTCTCCGTCTTTTTGCAGCGACACATTTGAAGAGCTGAGCAGATGCTGAACTCTGACAAAGAGATCTTCTTCTAGAGTAGTTTGTCTCACAGCGCTGATGGGGAGCACTCCATTTTCAAGTAAACACTGAACCTAAAACACAACAAACTCAAGTATAAGTAATCCCAAAATTCAAATTCAAAGTGAATATGAACAGGGCTTAACCGTTTACATGCACACAGAAACATCATTATCTGGTTGTGAGTGAGTAATCTGATTTCTCTCTGATTGTTGCAGGAGTTGCAAGGAAAATGATGCAAAAAAGGCTAACGTGGCAAAGACAAAAATAAAAGGGAAAGATTAATTGTACTTCCAAACTAATTGATCTTTACAAACTAACACATGATCATCCTGTTTTTGATGATCAGATTTTTGTTTTGTTGTTTGTATGTAAACACACATTAAAAACAGATCTAATTATTAGGTTATCTGATTATTCTATTATGTCTGATTTTATTGGGCCAGGATTGTGCCCACTGACCAGTCAGTCATATGCTGGTTAACTTTGGGGTCGTAACACATTAATTTCAACAAGCAATCAGATTTTTTTTTTCTTTTTGACTATTTGTATCTGTAATACAGTATTATTGCCAACTAGAACTAGATAAATAGTAAGGCTGCACAATTTGGGAAAAACAGTCCTGATCAAAAGTTTAAGACCAGTTGAATAAATGGCAAAATTGACAAAGTTCCAAGTAGAGCTTCAATAAGCACCAAGAAACGGTGAGTGAGACAAAAAAAAAAAGTTTAATCATTTTATGTAAAACAACAATTCAACTGAAGCTTGTTTTCAATAAAATGTTAACTCAAACTTGAAAATGAACAGGAGCTCTATGAACATTACAAACACATTATACCTTGTATATACATTGTATATAGAATACGGTGGTATTCTGGCCCATGATCAAAACTGTAAACAAAAAGAAAAACTCACCAGTTGTTCTAAGTCTAGTAGTAAAGCAGGGCTGCAGCACATTCCCAGTAAAGCCAGACACTCATCTCGCATCTCTGATGTGGAAAACGTAAAAAAAAAATCTATAACCATAAATTCAACACGATGCACAAAAAGCAAAACTGACCTTCTGCTGCACTCAGCACAAGGTGAAGCGCTTTGATGACGGCGTCTTTGGATTCACCACTTTGTGCAACCAAATCCAAAATGTCATGGATTTGCTGCTTATGTTCCGCCGCTGGAGCAGAAACATCACCGTGACACAAATCATGCAGCTACGAAAAATAACATGTTAATATACGATAAATGCAGGGAGCATGAAGTAGATAAATTGTTGTGCTTAGTGATCAAAAGCAAAATAACAGTGCCCATGTAGGTCAGGAAAGACAAAATAGAAAGAAAGATTAACTAAATGCATTGTAGGTAATCTAAAGCAAACAAAAAACCTATATTGAGAGTGGTGCCCTGCCTTTTTGCCTTTTGTATTCTCAGGGTTGTGAAATAAATCTAATAAAAACATGTTTTGCACGGCCAGTTATATTTTAAATGAAAAACTTTGCACCTAAAAGTAATTAAATAAAATAAGAGTCATAACATTGTGATTAAGACTTTTGGTACTTTCTAAGGGCCTTGGTTTCAGCTAAATAATGTATTTTTGTGTCATTTTCTGTAGTGTAGTTTGTCATATAGATTTGAGTTTTTCTTACTGTATTTTGAAGGGAAGACAGAGACACACGATCACTAATAACATTTGCGATTTTCTGGAGCAGGAGGGATTTGGTTTGATGTGGAAGGGCGGAAAGCACTTCAAAATTTTCTTTCAACTCTTCCAGAGCTGCCAAAAAAGATAAAACAACAGGATTTGCATTAAACATTTGCATATTTACGCTACAAGTGTTTCTAGTGACAATACAATAAAATGTGGATGTTGCTGACACAGAAAGATTGGCACACAACGCAGAGCGAGTGTAGGAAAAGCAAAGGCATTTGTTGTATGGTCTGGTATGTCTATTATATGTTACGCTGTTGGAGGAGAAAACAGTCATTACCTTGCTTTAAGTCGACTTTTTCAGAATGCTGTGCTGGAGCTGCTAAAAGAACCAGACGATCATCACCGTCCACTTCCTCAAATCCTCCTTTGATGCCTGACATCAAGCACAGCTCTGAGAGACGACAAAACAGTTTCATTTCAGCAAATAATTCATTCCCACTCATTTTTCCACTTTAAATTTAGTAGTTATTTCCTTACTAAAGTGGCCATTATGTTTCACTTCCAGTTCAATGACACTGTAGGCGAGGGTGGTATGGGGGGGGATCTCCATGGTAATGTTACTGTCTTTGCTCAGGCTCGCACTTTCCTTCAATGAAACCTGGAGATATGCAATCAAAATGTTAGGATACAGTGTCTGAATGTAAAATCAGTGGACAATGTGAGGCTTACTGTCTATGTAAGTCAATGGATTAAATTTAGTGATGAATCCTGTTTTATGTCACTTCTTGCTTGTATACACAATGCGGAACTGCAGCACTTTTACTTCCAATTTTCACTACTGTCCAGTGAAATATTTGGTTTGTCAATGTTGAGATACATTTTGTGAATAAAATGAATTAATACCAGTACACTAAATAAAAATAGTGTAGGTTATGTTTTCTCTACCAAAATAATCAAGATCAGTGACTCCTTATTATGAAAGGCTCTCATGTTTTTCTAATTATTACTTAGTTTGGTACCTGTGGTAAATATTGATCATAAGTTTTATATTTGTGAAGTTGAAGTTTCTGAAGAAATTTCGAAAAAATAAAAGTTTTAAATTGCAAGTAGTGCTGAGTTCTAAAAGGAATCCCTCTGTGATATCATCAAAAAGTGACGCACCATTGAAGATGTTTAAACCAAAGCTTTTTTTTTGACAGTTTAACCGGTCTGTCAACAAAATAAAGGTGTTGTCAGGTGTTATTATTTGTCAAATCATAACTATTGTGTAATTTATATGGATTTTGCTCATACTTGTATACAGTCTGGTTGCTAGGTAACAGTTGTGGAATTACCTATGTCATATTTGCTGCCCATGTCCAACCAAGAAGTACAATTATAGACATTACAAAAACTGTCAAACCTGAGATAAATAGGCAAAATGTTTAGTAAAATCTTAAATACAATCATGTTCACTACATTTTAGTGAAATGTGTCGTCTAATCTGTCATATAGACTTTAACACAATGAATCATACACACAGTCATCTTGTGCTACTCTATGAATAATATTGTCAATAAAATGAGGAACCGTTGGTCACAGGGAAATATTACTTTAACAGTAAAGTGTAGATGTCACAAAATATTAGTACGACTATAGTAAAGGATGCTACTGAGGATTAAAGAAACTAAATTAAGATCATTTAAATGTATTATCTACTTCATTACAGTAAACTTAAATGCTTTAGTGCTTGTAGTCACATTAAGAGGACCTTTTCATTCAGAAAGTTATATGATAGTTATATGATAGTTATATTATATGATAGTTATATTATATGATAGATAGTTATATGAGGCAAGTCACACACAAGACACTCAACTTTCACCTATTTTTGTACCATGGTGTCAACAATAAGAAAACATTTGAAAGTCATGAATCACAATAATAATGTAATCTATCGATACAACAGACAAGTACTACAAGTATATTCAGAATAAGAAATATGTATGCGATGTATTATAAAAGTGCATATGACCTCTACTTATGTCACATCTGCTGCTCATGTCCAACCTGGAAGTACAATTCTAAACTTCACCAAAATTCTCAAAGTGAGGAAAAACGAAGAAAAAGTTCACTACGTTTTGGTGAAATGTGTAGTTTAACCTGTCGTATGCATGTGAGTACATTTTAGTCTTGGTTACTTTGAGGAAGTATAACACAGAGCGGGTCATAGAACCCCATACTGACCCAGGGCTGTTACCAAAGTGACTGACCCACGTTGCATTTGTCAGCACTTCCTGCACATCTGGCAGAAAATACCGCACATGCCCACTATTATTTCTCAAACTTCTCACACAATGTATTGTACCACTGCAGAAAATATAAAGTACTAGCGATGTTGACAAAAAAAAATGTCTTAATGTTTTTTTCGCATCCTGAGAATGATAGTCAAACAATTAGACAAAAGTGAAATTTCTGTCACAAAAGTGCAGAGATATCACCTTATATCCTGTTTTGGAAACATACTTTTTTTTTTCAATCCGCTCTTTTTGTTACTTTTTTTTTACTATAAACAATGTAAAAAGTTTGCATATATTCAAGTTTGCATATATTCAAAGTTTGCATATATTTAAAACAACATATTTTATTATCTAAATTTCTAAATTAATTACTCACCTCTTCCATGTATCGTATAAAATGAGCATATATAAGCGTGTGACTAAACCAGAACTACAGTAGGACTAAAACAGGTCTAAAGTGAGACTAAAAAAAGACAAAACCTGGATTCAACCAATTAAATGGGACTTAATGAGGAATAATCAGGACTTCTCTAGGACTAAATGAATAAAGATGAAACCAGTTCCAGTCAGGTCTAAACTATAACCTAAACAAAACTTAAAGATGTTAAAACCGGTCTAAACCAAGTCAAACTAGGACTGAACCAGATCTAAACCATGAAGTAGACCAAAAACTTCCCCAGATATAGGTTTAGGAGCTTACATTTATTACGTACCTTTGTAACTTTTGGTCCACATATTGTCAAAAGGCCTCCGAACTGCCCTTCTTTCTGCACTTCTTCGATGACAGAACATGGCTGGGTTGTCACGATGCGCTCCTTCACGATCCCAAATACCTGCTTATGGTTCATCATGGTCTGCTCCACCAAACAGTGGGACATGTCCAAGAGCCTGAAGGTGGAAGAGAATAGGTTTGAAGATGTTAAATAAGTTTCAGGACCACTTGCAAACAACACATCAACATCTGAACTAAACTAAACCTAGACTAAAACATGACCAAACTAAAGGTGCGTTCTCACTTGTTATTTGGTCCTAAATTGAGCCCATTTCCATCCTAATGTGGACTTTATTTGGTCCTGTTTTTGTCCGTGTTTAGTTCTGATGTAGACCAGGTTTAATTTCTGGTTTAGTTCTGGTTTGGTCCCAATTCTGATGATCGCAGGAAGTCTACATCAGGACTAAACTGGGCTCAAATCAAGACCAAACCAGCACCAAATACTGCATGAACGCAGCTGTTAAAGACAAAACCGGGACAAAACCTGGATCAAAACTAGAGGTGGGGAATATATCCAAAGCAATATATCAAAATATCATAACTTTTGTTTTGAGGATATGCATAATTTGAATATTGAGTATATTGTTTACAGTAAAATGTTACAAAAAGGAAAATTTTGTTTGACATAGAGGTATAAGGTAGGACTGGCACTAATGATTATTTCAGTTGTTGACAAGTCAACAATTATTTTTACAATTAATCAACTAGCCAAAGGATTATATCTATTGTATATTTAAACTTTTAAATACATTATCAGCCAAATATAGGTTGATATATGGGACTGAAGGCTTATAGATAAAGAATATTTATGAATGAAGTATATTTTATATGTATAAAATCAGCAATAATCTATTCTTTTTTTACATTTTGATTCGTTAATGTCACGTTTTTGTTCAGTTATTGATTAGTCGATTATCAATTTTATAGTTGATTATTTTTTATAGTCGACCTAGTCACTATTAGTTGTCCTCGTATAAGGTGATATTTCTGCTCATTTGTGATAAACATTTCATAGTTGTCTGATATTACCAAGTTTGAACATATGTTTTTACACATTTTCTATTGGATTGACATAATATCATCCAACCATCGTTATTAGGAAACCTCTAAAAAATACTGAGATATTCATTTTTGTCGGTATTGCTCATCCCAAGTGTGAATCTAAATTTGAAATTAAGAGCAGGCATAAATCCAAAGGAAACTGGCATTAAACTGTCACAATGCAGGTGTTTTGACTTGACTCTCTGTAATTACTGGGTCTATCAATGTGAAGCAAACAAACATCTTCTCTGACAACACAAATGACAATGAAATAATACTTTTCCTCAGGATAATTGAGCAATACATTTATTTTGAAGAGTGCTTGCAGTCACTATCTTGGTGTTAATATTCAACCAAACCATCTTGTTTTCATGCAGTTTTATGGACGGACAAAGATCATCATCATGTCACCTGTTTGCTCATCTGTCCACGCAAACTAACCTCTCTTTTGAATCTTCAATCAGTTTTTGCACTCCCAATTCTTCTTTCTTGAGGCTCCCAAATGACGACTGCAACTTGGACGTGTCTTTCCCCTCCACGCTGACATTGTTTTGGACAATGTCTACGTCAACATTTCCTTTGATGTTGTCTCCGAATGTCCCGTTGTACTTGATAAACTCTAACTCTGTTATATCTGCGAATAGAAAACATACATTTATCTGTAACACTTTATAATGACTACACTATTTACAGCCTTATTTAAGCATTATACATTAATAAGGTTTAGTAAACTACTTCACATTTTATAATAGCTACACTTTTATTAGTCTTAATAAAGCCTGAAGAAACACTTGATAAACTATTTGTTCATTATAAATTAAGAATCATTTAGGCTACTGATGAATGATCTATATTTATGAATAGAAAAGACTACGTTACACATTATAATTATTACACTTCTTAAGAAAATCTTAAGACTTAATTCATAATGAACACACAGTTTATTACGAACGATTCTGGTTTAGTAACTACTTAATTAAGGGGTATTAATTAGGTTGTTACAAAGCCTGAATTGTTCTTAATAAACTCTTTGTTCATGCTTTAATATGAATGCAGCTATTATAAAGTCTAGTCAAGCCAAAGTCAAGTAGTGGCTAAGCCTAAATCAATCTTAATTTATAATGAATAAATATTTCACTAAGTCTTTCTTCATGCTTTAATAAGGAAGGTGTTATTATAATATTTTTAGGCCAACAAAGTGGTAATAAATGTGTAATTCATATGTAATAATGAGTTATACCTGGTTGTATGGGTGTGTCCCCTGTTAAAATATCATTCAGAGTGAAATCCGTGGGAAGATATTTAGGTTGCTGCCAAAACCAAAATCTTTTCTTCTTAATAACCACAGTCAA
The DNA here is from genome assembly GCA_019453435.1 of Rhinogobius similis. NCBI lineage: Eukaryota > Metazoa > Chordata > Actinopteri > Gobiiformes > Gobiidae > Rhinogobius > Rhinogobius similis. Next base: position 24,530,029 of record CM033626.1, on the reverse strand, counting down.
AAGAGCAATCGTGTCATTTAGACTGGACACGGGTATGAGAGATCTTCCACGGTCCACTTCTACAACAAAGTTCCTTGTAGCCGTGGCAAACATCTCGAAACTGTAGACATTAAAAGAGGTTATTCATTTGTTCACAACCTGCTCGTAATGATGGACAAGATCCCAGCATTTATCAAGGCTTTGTTGTTGTTTTTCTCGAGCACGTTGTGTAAAAGCGAAAGTACTTACAATGATCGATGCAATGAGCAGACTTACCGGCTTTTCTAGTTTGCACTCCGCGGGATTTGACCAAGAAGACTCAGTGTGATCAGTTTGGGAAGTAAAAGTCCTTTATAAGCAACATAACAAGAAGAGGTGGATGTGTTTTGAACAAAGAGTGAACCACGCCCCTTTTGAGACGCCTCCTCCCTTTACAGGAAGCATTTAGCCGGAAAGTGACAAAATGATATACCTCGTGTATCTAAAATGTTCTATAGTAAGGAATTATTGTAAAGCAAATAATATACATGGATAAAAAATAGAAAAAATAAATAAATAAATACATTGGCTTAAAATTTGATAATTGCTGACGCCCTCTAGTGGCACAAATCGTGTAAATGCGTTATTATAAACACCAGTTGAATAGGACTGTGCAAAAAATAAACTAATAGATAATAAAATAAAGGACATCTTGGTATTTTATTTTTATCTTGTGCTTTTCCTATTATGCTTTTTGTGCTTTGTACTGTAATGTATAGTCGTTTTTAATCTTCTGTGTGTGAAGCTCTTCGGTCAGCTGCAGTTGTTTTAAATGTGCTACATAAATATACTTGAATTGAATTGAACCGAATAACCCCTAAAGCTCACTTTGCCAATTTGGTGCAACACTGGATACTTACAGGCTAAAAATCTGATCATGATCTGATTTCTGATTTCTTATTTGATTATTGAAATGGCATGTAATGTTACATCTGACGTGGATAATCTTTCTCTCTGGTTTCTTTCTGATGTTTCACACCGGCGCAGTGCAGGTTTTGACAAGGGAAATGGAAAACAAACAAACAAAAACCTAATGTGACAAAGACAAAAATAGAAAGGCAAAGGTGTTTTCCAAATACAACAATAGTATTCCAATTACTCTAAAAATCCACTAATAAGCATACACATGGTGTTTTTCATCTGATTTCTCCTGTGCTGTAACACCATGGATATGTAACACACCAAAAAGCAGATCCAATTACTAGTTTATCCGATTTTTCTGTTATCTGATAATTTTTGGACATATACATTGATTGAATTTGGATTCAGCATTCGAATGAAAAGGAAGGAGTCAGTAACAGAATTCAAATGCAAAGTGCTGCCAAAGACTTCTTAAAACAAAATTGTTTATTGGAGCTCATGGAGCAAAGTTTAAGACACATCCGTCTGACAGTCCATTTAATCATAGAAGACACTGCTGCATTTAATGAAATGGTTTAAGACTTGCTACAAATTTTAGCACAAATTCACATACACTGAAAGCATAACAAGAGATGATTGAACAATCCATGTAATATGACAGTAAATGAAACATAATAATGATATAACCATTAAGGCTTTATGCGGGTGCAGAATAATTTGTATCATGTTATCTCAGACTGAGGTAGTCCATAAAAACAGCAGCTGAAATGAACAATGTTCCTTAAGCTCGTGTAAATTCATTAAAAAAAACAACAACAACTATCTACTATTTCTATTTTAAATAATTGATTACATTCACTGTTTTCATTATATTCTTGCATAAAATGTATATAACTTAAAAAGCACTTGTATTTAAGGCCATACATGATGAATTTGCAACAGAGAAACTGAAGTCGAGGACTGGATCAGAGCAGAGGACGTCTGTGCAATCACCACAGTGTTGGGAAATCTATGTGTCCAAAGCCTGGATCTGCTCTCAGTTCCCAGTAAGTGTTGTTACTGACCCATGTGTCATTTTTAGATTTCCTGTTAAGAAAAAGTCAGAGAAAGTATGAATTATTCAGTGTTTCTCAAAAAAATGGTTGAGATTGTCCTGGAAGGCCCCTTTTTAATTATTATTTCTGTCCTGAAGGCTTTATTGGAAAGGACAGCCATAGTGTGAAATCTGGAGCGAGAGCTTTAAGACTTTTTGGTAAAGACATCGATGCTGAGGTGTCTGCTTGATTTTGACGTATTGCGATTGGGATGAGGTTTGCGATGTTTAGAAAGTAGGTTTCTGTTCAGAGGGCACTTTAAAACAACTCCAGGAGTAGAAAAGAATAAAGAGAAAGAAAGGGAATGTGAACTGCTAAACTAATCCAAGAATATGAATTTCAGAACATGTTTGTAGAGGCGAAAATTACAGCTAGAACAAGATTTTTCTGTTTAAAAAAAACAACAAACCAGGATATTTTGTTCTTTGCAGAGGAGCATTCTATTACCTCGACAATTGCACTCAAATTGAGATTTCGATTCAATTATTGCGACATATTGTGCATCCCAAATAAGACCTAGATGTATAACAAGCACTAGAAGAACATTTTTTCAACAAATTTGTAAATGAACCTTTACCCAATATTCAGTGTAATATTGAATTTAAACAGACTGGCTCCCCAATAAATATTCAGCTTGTTTTTTTTTTACTACAAGGGAGAAAATTACATGGATGTATTAAAAGAACTGGATAAGGTACGCCCCCTCTGTCTGTGGTCCCAGATTGATTTGTGGCCGTGCGAGGTACTGCAGCCTCTTGGAACCAGCCTTTTTCTAAAATGTCACATTATAATCACAGACAGGACTGAATTATTATCTGTATTTAAATAAAATAGAAGGAAATGTTCTTTTCTATCGTTTCTAAAATCACAGAAATTACCGTTTTTATATGAAGTGGGGGATTGTCGTCACGTGGCGTCCTAAAACAAAGATGGCAGCCATCGTTTCAGGAAGTAAAACAAAGATGGCAGCCATCGTTTCAGGAAGTAAAACAAAGATGGCAGCCATCGTATCAGGACGTAAAACAAAGATGTCAGCCTTCGTATCAGGAAGTAAATGCGGAAGTAAGAAACTTTTTTGGGGTCATGCGCCAATGAGCACTCTCCATAGGGATAAACAGGACGGCCATCTTGGATTCATCTTCCAGGTTTTATTATAGTTCTATGGAAAATTAAGACTATGGAGGGCCACCATTCGTTTTTTCTCTTTGCTTTAAGTAGGAACAAAACACCGATGACTAAAAGCACACAAAATAGTAATGCCATAAACCCTTTTCATACCTAAAGAATTTTGGTAGATGTGCAACGTTGTTCTCCTCAAGTGTTTTGCGTCGCTGCCTTTGCATTTCTTCAATTAGCTGCTTCTGCTCCTCAGCCTCCTCCACCTTCCCCTCCTCCAGCAGTCTGCCAGAACAAATATTATTTGGAGAACAATTTTATTCAGTTTGGCTTTTGTTTTTGTCCTATTTTGTGAAAGATGATTATCTCAAAAAGCTCAAAAAACGATAGAAGAGTTATTTTAAACAACTATGTTTTGCGGTTTCTTATGCAAACTAATTTCAAAGAATTTAATAATATGCAACAACAAAGAAGAAGTTGGCAGCTATTTTAAAACAATGATAAAAATAGAATAAGCATCTTTTGATCATTTGACAAACCTAGATTTATTTTTCTAGTAATGTCATCCAGACTGAGCATCCTATGTTTGATCAGATCTTTCTCTGATCTGACTCACAATTTTAGAAACTTATTTTTACACCTGATCTGAGAAGCTTTTGAAGCTCTCAGTTTCTTAAAATAAATAGCAGTTGTTCTAACCTTTGGTCAACTCGCAGTCTGGTGTCTGTCGGTGGAAGCAGCGGTTTTAGTGATGGTTGCAGCTCGTTCAGCTCAATGGCAAACTTGGTAAAGCCGTAGTATTTCTCAAAGTCTACGGGAATTGCACCTGAAGTAAACAAATAAAAAAGTATAATAAACATTCATTAATAAAAGTACAAGATAAATAATGAACTGAAATGAATGGAATATTATCTTCTAGAGCCTGAAGTCATACTTGCTCTCCAGACACAGGTTGCTGTTGGAGGATCTCCACAATACACCGCTTCATGCCACTTCCCAAAAAGTCTATGGACAACTTTTCCTTTTTGATCAGTGACAGTTCCCTCAATTTCATTCACACTTGAGTTCCAGTATTTAGCCTGGAAAGAAAAATGTATGTATATTTTAATGCCTAATGTCTACAGTTAAACATGCATTGTCCAGACACGCAGAGACTTCTAAACGCAGTGAAAGACCTCCTCTGCCCTCCCACTGACAGGGAGGTGCTATAATGAGCCGTGGGGGTGCGTAATGAAATCTGACGCGTCTTGGCTTGCCGTTCAGCTCAGCTTCAAGAGGCATTTCAAATGGACAAAGCCAAAGCAATTAACCTTCTCTTTTCAGTGAAGCCATCAATCACACCAAACTCAACAAACATGGACAGTTTGTGTGGGCAAACAGGCTGCATCTGTGTCTGCGTGGACTGATGAACACTTCGAAATATCAGTGAAATGGTTGACAAGCAAAACTTGGGCTTAAACAACATCATCAGAAACTTTGGTTAACAAGGTTAAATGCAGCAAGACGAGCGAGTGAAACTATAAGCGCAGTAGTAACTATTTATATAGTTACAGTGGCTGAGTGCCCAGAACTCACACGTCACAGTAAGAAGGTTGCTGGTTCGACTCCCGGGCTTTTCTGTGTGGAGTTTGCCACCTTTCCCCTTGTCTCTGAGTAGGTTTCCTCTGGGCACTCCAGATACCATCAACCCGAAACATACACAATAGGTACAAACAAGCCATCTGGATATGGGTCCCCAAGTGCTGCACCGCAGCACATTGGTCCTTAGGCTTCCTGGTGAATTGGCCCACATTGTCCTGATAAGTACTATTTGCAGCACATTTCAGATTTTCTACAATTCCAACCTAAATAACTAACATTTTGGTGCAATACAGACCTGATATTAAGGCAATGAGACTGAATGTAGATGTGGTGGTGCTTAAAACATCAGATAAATGCAGCGTTTCGCGATTGATTTGTCGCCCTCCGCTTGGTCTATATTTCAATATGTGGCCCTCAATGGAAAAAGTTTGGACACCCCTGCTCTAAAGGATACCTTACCTTATAACCTTAGTCACAGTCATAAAGCAGTTTTATAGCCATTTTATGTACTACACTATATTTTATGTTTTGTATTCTACCTTGTATTCTATTTAGTATCTTGAAGTAGTATGTTATCTAAATTATATTTTGATAGTCTAGTTAAATATCTAGTTTTAATTCACATTTTTTAATCCTTAGTATATTTTTATTCTTTTTTACTGCTGTGGAAATTTCCCGTTTGTGGGACAAATATAGGTTCTCTAATCTTAATTTAAGCACTCTAGTGGACAGGATTGTATGATCCCACCTCAACTATCATCATTCTATCTACATAGTCTTATAATAAAGTAATGGGGATATTAAAATGCAAAACTACTGGAGTTAGCAGTTTTCACAACTGTATTCTGACACTACAGAGTGTTAAATGTTTTGGTATTGGTTCTGCAGTTGATACATGGTCTGTGTTAAATTGCTACTTGTTTGTTTGTTCCACAGAGATGGTGGATTTTGTCAATAATTGAATAATGTTAATTGAACAAAATAAACATAGTAGAAAATGTTCCACCGACCCTTGTGTGGTGATTAATAAATAATGATACTATAATATTTCATTGAGATGTGGGCAGGTATTGGTTAAGATTTTTTTAATGAAAAATGCAGCTCGTACCTTCACAAAAGTAATCTTGCACTGACACACATCACTGCTGGTGTTTCTGATGGTGATCTCTCCGTAATGTTCAATCCAGCGCTGGCCGCTCAGGATATTGTGCACACAAGACGTCACCTTGTTCCACTCGTAGTGATCTCCAAATCTTCACAAATACATTTATTGTATATTTCACACAAATTCTTCTTATTTCTACAAGCCAACATAACGTAAGTGGAAACATACCCAGGCAGAGTAACATGGGTCGTACCAATAGGAACAATCTCCATGGACTTCCCCCAGAACTTGTTTTTGCATCTTACATCTACAAAATAATACATTTATAAAACACATGCATCTATTACAGTTTCTAAACCTTATTTCGCACTGCTTCTGTCTGCTCTTTTACCTTGCCAGAAGATGAAGTTTTTGGATTCTGCGTGACAGGCTGAAACAGGAGGATGGTGACTGACCTGTGTATAAATACACATATAATAAATCACAAAATCATAATACAGTACAGCGTACAGTGAAGTAGACTAGAATGTATCTGTACTTGTTCAGCCAGGAACCGGAAGCCTTTATCAGGCCGATCACATTCGTATGTCTCTCCAAGGACAGGGTTAAAAGGCTTTCCTCCAGTGCGGTAGTAGCTGGAAGCGTAACCTGATACGACAAATGTGGAAATGTAGACCTAAACAAATTAGGAAAAAAAGATTAAAATTTTTCTTATTAGGATGATGTTTTAATTAGCAAAAATGATACTGATGAGGTTGCTTGGCAAGATCACACACTTTTACAATACTTTACAAAGACGATATGTCTCGAAGTGTATCCTGTCCCCCTGAATTTTGACTTTAGAATATTTGGGCAGAGGGCTGAGAAACAGCACGCTAAATCAACAAGCGAAGCACTAAACTCTGTTTGAGGTAAATTAAGTCATAGATTTTTTTTGTATATTACTAGTATATTCGGGGGGAGATGTGTTCCACATTTGAGAGACATGTGCCACAAATTAGCTGATTGGACTGTCCCAAAGTTGGACTATTGTCTTGTCTTCAATCCGCATTCGAGCAGTATGTAGGGACTGGAAAGCCAGGCAACTGATGAGGTATTAACTTTTAGGATAAATGTTGCATTGCTTATCTTGCCTATCAGTATGAAATAAATCAGTCAGATCTTCCCGGTCCTTAAACCAGTTAACTGCCCACACAAATAAAAAAGAAAGATCCACCTCTTCTTCCTGGCGTTCAACACTAGTTTGGCAAGATATATTTTTCTTCTAGCTGTCTTTTTAAAAGTCTATTATCAACATTGCTAGTTGTTTTCCTTCATCCTGTGGTCCAAAGTAACAGAGGTTTCAAAGGTGGCCATGTAGACAAGGTGAACTTAATTTTGTGAGCTTTTATAATGATGTTCCTTCAACATTAGCTTAGCCAGAGTTAAATAGATGAATGCATTTTTGAATAATCTTATGTCCTGCATTTAATGCTGCAGTGATATGTGTGTTATAGTTGATGTTTAATACTAAATACGTGTATAAAGCATAACATCTTCTTTTAAAGAGTGATACCAGCACAGAAAAACAGATTAAACTCCTCCCCATTAGAGCTGAACTATATAATCACCTTCACAGCAGAGTTGTAACATCTTGAGCATGAAACTTTGCCCACCTTTGTTCTTCCATTTTTACCACATATGAAATACAGTGTTGTTGATGGTGTCCCATACCATGCGTTCAAAGGGGTCCTGGGTGCTGGCGGCCCGGTCCAGCAGCTCACTGTACTCCAGCTCCTCGCACAGACGCTGCAGAGTGTTGAGGGGCTCGTTCAGGTGCACAGGCATGGCCACTTTGGACAGGTCTTTCCCGATGTTGTTCCTCAGGATGTTCCACAGGCTGACGGTGCTGTTGTTGGGACTAGGAGACGGGAGACAGGACCTGCGCTGGTGCAAGACACTACCGTCTTCCACTAAACCTGCAAAAACATCCATAACATACAAGTCAGGCCGGTTGCACATTAGAGGATCTTAAAATCTTCCATGAAAGTATGTGAAGAACTGATCATATGGCCAAAAGGGGGCCAGAAAACAAATAAAGAAAGAAACGCGGCGAGCGATGTCAGCTGCCTTTTCATGCTTTTATTTATAGCTACACAAACTTTGTATTGGTGTGGTCCCTATTTCTACACATTAAGAGCCGTCTATAGGAAATGCAGCCTGGTGCTGTCTGATTGGCTGTTGTAAAGGTCATCACAAGCGACAATCGTAATTATTCCACATGTTACGATTTGAGGTTTGAGGCTGTGACCGGACAAACAGAGGTGACAGACTCGCACTGACCCACAAACATAAAGCGTCCCGTGACAATTGATCAGGGACGAGAAGACCTACTCGTCACACTGGTGGAGAGGACAATCAGGGTTGAAATCTGGCTAAAAATCCTCCACTGTGTTGACGGCTTTATTAATATAAGCTACTGCATTCTCACTATGTGTACAAAAATGCAATTAAATTATAGACTGATATTATAATATTTTGATCTAACTTCATAATTAAGATATACTCCACTAGCAACGTAATATAAATATATAGTTACAAAACAATGACTTTTTTGCTAATCTACTCATCATATGCTAAAAAAAAGTAAATATTCTAGACCTAAAATACTAAAGAAATAACCTTAAATAGTCAAAACTTCTAAAACAAGATAGTGTACATATTTTGAAATCATTTTAACACATGGTATAAATAAATACCAACCTGAACTTGATCTTTCGCATTCGGTTCCATTGCTGAAGTTGTCCATGGAAATATTGTCACTGATGTCGCTGATGTATGAGTCATCCTCTGAGACCTAAAACACCAAACGCTTGATCAAATTCACAGCAGAAAGGTCCATGGAGGACAGCAGTTTTTTTAGACTTCCTGTCCTGTCAGCAGAAGATCTAACAAGCTCCAGATAAATGGTCCCCTTGGAGTCTGTGGCAAATCTCCTCTTCACTTCGGGGTATTTTTAGAACAAAGTAATTAACTATCATTTAAATTATTTCCATTTGCTCCATAACTTAGAAATCTTTATACGGGACGTTTTGGAGGGACAAAAGTTACGACCTAAAACAAAAGGCCTTCAATTAATTTCAAGGTTGTATTTATTCACAGCTCATTAAAAGGTGCTTTATGTAACTTTTAGCATTAAACATATGTATCTCCATGGAGACAAGCAGCTGACACATCTAGGCCAAGTTAGGTCAAATCTGTGAAAACGTCATTCAATTCACAGTGAGAAGTAAGATGTTTTTAAAGATATTTTTGAGAAACAAAAACAACCGAAGCATAAAAGTAAAATAAAAGTATAGTTAAGTTAAAATAAAGTGACGGCCACCCACCAGTGCTCCTTTAAAAGCTATTATCAGCTACCAAAATGAGCGGTCAGCATCAATTTAGAAAACATTAAACTTCTACTACTTCTTTTTTTTTTTATGGCAAACTTGCATTAAACGTGTACTATGTAACTTTTCTGTTGGAGGGTTTCATGGAGTTGTTATAGATTTGCCTGGATCGTTCCACAGTATGGAATTAAACTTACCTATGTTATATTAAATAAAATACACACATTCTTATTATTCAAAACCAGATCTGCTGTAGCTTATTATTTACATGGAGATAGAAGATATGTTTAATGCTGTGGAACAATCCAGCCAACATCTCCATGGAAACAAGTGGGTGGCCGACCTTCCACCAGAGAAGTTACAGACGCACTGGGAGTTGGTGAAATTTCCACAACAACCTCCACTGCCAGACAGAAAAGTACTCATCTGAATGGAAAGTTGCGGCTAAAAGTTTAATCCTAACGAGCTCCTTCCCCTGTCATGGTAAATACAGAAAACAGGGCATAGTAACGCATACATTTTGCTTTCGTAGCTCTCTGTGTCTTGAACGCTCACCTCATTTTCAGAGGAACTGGCAGACAACAACACTTCATGTGCATCGAAGAACTCAGACAAAGATTCAGCGATGGAGGCTCGACTCTCATTTGAAACCTGGTGCACGAGATGATGGGAATCATCCTCAGACTCCTGTTTCTAGGAGACAAAAGGCCCACAGCTAAAAACACCATAATTAAAGGGATCAAAAGGGTTAAAGGGGTCAAAACAACGGATTACAATTTTCAGACAATGCACAAATGCTTAAATAATGTTAATGTATAAAATTATATGCTTCAATTACATACAATAACCATAATTAGTCTGTAAAACACATTTGAGCGAAATCATAACAAGCTGATTAGTATGCACGGCAGAGCAGAATAATAAGTCAACAGAGGATGTACATAAGCTCAGTGCGACGTTGCACAAATTGTCATGATTAAATGGATCACTGCCATTCCAGCTCAGTAAATCTGATCATTTGTTTTATTTTCAAGTTTCAAGCCAGCATGCACAAACAAGACTTCCGCTCTTTGATAAAGCTTTCTTTCAAGACAGCGCTTTAACTGTCATAAGACTGGTGCTGAATGCAGATAAACTGGACATAGGGCTGTGCAATTAAGTGAATTTAAATTAGGATTTAGTCATTTCTAATCTTCAATGAGCATCTTGGAGCTTTTTAATTGAGGGTTCCACAGCCAATCCAAGAAGAAACTTGACAATTTAAATGTTAAATTGGATTTGTTTAGTAGGAAATCCATGTTGAAAGCTTTGTTTTTAATATGACAAAATAAAATACAAAATCGGGAGCAATCAATGAGGAAGAAAACCATGCTTTTGTTTGTCATATCGCCCAGCCCTAAGTAAAGGATTCATTAACTGAGATTGAAGATGCTTTGGATGCACCCACCTGCACAGGGGCAGTGATATTTATTATTGTGGGCTCTACAATGTGGGACTCAGCGTGAATCTTGGACAGACGCTCCCTCAGCTCATTGTTCTGGGCTAAAGCCTGCAAACAAACCATCACAAACACCGTTTAACAAGCTTAAACAGTAATCTCTTATTATTCCGAATCCTGCTGCTGAAAACTCTTCTCTAAAACCTTTAAATTGGCATTCTTGAAGCAAAACGGCATAATGTCGTCATAGTCTTCTTCAGCATCAGCGTGTGGTAGATACAGGCATAGTAATCAGGCTAAGACGCACTGGCACCCTGTGTCTTTTTGGAGTTAATTAAATGTGTAGGTGTAGAGCAAGATGTTTTCAATGTGAAAGAGAAGTTGGCGCCATCACAATCAACAAGTGCAATCAATTTAGAATACACTTTTACGTACACTCGCTTCTAACTCGTACATGCTTTACTCGTGAAGAGCTCTGTGTGGTTTGTGCTCAAATGTGCAGCAACTGTTAGTATTGTATCATGTAGGTGGGCACATGTTTAAGTATGATGACTAGCCAAAGAAAATATTGCTATGATAATACTGAAGACCATTTTATTTATTTAACCAGGATAGTCCTACTGATATTAAAGTACACATGACTACATGACTCTATATGACTTTGTTTGGTGGGATATTTATCACAGTTTTACATCAGTCAAGTTGTATGTAAGTAGTAACTCCTCAAAAGTGACATTCCATCAAAAATGAAAGAGACTGTGATTCCCCAACTTGAGTCAGTGCAGAATTTGCGTCAAAATTGAATCTGCGCGTAAGGACGTTGGTCTCTTACTACGGCAACACATAGGTGGACAAATTATAACATGTAACACACTATTAACTTCATCTTTTATTTTTATCTTTAAACAGGTATATTTTATGTTAAATATGAGTTCAAGTTTGTGAAAATGCAACATTTAATTGCTAATAAACCCAAACAAACAGATCACAGCAGAGAAACATTGAGTTCAACTGATTATGTATGTATTATTTAATGTTTATTGTGACTGTGGCAGGTTTACGTGTTTTTATAAAAAATAAACATTATGAAATTTGAAACAAACTCTTTTTAATCAAAAACTACAACTGCGAACTAAGGCTACAACTGACACATATATATTTTTTTTCAGTTTCTGTCTCTTTAAATTATGAAAATATAGTCAATCTAACGACTAGCATGATTGACTCAAATTCAGCAAATTACTCAAATTTGGGAATGACAAAGGGCCAATTTAAATGCCCCAGACACAATTTTCTGACAGTTTAAACAACCATTTAACAAAATTAAGATGGTGTTTGTCAAAAGTATGGTTGCTACGTAGCAGTTGTGGAATTAGCTCTACCTATGCCACATCTGCTGCTCATGTCCAACCAGGAAGTACAATTATAAACTTGACCAAAATTGTCAAACTGTGGAAAAATAAGCTATCTACATTTAGTAAAATGTGTAGTCTAACCTGTCATATTCACTTTCATTCTCTTTTTCAGTGGTTGAGTAGACTAGAGTAGAGGTAACGTGGGTTAACCGTTTTATTTTAAGGTTTATAACTCACTCCTGATAAGGCGTTCTTCAGTCCAACCACCTGTGGAGATGTAGGTGGGCACGTCTCAATCTCTGCACATTGTCTCAATCGTTCTCTTTCTGATGTGAGAGAAGTTAAAGCAGATTTCATGGTCGTGTGCACTAGAAGAGAAAATATCACAGAGTTGTTATGAGCGCTGTAATCATCAAATACTTCTACATCATGTATCTATTATTGAAAATTAGGTCTAAAGTGTGTCTATTCAAATAAATACAATAGAAATAATGTTAATAATCTTTGGGAAGATATACCTGCTTGTTTCCATGGAGATGTTATAGCTTTGTCTTGTTATTTCTACAATGGCATTTAACTTAGCTGTATACATTTATTTTTGCTTAAGATTCCAAATAAATTCAAACAAAAAACTTGAAAAACACACTTTTACAGTGAGCTGGGTCACCTCTCTACCCACGGAGATTGAAAAGTTTAATGCCATACTGTGGAACATTCCAGACAAAGCAGTAACACACTGTGGAAATAAGCAGGTGACAGACCCTCCTCCCGAATAGTTACATAGTGCACCTTTAATATCATAGATCTATAATTTTTGACGGCCATCAGAATCCATACATATAAATGTGTGAAAGTGCGTGGGCAGAAGCACTCAATATGACACTTTATCAGTTAAAATATAGATTTCTAATAATAGCACGTTGTCTGCTCACAGTTGGTAGCCACACGACAGAAGTCCTCTTGGAGCTTGGCCACGTCAACAGCACAATCGAGAGACTCGGGGTCGCCTTTGTCATTGCCCAGAGCAGCAGTGGAGAGGTTTGGGTTGGAAGCGTGAAGGCGGATTGAGCCGGGGAAGATGCAGCTAGGGACCTGCAACAGCCAAGTATTCAGTGAGTATTCACTCAATTATTATCATCAAGCTGAAGTTCAACAGTTTTTTTTTTTACCTGTAAAGTTGTTTTGACGTCTTTGTTGTAGTTTTTTGTACGCCATTTTCTTGGTAGTCTTTTTTCCTTTTTGGGGCTTTCAAAAGTACACGCCTAAATGATAATGAAAAAAAGATGAACTGAAGTATTAAGATCAATTTTAATCTTAGTATGTTGTCCCATAAGAACAAGAGAATTCTATCTGACATTTTTGCCAAAATTGAGTTGTTTCATGTTCCTGAGTTAATTTTGGTGATTTTATGAGCAAAATCTGTCTCAGATTCACTTCATGTTATGTACTGCTTTGGAATGTTGACATAAAATCAAATGGATTCTGAAGTTTAATCTTTTTATACATTTCTAGTAAAACAGAGGACTATTTCAAGTTTTAGAAAAAAAATTCTGATTCTAAGAGATTTTCTTGATCAAATCTGGACTAATAACAGCTGATAATACGGAAAAGTCCAACATTAACTGTCATTAATATATATTTGCTTGTCTTATTATCATGTACAGGTAATGCTTAATCATCAATCAAGTTAAACATTATCAAATTGTTTCAAATTTCATTTTTAAATGTATAGAGAGATCTTTAAAATAGTTGTTTAATATAAATAAATTGACCACTACAACGTAAGTGCTCATTATTAACATGGTTTGTAGATACAGTAGCACTTTATAATTCTAAACAAATATTGATTTTTCAGAATTATAAGGTTCTATCTGCAAATGACCACTTCCCACTCACTAATGGAAAATAAAATACATCATGTTCTCGGTTTAAACCCTCACTGAAGCGCCCTTTACTCCCGCACACATACATCACCTCTTCTAGTTTTTGTCAAAACTTAAATATCTACTCAGAGCGCAGATACAACATTATAGTTCTAAGGGGACGATGTGTCATGTTTGTTTGATTTGTGACCTGTAGAGCCTGGATGGATGGAGCAGAGTATGTGCGGTGAAGGACCTCCATGTTCTGCAGAAGATGAGACAGCTCCAGCAGATACGCCTCACACACCGAAATGTCTGATGAGACGAGAAACAGACTTAATGCAACACAGAATAAGGACTGATATAACAGAGACGTAAATCTAAATTAATTTCTTGCTCCAGCCAACAGGCACAAAAGGAAAAACAATTTCCTAGCTTGATTGCTTACTGCCATTTTAGTCTGAATGGGAAAAGGGATTGTTGTATTATTTACTTTCTACATTTAACTGAGTCACTGGGTACATTTACAAGGCCAGAAGAAATCAGATAACCCAATAATTAGGTCTGATTTTTGGTCCGTTTTTGACATTCACAATGAAATCTTATCATAAACAACATGCGTCAGTTAATCAGTGGATTTTAGACTGACTGTTGTGTTTGGAAGACAAGTATGTATTTTAAAATAACTCTTCCAATCTTTAACATTTTCTCTTTTATTTTGTTAGTTCTCTCATTTTTGCATCATTTTCTTTGTCAAAACCTGTACAATCAGATGAACAACAACAACTCACGGCACATGTAACTGTTTACATGACAATAATCTGGTAACTCCAGAAATCAGATAGTGATCAGATTTTTAATAGGAAAGATTCAAGCCTGGATAAAACAAACTATGCTGATGTGTAACTGGGTAATTGGTTGTATAGCATTATTATTTTTTAAAGCATTTCATTCAACTCAAAACTATACTGCATAGTTATATACATTTCAACAACCCAATCAGTAATTAGGTAAAACATTGAATGAATGGCATTTGACAAGTTTCTTTCTTTTTCTTTTCTTTTCTTTTTGATTTAAGACACAACACCTATGGTCCGTCCCACAGGAGTCTTTAGAAATTCAAGTAGCATTTTAAGTATGGGGTCTAGTCTTGGTTAAGAACAGTTTATTCCTATTTTTTGTGTTTTAAATCTGATTCAGTCCTGGCTTGGTCCTATTTATTTAGTACTGAGTTTGTCTTTTCTTTGATAGTTAAATAGATTTATTGTTATTGTACAAAATAACGTTGATAAAGCAAAACAGCCGCAGTATCCAGAATAAATAAAATAGAGAAATACCCACACGTCCTTGCATTCGCATCAATAAAAACATAATGATTAAATTCATTATTGCCCTCAGGCTTTTTATCTGTGCCTGTGGCATGTCAACTACTTGTGGGAAGTAGATGTTGTGCAGCCGCTTTGTTTGCAAAGGGTGTCTTGAGACGTCCCCAGAGGCTGTTCCCGGTGTGTGTGGGGTCCTGCAGGGTGTGTGGGGTCCTGCAGGGTGTTGGGGCGCGTGCATCTAGAGCTAGACTCACTGTTAATCTGCTAACAAACATTAGCATACTAACAGTGCATTTCCTGTTTCATGAAGAATAAAACTTTACATAACCAGATGCAGACACAGCTGCTTTTACAATATATTTGTACTGTGGCAAGACAGATTTTACTTTATTACAGTACAGACTATTTAAGTCACAATTCGTTTTAGTCCATGCAAGGTGGAACTTGTAAACATTATATATTCTGAGGTGGTACTTAAAGGTGCACTATGTAATTTTTCTGCATGGGGTCCGCCATATGCTTGACTCTATGGAGATGGTATTGCTTTGCCTGGATTTATTCAATTACAGCTGCATCTAAAGCTAATTAAGTTCTTTGAAAGACATGCATTCTAGCTATGAGCGGGCTTGCCTCGTCATCTGATCGATCTGATATGGCCTGGTAGTGTTACCTGGTTTGCTCCATGGAGATAAGTTTAATGCCATGCTGTGGAACATTCCAGGAAAAGCAAAAACATCTCCATAGAAGGTGGCTGACCATCCACCAGTAAAGATACACAGTAAACCTTTAATATCACCATCAAAGTAAACTAGTGTTGACACAAAGCTAAAATTTCAGGCTTAATTTCCTTACTAAAGAAAAGACTTGACGCTCTAAACCAGTTTTGATACCACAATAATTATTTTATAAACTATATAAATACTTTCTTTATTTTACCATGTGATCTTATACTACTTCTGATAAAGCTCAAGATCATTCTAAAACTGCTCAGGAAACATCATATTTTGTCCGTTTGTGGGAATTTTTTCAGTATCAATACTTGCTCAAATGCGTTTCTAGTTATGATTCTTATTTTAGTATCAGTTTGAATCTGAATACTTTTGACAACCCTAAAGTAAACCCAAAATTCTGCTCATGTTCACATGACCTCATTCTTCAGTTTAATTTCTTGGATGCGAACAAAACAGCTGCTTTGATTAAAACCCCAAAGTGAGTGAGAAAATGCAGCAGATGCTGCTGTCTGACGACGAGAGCGCTTGTGTATTCTGTGTCACCTTTGGAGCACTTGTCCATGTCGTCAGAGGACTGGAGCCAAGCTGCTACTTTGGCCTGACTGTTACATCCAACGGCGAAGGCTCCGGGAGAATTCATCGGAATGGACTGTCTGCGTAAAGACATGCACTGCAGAGACAAGCAGAGGTCAGACCAATTTCTTCCCTGATCGCTTTCTCAATAGGTCGCGTTCATGTGATGTCAGAACATTGCAAAGAGCCGATTCATGGGTTTCAATAACATCACTTCTTCCTGTTGTGAAGGACTTTGCCCGTTCAGGGAGAGAGATAGAGGGCAGCTAAGAGTGCTATGGTAGAATTTGACTTTCAATTGTCCACTGATGTTATTTTGGTCTAATTTATGGCTATTACCTCATCTAGTTAATTACGAGGCCTATCCACATGATAAAAACTGAAATAAAGTTGAACAATTCTCCCAGCACAATTGAAATAAGGTGATATAATTCTCTCAATAGCAAACAAAAAGTGATGGCATTAGTCAATCAGACAGATAGTTGTCATAAAATGAATACGTCAGGTTCATAGACTCATTAAAGAAGACATATTATGCTTTTGTCTGCGATGTAGTTAGTAATCTCTGACACCTGCAGATCATTATTTTCTATTTTGTACATTCTAAATCCAAATATTGATGCTGATGGTCCCGAAATCGCGGTAGCGAGCGGCAATTTTTATTTCCATTTGTGAAGAAAATCATCTGGAAACAAAATAAGTAAAAGGGCAGTGGGTGTGTATTATGGGTGGGAAAAATTGAGAAATTGACTAAAATTCTGAAGAATTCTTTATCAAGATCACCACATTTCACTTTCAATCGTTATCTAAGTCTGTACAAATACAATAAACATGTACTTCACACTTTTAGTTAATTACATTTTTGTATATGATACTTTTACTTAAGTGGATCTTGTGTATCTTATACTTTGATTTAAGTAACAAAACTGGTAACTGGTTAAAAGCTTATAAAAGTTGATTTTGCATAATAAATCCACAGGTTCAACATTTTTGTAATTTGCCTTTCATCTGAAATTATAACATCATCAGACAATGGAACATGAACCCAACCTATTACGATGTTTGGGCAGCTATTGGCTTGATCACAGCAGCACTTTGTACCTTTCTGATAGAGGCACTCTCGTTGGTGATGGTGGAGGTGGGGGAGGGGAAGTGTGAGGAGAAAACCGTCTTCTCGTTTGGGTACAAGGCAATCTCGTTTTGTCGATAGACTCGATGGTGGCGCAGCTTAGAGACCCATTCGTCAAAGAGCTCTTGGGACTTTATCTGCAGGAGGCAAATCCGAATGAAAACACGAGGACAAACAGAGGAGAGAAAGTAATTTGGGGGTCAACAACTATAAAGCGGTAACTTACTGTTGTAGACGTTCCAGATTTATACTATTCGTCTCATTTCAAATTTAGTCTTTTTAGTCAGAATAGAAGTGGATTATCAGAATTGAGCATAAAAAAAGTAAGAGTGAGAGAGCAGAGGGGCGCCAACAGTACAAGAGGGTAGCAAATTTGTAAAATCTGCAACGGGGCATTATTAAATTTCAAAATGATAAAAAAAAAAAAAAATGGATCAAATAAAGATTTGTAACCAAAAACCTTCCAAATATCTCTTGTATAGAAGAAATTATGGAAAATTTAAGTGTGAAAAATTAAAAGGTTACAAGGGATATCTTTATTTCTTTCGAATATGGCAGTAATTATTCTCATCAGGCGTGTCGAAGTATTTTTAAAAGGAAAAATAATCAATTTAGATAAATAAATTACAATACAATAAATTGTATTGTGAAATGAATATTGTGATAATACTGTACCGTGAGATTTGCATATTTCTCATGTTTCATTATATTGTTTGATTTTTAGGATTTGTGAGTCTTGCAAAGGCGCCAACAGATAAAATGCATTAATATTTCATTTTTATAATTATCGATAGTTACATTTTGCCACTAAACATTACAGTATTTTCTTCTGCCTCCTGTGAGTCTGGTGGGTTCGCACATCCAGACTGTAGTATCCTTGTGGTTTACCTTAAGGTGATAGATGTTTTCCTCAGCATCAAGATCGATGCACTTGGCTTTCTTCTTAATAGCCATGACCGACAGACCCACATCAATACAGCCATGCAGTTTTCCCTTCTCAATCTGCAAGACAAGGGAAAGTCAGCGAACACTTATGAATAAATTAGATTAGGCTTTATACACATGCATCACGAGTCTGCCCAGCTTTCAAATGCACTCATTTGAAGTCTGACAATCAGCAAAATGAAAAAGGCTTTCTCTATTTAGCCTCTAAGAACTTCTGCATTGCTAATATATCATAATTACGGAGTGAGACACAAAGCCTGATTTGTCTCACTGATGATCAAAAGTGACTGCCCACTTTAAGTAAATGTACCATTTTTGGATTCCCCCTGAGTTTGAAAGCTCGCTGTGGGCTAATCAGCTACCTGCCAACTACTGACCACAAGAAGATTACAAACTGCTGAGTTATTAGGGATGTCACAATATAAAGTTTTTGTGTTACAATCATGGTGTGAAAAAACATCACAATTAAAGACCAAAACAACTATTAAATCTTACATTTTCTTTCATTTCTATTGTCTAACACATTACTAGTCCTCAAGTTTGTGACCAGCTTCATGAAATTAAACTTTCTGAATGACAAAATAAAGTTCATGTGACAAACAGACAGATTAGAGTACTTTACTTTAGATTTATTTTTTTGGCCTATAGATTGAATTAAAAATACTAAGATTTCCTTCTAAAATGGTAACAAATTATTTTTTTGTTGTTGCAATAATATAGTAACCTGAAAAATCAAGATTATCTATTAACCTAATAAGACTAACATCTCTACAAGTTATTAATAATTTAACCTAATTTTAAGGTTGAAATGTTTTTTGGACCTAAAACAAGCAGTTACTAACATTGGTTAAGTTAGTGTCATACCTTTAAATTTCTAATATGACATTTTTTTGAAAAGTCTATGGGAAAATAAATGGGAAATTTTCTTTCAGAATATTTACACACTTTGAAAACCTGTCTTTCTTTAGAAAAACATACTTGTTAACCCCGTAGTTTACATTTCAACATTCTATAAATGTTCTGTGTGTTCACAAAAGCATGTGATTCTTCTATTAGTTAAACTGTTCATGTTTTAGTCTTAATTCACGTTAAAGCAGAACTAAGTTACTTCAGCGACAGAGCTCCCCCTGCAGGTCTCTTGTGAAAATACACAGTAAAAGACAGCAAAAGCTTTTTTTTCTCTCTTTTTTCCCTTCCTTTTTATTGAAATAAGGACATACAAACACAAAAAACATTTAATGTCACCAAATATAAAAATAAGATCCAGACAACAGGAAAGTTGT
This sequence comes from Rhinogobius similis, assembly GCA_019453435.1. Classification (NCBI taxonomy): domain Eukaryota; kingdom Metazoa; phylum Chordata; class Actinopteri; order Gobiiformes; family Gobiidae; genus Rhinogobius; species Rhinogobius similis. Next base: position 24,510,242 of record CM033626.1, on the reverse strand, counting down.
AAGAGTGGTTTTCCGCGCAGAGACAGCAGGGGGTGACGACAAGGGCTTCAAGCACCCCGAAAATACATTTACAACCACCACACGGACTTACAAAGACATTTAATAAGGTAAAGCTTTTTCTTAGTATCAATACTTAGTATTGATACTAAGAAAAAGGCTCAGTACTAAATACTAATACTATACCATAATGACAAAACACGATTTTCAATACAGCAGATTCATGACACAAAATATTAGTAGTTTCTTCAATATTGCAGTGTGGTTTTATACTAGTTCTGAAATACTGTAGATCATAACCTTTATCAAACTCTTCTGGAAAGGTCTATTTTTGTCCTTTTCTTTCTCAGTATCCACACTTGCTCAAATGAGTGTCTAGTTTCATTATAGTTTTAATATCTAGAAGAATTGATTTTTGAACTCACTGTAAACTGAATCCTGATTTGAAAACACAGACTGCAAATTTAACCCTTTTGAGGAAAACTGCATCACTTTTTTTCCTCACAAAATCTAGCAGCCCTGTTGAACGTTAAAAGACTCATAATGTTGCTTATAATCTGTGATGAGTGACAGGTCGTAATGCAGGTTGAAAGCTTTTGTACTTACATCAGCGCTGCACTTTCCATATTTCAGGATGCCCTTGTCCAACAAAAAGTATCTCTGCAGAGAAAAGCTGAAGTCAGTGTCAGGTCACAGATCAGGGCAAAGTGTGCTTTTGTGTTGCAGCAGAAGCAGCAGTGGGTGGTTGTAATTTGGCTTTATTACTCCAATGTATTCACCTAATGATCTCTAATGTTAAATGTACATCGCCAAAATCCTGTTGAAAGCTCAAAGATGTGCAAAAGCTAAGTGTTAGTCAATACTAAATGTATAGAATTCTATCAACAACCAGTGCGATGGCTAATGGATCTTGGAGCAACAACAAGAAAGCCTGGCAGCATGAGGCCTGTAAAAGCGTGGACTTAGAATAACAAACATGAGTCACTGCGCACACACTTCTCTTTTGAACATAGATCTTTTTAAGTGATAAAAACCAAGCAAGAAATGACTTTGTTCAATCATTTTCTTGTAGTTTATGGGGCTCAGCGTAAAAGTTTCCCTGTTTGATTTGAACCATTTTTGTGAAGTCTTAAAGTTGGATTTTACTCTTTCTCTTCATTTTTCTATTCATCATTACTTTTTTGCAAAATTTGTTCGGACTTTATTTGGAGAGAATCTGTCAAAAAGCCTTGCTCAGACTATAAAACAACATCTGTGTTTTTTCCACAGAGACACAAACACACGCACGCACGCACGCACGCACGCACGCACACACACACACACACACACACACACACACACACACACACACACACACACACACACACACACACACACACACACACACACACACACACACACACACACACACACCCAAGTCTAAATTTCTTCCCTGTTGTCTAAAAACAACCTCAACTACATATTGGCATACGAAATTCACAATTGTGACTCACTGAATTGTCTAGATATGAAAAAATAATAATAATAACAATACAGTTCAGAAAAAGACTGTTATATTCCACAAAATGTATGAGAAAAATATTCATATAAAAATGTGTTGTGCCTGTGTCTGAAACACATACAATGACTGCCTCCACTGATTACTCCTGTTGAGTTTATTAAAAGGACCCTTCTCTATCTTAGTGATATATATACACACACACGCACGCACGCACACACACACACACACACACACACACACACACACACACACACACACACACACACACACACACACACACACACACATATATATATAATTACTGCAGTAACTTTCAGCAATTGTTCTACAGGAGAGTATCATGGGTAACTTAAAGGTGCTGTACCTGATTTTTACTGTTTTGAAGCATGAAAAACAAAGCTAGTTCATGTTGAAGTCTTTACATCAGTCACATGTATCACTCACTTTCCTAATGCAGTCCCAGCATCATAAATATTCACAGAGATGAGTTTAAAAACACTTTTCATAAGTCTCTGAGGCCAGTGAAAGTTTTGCACAGTAAAGTTAACTAGGATGCTAGTGGTGCACTTCCTGCTTCTCGTAGAATAAACGCTCTATATTATGGTTGCATTTCACTCAAATAGATGCTTTTACAACATATCTGAACTGGGGCAAAATAGATTTTATTTTATGACATGCAAAAAATCAGTTACACGAACTATAATGAACTAGTTTCGTTTTTCATATTTCAAAACAGTAAATATTAGGTAAGGCTACTCAATACATATAATATAATTTTATATATATATATATATATATATATATATATATATATATATATATATATATATATATATATATATATATATATATATATATATATATATATAAAAATATATATGAGAAATATACTCAAATATTTCTCTTAGAATAATTAGCTATTGAAAAAAGTATAATCTCAAACAAGGGTATAAAGTGATTTCTGTCTTTTTTCTGGTTAATTTGACGTTTTGTGCTGTACTTGAACCTCAAGCAAGACATTTAAAGATACATTATACCACATTCCTGATGCATTGTTGAAATAATATCGGAATCTCGTTAATCCCAAAAAGTGTCGTGATATTCAGTTTTGTCAATGTCGCACACCACTATTAGTGACAAGTAAAACCAAGAAATTGCTTAAATGTTAAAGGTAAAATAAATACCTTGTGCCATCCCTTCATGGGCCACTTCCTCCTCTTGAGCAGGAAGCCCTCCTGTTTTTGGGGCTCCTGGACACTGCTGTAGCCTCCTCTGAGACCATCGACAATCTCCCAGCTGTCCTGTGGGAAAAACACTCAGTGAGGTGAGGGCCTGAACAGGATACCGATTATATGAGAAACTCATTTATTTTGGGGTTACAAATTCCAATTACATATGTGAACACTGTGAATATAATTCAAGGGATTTGTTGGCCTTGTTGTATTTATTCAAGTGTGTTTGTTGTCATTTAAATTACGCACAATTTACAAAATTAGCTTACCTGCCTAATCTCACTTTTTACCATAATCATTTCCTGTTTAAGGTTCAACATGCTCTGAACAAAATCCCAACAAAATCCAGAGATTGAGATGATATTTCATCACAGATTAATCCACAGAGTGAGTTCCCAGAAAGCCGAGGATTACAGACACATTAGGGGACACTCAAAATATTGCATAATTGTTTTCACACAGTCAGAGGTGAAGATGATGATTGTATTATGATTGTAATGATTATTTACCCCTAGTCTGGTGAACTTTATTTAAAAATGCTCTATGTAACTTTTCTGGTGCAGCGTAATTTACTTGTAATTTTTCAGTAATGCATCGCAGCCATATCGATCTCCATTAACCCGGGTTATTCTCCAATTATCTTCCTGAGGGTCTGAATAACAGATCTGATGAGGCGCAACACACATGACCCCTGTATCCCCTGTGTGCTGCGCCGTCACACATGACTCTGTATCCCCGGTTATAACGTAATATTTACATGCACGGAGGTTGTAAATTGATGTAGAGTGAACAAATTGGTTTGGTTTTGAAAACCAGCCCAATCCATTTCACTGGAGCTCGTAGGATTTCCTGTTTGTCTCGTCTCGTTTTGACAACTTCAAGGAAAACGCATGCGGTGGGCTCCGGCGCTCCGGTGAAAATTCAATCCAACGGAAAGAATCCTGAGCACCACAGCACCTCCGCCGGCACCACCACACTGCACAGTGTGCGGTCTGAGCTCCTCTCGCACTTTTACAGTTACGGAAAGGCTGCAGTCACTGCACCGGAGCTGGACTGCATGCGGTCTGAGCCTGAGTGATGAGATATATTTTTTCTGAAATATAACACACATAAGTAATTGAATAAATTTAAGATAAATAAATGTAATGCTTTATAGTGCAACATTACAAGAAAAGCAAAAACAGTATTTTGTACAGTTATTTGTATTGTTATTGGCCTTTAAACATTCTCTTGATTATCTTTACTTTGACATCTCATATTTTAGAACTAAAAATAAAATGTACAATATAACTTTATCACAGCGTTGGGAGATGCCATATTAATTCAGCTGTGGCTGCATCTACTGGCGGCAGAGGCAATTACACATTTTGTATATCCACGTTTTTGTAATGACGCTGTCCAGAGCTGTGACACGGATGTAATAATCGTGATTAGACAGCAGAAATGCTCAGAGCAAGTCTGGCGATGATTTATGGACTTAAAACAGAAGAACATTCTGCCATAAGTAACATCAGTTATCAAAAAACGTCACATTGAATAAATTCAGAAAGGAGTGTTTTTGACGGTCGGAGGGGAAGAAGATTATCAAACCAGGATTCATCAAACAAGTGGGAATGAAGCTAAATGCAACTCCAGGTGTTTTTGATGATGGAACAATGGCTAAAACTTTGCCCAAAGAAGCACATTTGCATTATTATTAAACACATCACAATTAAATTCAATTCATTGCCAAATAGTGTACACTTATTTACAGTACTGGAAACTGTCAACTAATTGTCATATTTATTAGTTTTATTATGCATTAAAATAAGAAACATTATACATTGTTCTCTTTATTTTACCATTTGATTTGTTACTTCTGTGGTTCCTGCTGGTTTGTAATGACCCAGTTGTTTATGAGATGTTGGCAGCGCTTGGAGGTGACTCTTCCTTGAGCTTTCTTAATCCGGTCCTGATTATTTCGGCGATCCCTCTGAATGTCTAAGTGAGTATAAAAAAAAGCCCTCCTGCAGGCGGTGCATGGAAGGGGGGCGTGGCTTCTGGGTAACACTCAATGACTTGTGCAGTGAGTCATTGCCAGACGTTGCCTAGGCGCTGCTCTTCAAGGTCAAGATACTCCGAGATTAAATGGGGACATTTATCGTTATCGGCGCAGTTAAAACACGAGCTTAAGTGTACTAAATGTCCTTAACTTCCAGTTTATTATTAATCCAGTGAGCGATTGTGAATGTGACCTGTGAAGTGACCAAAAAAATCATTAATATTGCCATTTTGTGAGATTTTTAATGAAATATCCAACAGAGATGTCAGTGTAGATTCTCTGCGCCTCACTGGTCGTTAAGAGTCATGTGGACCAGTCAGTCTCTATAGACACAGAAGGAGCTGGAGGCAAGTGCTTTGAACGGAAAAAACAAAAAAGCAACTTAATATGAAGTGCTTGTTTCTTCTCTCCCTTTGGCTTTTCCCACTGGCATCACAAGAGCCACATCTGCTTCATAGTTACAGTGATACAACGGCAGTGCAGGTGGATTTGGCATTGATTTTATGTCGCTCTACTTGAGGAAAAACATTTAATTTGATTTTGGGACTGGCACAGAGAGAACGTTGGTGACCTGCTGTGACTTCATTAGCAGTAGTTATATTTGAGACTTTCTGTAAATTCACGGTTGAACGGCTGGACTTTGTCCCAGTTGTTCTAGTCCAGCTGTTCTAGTTTTATTCCTTTTGGACATGAGTTAGATACTTAATTAGCTATAAAGGGCAGTCTGTTGTTCTTGTTTTTTCACAGTTTTTTTGATCCACTGGCTTTATTAAACAGGACAGTGTAGTGTGAAATGGAAGTGAGAACAGGAAGGACATTCGTCAAATTGTCACAGCCGGGAAATCACGACGCTGAGGCAGGCCCTGAAAATGTGCTGCTGCTTAGACTATTTTCTTTTTTAACCTTTTCGTTCTCTGGGCCCAACCTTTTCAGCACAAATAAACCTGGGGCCCATTCACATATTAATTGCATTATATTACATTACCAGCTCTATGGTTAAAAATCACTGACTTATGTTTTTATTTTTTCACTTGATATTCCTCTTTAGTTATTATTGTTGTGTGCAATGTGTGGCTCAGAATCCACACTGCTCCACACACACAGCAGAACAGCATTTATTTACGTCTAATCACATTCAGGGTAAATCAGACAATAAAGTGAGAACAAATTTACATAGAGCAGTGAAGCAGTGGGACTCAGACTCACTACAGAACCTCAGTTCACTTCTTAAAACTCACCTGTTCAAACTGGCCATTCTTTAAAGTCTAGGCAAGGCAAGGCAAGGCAAGTTTATTTGTAGAGCACAATTCGTACACAGGGCAATTCAAAGTGCTTTACATAAACAGGAAAAGTTGCATTAAAATCACAAAACAAAAAAAGACACACAGAATCATTTTAAAATCATTTTAAAATAAAGTGCTTTAAAAGAGAAGAGTGCAGATAGATCTTTCAGTCATATGCACGTCTAAAGAGAACTGTTTTTAGCTTGGATTTAAACATTGTCAGAGTGGAGGCCTGTCTCACATCTTCAGGGAGACTGTTCCAGATTTTAGCAGCAAAAAACTGAAATGCTGATTCCCCATGTTTAGTCCTGACTCTAGGCACCTGCAGGAGGCCGGTCCCTGAGGTCCTCAGAGTACGAGATGGTTCATACGGCACTAACATGTCAGAGATGTACTTTGGTGCTTGGCCGTGGAGAGACTTGAACACAAGCAGAGCTGCTTTAAAGTCAATTCTCTGAGCCACAGGAAGCCAGTGCAGAGACCTGAGCACAGGACTAATGTGATCGTACTTCCTGGTTCTTGTCAGGACCCGAGCAGCAGCGTTCTGGATGCACTGCAGCTGTTTTACAGCTCGTTTGGAAGGCCAGTGAACAGGCCGTTTGCAGTAGTCTAACCTACTGGAGACAAATGCATGGATAAGTCTCCAAGTCTGGTTTAGACACTATACCTTTAATTTTGGCAATGTTTTTAGGTGGTAAAGGCTGTTGATGTTATTGATTTGATGTGGCTGTTAAAGTTCAGGTCTGAGTCCATTATTACCCCAGATTTCTAACTTGATTTGTCGGTTTTAGGCGAGAGACTGGAGGTGACTGCTGACACTTTCTCTCTGTTTCTGCGGCCCAAAGGCGATGATTTCAGTCTTGTCTGAGTTTAGCTGAAGAAAATTGTTTTGCATCCACAAGCTGATCTGTTGGATGCAATGACAGAAATGAATCCATATTCACCTGCCGTCAGTGAGACATAGATCTGAGTGTCATCTGCGTAGTTGTGATAAAGACACATTTGTGCTGAGTATTAACTGACCTAAGGGCAGCATATAGAGGTTGAACAGAAGGGTCCCAGGATTGACCCTTGGGGCACACCACAGGTCAAGCTCATGTGGTCTGAGAAACAGTTACCAATCTCAACAAAGTACTCTCTGTCCTCAAGGTAGGACTTCAGCCAATTTAGGGCAGTGCCAGTGATGCCCACCCAGTCCTCTAGTCTCTGTAGGAGGATCCCATGATCGACAGTGTCAAAAGCAGCGCTCAGATCTAACAGAATTAAGACTGAGGCTTTGCCAGCGTCAGTGTTCAGGCGGATGTCATTTGTCAACTTGATAATAGCAGTCTCAGTGCTGTGATGAGGTCTAAAACCTGACTGAAAAACATCAAATGAGTTGTTTATTAAGAGAGGAAGTCAGTGAGCTGTTGGTAAACAACCTTTTAGAGGACTTTGCCTAAAAATGGCAGATTTGAGATGGGCCGATAATTTTTTTCAGTACTGAGGCATCAAGACTGCTCTTCTTTAGGAGAGGCTTAATGACCGCAGTTTTCAAGGCCCTTGGGAATGTTCCAGATTGAAGCGACATGTTAACTATGTGGTGAGTGGTGTTAACAAAGTGCTCAGAACAGACTTTAGAAATCTGGTGGGTAACACATCGAGGCAGCATGTAGAGAAGAACTCAGACTGGTGATGATCTCTTGGACAGTTTTGTCAGTTACAGGTGCAAACTGAGGCAGCTCTAAATGTGTTGGTGGTTTTAAGGTTATTATTTGCACTGTAGAATTTGGCATTTTTAATGCCCTGAACCTTGTCATTAAAGAATACTGCAAACTCATTGCATAGCTGTGAAATTAGTTCTAATGGCAGCAGAATGGAGGGTTTGTTAGTCTGTTTACTGTTGCAAACAGAGCAGAGTTATTACTGCAATTTCAATTATTTCAGAAAAAATCCTTCCTTGTTTTACATAAAATGAGGTTGTACATGTACAACCTTTCTCTATAAATCTCTTTATGAATCTGGAGCTTTGACTTGCGCCATTTCGCTCCAGCCCTCGGCACTCCCTTTTCTGTGCCCTGACTGTCTCATTATTCCTCCATGGCGCCTTCTGCTTATTTTTAACCATTTTAACCTTCATAGGAGCAATGGTGTCAGAACATTCAAGATATTAGATGTAACAGAATTTAAAAAGTCGTCAACATTTGAACATGAAGGATTTTCAAAGTTTATCATTTCCATGAAGAGTGCACTTGTGCTGTCATTTATGTGTCTCCTCCGAACAACTGCAGGACCAGTCGGTGATTTGGGAATAACAGACAGGTCAAGAAAACACAGAAATGATCAGACAGTGCCACATCGACCACACTGACGTTTGAAATATTAACCCCTTTAGTAATTAGCAGGGTCCAGAGTGTGTCCTCTGCTGTGGGTGGGGCCACTCACATGCTGAGTAAGACCAAAGGTTTCAAGGACAGCATCAAGCTCTTTAGCGTTTCTGTATAAACATTATCCGCGTGAACATTGAAATCACCTGTAATGACCAAACCGTCAAAGTCTGTGCATACAACTGAAAGCATCTCAGTAAAATCATCAATAAAACCTTGGCAGTGCTGGGGAGGCTTGTACATGACAATGTAGAGTATGGAGGAGACTGTTTAGCTCCATTTTAAAGATAAATACTCAAATGATGAAAACACCCCAAAAGACAACCTCTGGGTAACTATTTTATCTCTAAAAACTGCACAGACACCTCCACCCTTTTTGTTGTCGCGTGTTTCAGATTCAAACTTGAAGCTCGGTGGAGTCGCTTCTATTAGAACTACATTCCCCGTGTTTTTGTCAAGCCATGTTTCAGTTAAAAACATAAAATCAAGATTATAAGAAGATATAAAATCATTAATTAAAAGTGATTTGTTACATAATGATCTGACATTAAGCACAGCAAGTTTCAGATTGGTTTCAATGTGACTGGACGTTATCTTTTCACAGGGAATATGAATTAAATTTCTAAGATTGGACAGTCCTTCTGTCCTTCTGTTCTCCAGTCTGTGTGACGTGACTACAGATATAACACAGGGCCCCGGGTTTGTTTGACCATTTTCATGACCATAAGTCCCGGCAACGCTGAGACCCACTACATCCTAGCTATGGGAGATAACAGTTCTGGGGAGGTGGGGAGGAGGCGAAGGGGGAGACCTGGAGGAGGTTTGGGCAAAGGCTGAGTGGGGAGAGCTGGAAGGGCTTTGGGTGATGGACCCAAAGTCTATATGACAGGTTCTTATGATTCTATAACAATGACTTAGTTTTGTGGATAGCACCTTTGATAAATATTTAGCATTGTTTTACATTTGTGAAGTTGCCATTTGTAAAGTAATTTTGAAAAATAAAAGTTTACAATCCCTTTGTGATGTCATCAAAAAGTGACGTGCCTTTGCAAATACAGACAATTTCTACACAACTGACACATTTTTAGACTGTTAAAACAATTATTCAACAAAATAAAGGTGCTGTGAGGTAATATTATTTGTGAAATCATAACTGTTGTTTTTTGTATGTTTTTGTATGTATGTTTTTTGGCTCTTGTTTTCAAAATGGTTGCTTTGTAATAGTTGCAGAATTACCTCACAGAACCTGTCATATAGACCTTATTGTTGTTTTTTAACATCATGATTGTCTATTGTTCGCATTGTAAGCGGCTTTGAGCATCCAAAAAAGTCAGATGAATTATTATTACAATTGATCTCAGTTTGCAATTAGAGCAATTAATATTCACATTGTCGTTGTAAATGAGAATTTGTCCTCAATCGACCGACCTGGACAACTCCTTTGGGTAATGGCTGGAAGTTTGTGTAATTTGATGCAGAAAAATAATTCAGAATCAATATTTAATAGTGTGTACTGATACTCCAAGGCATATTGTCCCACAGTATTATTCCCAGAGTGACGGCTGAGCTCTTGACGTCAGTGATTGTTGGGTAAGTTACCTGTCTGCTGTCATGTTTGGAGGAGGAGCTGCTGTTGCTGCGAGACAGAGACGAGATCTTCTGCGACATGTTTGAAGCGTGCTCCTCAGACCCCATCACAGCACCGCGACTAGCACCGGAAACCTCGGGCCATTCTGCTGCCGAGAGAACAGAGGGGTTTACAGAGGGGTCAAGGAGAGGAGGAGAGAAGGTGAACAGGAGGAAAGAAGGGAGAGAAAAGGAGACCGGAGGAGGTAGAGGGAGAGAGGGGATGACAGGAGGAGAGAAAAGAGAGTAAAGGAGACATGAGGTAGAGAGGGAGGAGGTAAAAAGGGAGAAAGAAAGGAGAGTAAAGGATACAGGAGGGGGTAGGGGGAGAGGGGAGGACAGGAGGAGAGAAAGGAGAGGAAAGGAGACATGAGGTAAAGAGGGAGGAGAGGAGGTAAAAGGGGAGAAAGGAGAAAGAAAGGAGAGTAAAGGAGACAGAAGGGGGTAGGGGGAGAAGGGAGGACAGGAGGAGTGAAAAGAGAGGAAAGAAGAGAAGCGTAGGAGGAAGAGGTAGAGGGGGAGAGGGGTGAACAGGAGGGAGAAAGGAGAGGAAAGGAGACATGAGGTAAAGAGGGAGGAGAGGAGGTAAAAGGGGAGAAGGGAGAACAGGAGGGGAGAAAGGAGAAGAGAGGGGAGAGAAGTGAAAGAAGAGAGGAGAAGAAAGAAATGGAGGGGAGAGGAGAGGAAGGAAAGGGGAAGAAGGGAAAACAGGAGGAGAGAGGGAGAGGGAGGAAAGGAAAAAAAAAGGGAGAAAAGAGAACAGGAAGGAAAGGAGAGCAAAGGGGACAGGAGGAGGTAGAGGGGGAGAGGGGAGGACACGAGGAGAGAAAGGAGAAAAGAGGGAAGTAGAGAGAGGAGAGAAGTGAACAAAGAGGAAAGAAGAGAGGAGGAGAAAGAAATGGAGGGGTGGAGATGGGAGAGGGAGGAGATAAGGTTGAGAAGGAGACGGGGGAACAAGACGGGAAAGTAAGAGGAAAGTAGAGAGGAGAAGGAGAGGAAAGTAGAGAGGAGAAGAATGGAGAGGAGGAACAGAACAGAAGGACATATGGAGGCAAAGAGAGGAGGAGTAAGGGGGAGAAAAGCGAAGGAGAGAAGGAGAGAGTTGGGAAGGTGAGAAGAAGTGAGGAAAGGGAGAAGAGATAGGTGGAGAGAGGCAGAAGAGAGGAAGGAGAAGAAGAGGAAGGAAGACAGGAGGAGAATGGAGTGGAGAAGAAAAAAGTGGAGAAGAAAAAAGGGCAAATGGGGTCAGCAAGAAAAGTAGAAAGGAGAAGAGAGAAGACAAGAGAAAGGTTGAGAGAGGCAGTAGAAGGAAGGGAAGGAGAGAGGGATGAGAGAGAGAGGAGTAGAGAAGAGAAGATGCAGGAGAGGGGGGATGGGACAACATAGAGGCAATTGGTATCAGAGAGAAAAGAAAAGGGTAGGGAAGGAGAGAAGAAGGGGAGGAGAAGAGTGGAGAGAAGGAGCAAGAGGGAAACGAAGGGAAGGAAAGAGAGGAAGAGAGGGAGAGAGGAGAAACAAGGAGTGCAAAAAGGTGTACAGGGTCAGGAGGGCAGGACAGGAGAGAGAAAGAGACAAGAGGGGAACAGATAACGTGGGGAGAAGGAGGAAGGCATAGAAAGAAGAAGAAAGGAGAAGAATGGAGGAGAGAAAAGAAAAAGAAGAGAAAGAGGAGAGCAGAAAGAGAAGGGAAGGGGGGGAGAAGGGGAGGAAGGATACATTTAATGGGGAAGCCCTCTAAAAGCCTTTTATCTCATCTCACTGAAAAATGCATTAGCTCATGAAAAGCATTTAGTAGTTTTCCGTCGTCAAGTTTCAGAAATATGGAATCTAACAAGAAAAGCTGCTCAGACAAAATCCAAGAAATTGACAGACAGGGATGAAGACATTATTCTGAAAGAAAGGAAAGCACTTTTACATAATTCACTTGTATCGTTTATAAAGACGGATGGATTGAAACGGCCACAAAATAGGGCTGCAAGTATTCAAGTAGTCAATAAGTGATGATTATTTGTGTGATTTTTAAGTGTGATTATTTGTTTGATTAGACAGCATTTTTTATTATTTCTAGATATTTTTTGAAATATATTTTTAACCAAGTGAAGGTTAAAATATAGTGACTGAAGGCTTCTAGATAGAGATTATTTACATATTAAGTGTGCTATTACAAATAACTTATTCTGTTTTGATATTTTTTATTTAATAATACCACTGTCTTTGCGATACAATGTCTTTTGGCATGTGTTTTAGAGTCTGTATACTATTGACTCTGTGCACAAGGTGGCAGTTGGGTTGTTTACTTTTAAATTGTTATGCATTAGCGTTAGCATTGAGACACAAACACGTCCCTTTATAAACACACAAGTGTCCTTTGGTGAAGTACTCACTTGTTTTGTAAAGTCTTTAACATGTTTCAGAAACGTACAACACAACTCACTGTTCACTGCACGATCTGTCAGGATTTATTTGATTTAGTCTGAATGGGCAAAAACCCCATAGAAATTACTTGGACATTACTTGGAGTACTGAGCTAGCCATTTAAAAAATCTACAGAACAACTGTCACTTTGTGCACAGAGTCAATAGTCAGGATAATGATAACGATTATGTCGACCAGTCCCAGGCACACAAACATAAATCTCCACAGTTTTGTTTAAAATTCAACATGCAACATCTAATACTTGCATAGAAATTATATATCACATTCATCAATGTCACTGTCTAAAATTAAATGTTTTAGAGCGTAAGCCTTTTTAACACAATTTGAGTTTGTTTTGAGATTTCAGATAAACAGTAGAAATGGGAAGATGGTATTCCTGTCATTGTCGGCTCAATAAGACTTGGCCGTGCTTCTCATAATCTCCATCTTGTCTGCAGGGACAAAGTTTGGCTCTCAGAGTAGGAAAGCTTGTGGTATTGTATTCTCTGCGTGAGAATTTTTAAAGAAAATGCCAAACAGTGACATTTACCACTGCAGCTCATACAGCTGAGATAGGAGAAAATTCAAAACCAATTGCTGAGTCTGAAGCATACAATCCACACAAATAATATCTATAAATCAATATCAATCAAAAGTACTAGTACAATATCAAAGTTTAGTGTTACAATTAATATTTTAATGTGCACTGTGAAAGAGAGTCAATTATCAGTCAATCAATCAATCAATCAATATAACTTTAATTATCCCCACAGGGCAATTTGAAGTGAGCTGTTAAAATACAAGAAAAAGTACAAGAATGACTCAGTAAGGTTGAGGTGCAAACAGCCCTCAGGACAAAAACGTCCTCCCTCTATGACCTGCAGCAAAAGGCATCACAGCCAAAACAACAGGAAAGCTCTCTCCCCTCTCACTCTTACCCCCTGCCTCGGCTTGGTGTAGTATTTCCTCTGGGCCACTTTTGGTGTAAAAAGGTGTGTCGCATTTGAGAGGTCCATAGCTAACGCTAGCTCCTTGCACCATCTTGCAAAAAGTACTTGGTTTGTTGCTTGTTTCCATGGCGATCGCTTGGTTTTATTCCATCTCCAGAAAGATAGAACGTTTCATACCATCATCCGCAAACTACATAGTGCCCCTTTAACCTCAGTCCTTTGAACAGCACAAGTGGCACTTCTGCCACAGAAGCCACAAACCACGGCAACCACAGAGGATCATTGCTCAAGAATGTGACCAGGTTAATGACATCAACCGATTTGAATGAAAAAGTAAAGTCATTGTGACATAAACAATCAGATAAAAAATAACATTTTAAGATATAAATTAAATTGAGACAACTAGTCAATGTATTTCCTTGTTCAGGAGTAGTCCATGATTTTGGACTCAAGTCTAAAAGACATAGTATAAGTATACGTATACTGCCCTGAGGGATGGGGAGATAGATCACTACAGCCCTATTCATGGGTAAATATGAAGTCTTTATGCAATGGGCCTAATTTATCATTCTGAAACCCATGGATAGGGAGGTGTTTAACCTGAAACTTGCCCTAATTGTTTACTTGACTAGTTTCTGGTATAATCAAAATCAATAAATCAATATAACATTATTTATCGCCAAGGGGCAATTTAACCACACAATTAGTACCTCCTACAAGGAGGTGGAAACAACAGCAAACCACGACACCACCGGGAGCACAGAAGCTGATTGAAAATTGTAATTTCAGGATGACTCAAAGGAAGGACTATCTATGAACTGATGTAAAAATATATACTGATTTTATATTTTTACACGTAACTTTGTCAGTGTCAGTTTATTTAAATGTATTTGTTGGCATTGCCTGTGTATGCCTACAATTTAATTTGTGTTCCCTTTCGCTCAGCGGAACTCCTCTCAACCGGTCAATTAAAGTGAACCTTCACACGGTTCACCTCCTATCAATAGGACTCCATCGAGTCACTTTTCACCAATAGCTGCATTTTACAGTTATATAGCGATGAGATCATCTGCCAAACACACATTATCACTTCCTCTGGGTGTGAAAATAATTAGACCTCTTTAGGAAATAACCGGCACACTTCACATGAAGTAATCAACATTATGTACTGAGCCTGAACCACGTCAGCACATTCACGTGAATCCACTAATGCATCCAGACAGACAGCCGCTTGTGTGTAAATCAAAGCTGAGAATACATTTCTGTAGAATCATGACATTTACATTTATCTAGATGGGCTTTTCCTTGACTGTGGTAAGAAAGCATGTCTCCTTGAAATAGGTGAATCCAGAAAAAACATCAAGCAATTAAGCAATTAAGTCCAAAAGTGTCACAAGAAGAAAGTAAATTGTATAAAACTGAATGTACACACATTGTTGGCAGTGAGCTGCATATACTAGCGCCATCTTTTCATTTTAAAAGACAAACACTAAATTTACAATTTTAGTGAGCCACAAATGATACTTTGCGATGACATCACACACACTTTATTTATGTAAATGGTAAATGGTAAATGGTCACATTTATATAGCGCTTTTCTACCTTTTTTTTTTAAGGCACTCAAAGCGCTTTACATCAAGGAACCAGTCACCCATCCACTCACACATTCATACACCAGTGTACGCAGAGTGTCCTGCCCAAGGACACAACGGCATTATTCATCTGAAGGAGCTGAAATCGCACCACCAACCTGCGGGTCAGGGGATCTGACCACTCAACTACTCCATGTCTGGAGTGGGATTCGAACCGCCGACCTTCGGATCAGAAGGCGCCCACTCTACCTACTGTGCTACTGCCGCCCCGTCTATGGAGGACAGTACATTACCATGGTGACTCAACACACACATTAAGAAACACAGCCTATAGACATTTCCTCTAAGTTTATAGATGAAAAGAATGAAAAAAAAAAAAATGCAAAATCCAACTGAATCAGTTCTTTATGGTTAGATTGTGTGAAAGCTCAGCTCTAACTTGAGTTACAAAACTTCAGACAGAAACACGCCTCCATCAGCTTTGATTGATCTTAAACTTCAGAGTTGAAAACCGCAGAGTAGATTTGCACTGGACACTTTACAGTACGTCACATTTGGAGAGCTGCAGTTAACAATAGCAAGCAGAGGACTTTCTTCTTGTTTATGCCACATTGGCTACGTGATGCTGGGAAATCCTACATGCATCATTGTTTAAGGCTTGTATCGGTGGGGAATCAGGGGAACGGTGAAACAGTGACTCTCAGCAATGGCATCTTGGATAAAGTGAATAAAGATTACTCAAACATGCATGAATCACTCTAAATACAATTGTGAGTGATTTAATGAGAAGCGAAAACAATTATTATAATATGGTTAAAAGTTCCTAAAAGCTGATTTTGCATAATAGGTCTCCATTCATAAATGTTTATTACAAGGTTGTTAGCAGGTGTGTTAGTATGCAAGCTTTTTGCTACGTCAAAAAAAATATGCAAGTAAAGCAGTTTTAAAGTTTTCTAAAGATGCGCCATTGTTTCTCACGTGTGCTCGAGTGGTTGTCAGTCGCCAAAACAGCCCTGGTTTTTCATAGTTTGTGATGTCTGGAAGCTAAACTGACTCTTCCATTCCATTCAGGCCAACATAAGGAACAGTACCAGCCTTTAGTAATCAGGCGTTCTGTTTACAAACACTAGAAGGGTCTCTAGAAAACAGAACGTGGACGTATAATTAGATTTGGCACACTGACTTCATTGACCTGTGTGGAGTGTACTACAAGGACTACTAGACCTCATTTCCTTACATCACGACCACGTCACAGAAAGCCAATCAGCAATTTACCTGTGCTTTACAAGCCACTTTAGTTCTCATTCATTTTTCACAAGAGCTGGTGTGAGCAGTGTCCCCTGACTCTCCAGCTGCATCCGTCTACTACTATTGCACAAGGTTAATCACATTACCTCACTGACCTACGCTTTTGGTGCAATGGCCACAGCCTCTCACGTTAGAGATTGAACAATAGAATGTTCATTTGAAACCTCCATCTTCACTATCCGTCTCCCCAAAATGTGACGTCTTTTCTCTGCCTTTTCGAGATTGAGGCAACACTTTCTATGTTTTATTCATTCACCTTTGCCACACAATGTCATCCTTTCATGTCATCGCTGCTGTGGCCTATTTCCTGGGCTTTCACTGGGATGACAGCTATGTCAAACGTCACCACAGTAATTACCCTGTTCCCTCTGAAGAGATCTGTAAAGTTACAAGTGACTGCATCAAAACGCTTTTTCATAACTCTCTTTTGTTATTATGTTTTTCATGTTATTGTTGAAAATTGGGAAAAATGTAATATTTGGATAATGCCTGGGATCCAGAATACACACTTCTTCAATTCTTTACGAAGAGCGAGTCTGGTCCCTCACCCTCTGTGGCGCCTCGAGCTAAACAAAATTAGTTTATTTCAGTGACACAAATGAAACAAACTATCAGAACAAAATCAGACTTCTCTCACCACCAATTAAAACAGTTTTGTGCTTCACTCATTGATTTAGGACAACTCAGCTATGTTCTTCCGTCCCTGTGGTATTTGTTCTGATACGGACGGACCATGCCTGTCCCTGTTGTACAATAGTTTGCTGGTGTATGAACGAGAGTGTGTTGTGAGAGTGAATGCGGGACAACGGATGGATATTAGCCTGAAGCTACAATTTGGCGTGTTTACAGCATCTATAGCATGACCTGACCAATTAAACAAAAGAAAAGAATCACGCTCATCTGAACACAGGGAGATGAACAAGGTGGCAAATGTGGAAAAACTTTAATAGGCAATAATAAGGTATATACTTGAAAAAAAATGTGATCAAAAGTACTTCCGATCAAATTTTCTTGAGGCAAAAACAAATAAATGTTACATATACAGGCAGAGCAACAACATCTCCATGAGGACAAACAGGTTTTGGACCCCAGAAAAGTTACATACTGCACCTTAAAAATAATCAAATACAATATTTCACCTTATTTCAGAAGCTGCCACCTCTAATCGTGCCCCTCCTTTTGCTTGTATCGTTTTACACAGAGCTGCAGATCTCAACGGTAAATACGTTCTACACGTGGCTACAACGCCGTTTTCAAGCCGCCCAGAGAAACGGTGCAGTGTTGACTTATTGGTGCACATAAACATTGAACATTTTACACAAATCAACCTAGTTTATATCACATTGTAGTGGCGAAACTTGTCCCTCGTTCTCCACTTCAGTGAACAGAAGTCCTGCTCCACCTGAAGTGCCAGAACAACAGAAATGCAACCTGTAGGAGCAAAGGTGGGCGGGGCAGAACAAGGTGAATAACATTGTACATACAGTTACAATAGTACGACACTCCCAAAACCAGCACATTTGCGATAAACACATCCGCCGCATGCATAATGAATAGGTAAGTGTTTTCTAAGCGTTCATGGTGTGGATGAGTGTTTGAGGCGGGCTCCTGGACAAAGGCACTGGACTCGGTTGATCACACACAAAAGAGCAGCCTTGGCCAAACGGAAAGTTCTCTCTGGGATGTCTGTGTGGATGGACAGACACACAATAAAACAGGACACACGATCTGGGCCAAACAGATCAGGAGAACAACTAAATGACAATAATAACAATAGTTTGAAAGTTACTCTTGAATAATTTACCTGGTCGATTGTTAAAAAAAAAAAGACACATGTAATATTTAACAGCATCAATGAGAGCAGGTTTTCACTAATGGGTATTCGTTGGCTTTTATTATTCTGTTACATACATAATACATAAAATACATAAAAGGTGAGTCATCCTGTGTTAAGGATGACTCTACTTTTTTATTTTCATTTATTTGTCCATGTATCTACTGATTCTGATTGTGTTGTAGATGCAAAAACCACATAAAACGTTGAACATTTTAAAAGGATGGGATTAATTATTAAAATGAATGTCAATATTGGTCTCAGCACACAGGTGATTTTAATACAAATATATTATCTAAGTTATTACAGTTTTGTCCAACATTTACCATAATAAATGTTCCAGTTTTACCTCGAGTAATCCAAATGTTAGTTATTGTTAGTTAATATTAGTGTTTGATTAAAAAAAATATGCTAATTAAGAAGCAGCTGTGAATCAGTGGTAAGCTTTCGCCTTTAGGAACTTAATAAATCCCCCCGGGGGCAATTAGCTTGAGTGAGTAAAAAAAGCACAAGGACAATCAGACATACAACACACAGAGGACAATTCTGACCAAAGAGGAGCTCTGATGTCAATAAATAGATGGCACCCAATAAAATCACATGACATCGACATAGAATTTAGTAGGCGGTAGAAGGCAGTAGAAATAAAACACACACACACACATATATATATATTTTTGTATTTGTATTTTTGTAAAATCTGTGCAAATGTGACCGTCTCTCTGCTGTACTTTTTGACCTGATTTTTACCATAGACTTGTTCTCGTGTCAGATGGAGAGGCTGTCAAACCAGTAAATAATAGAAAAACACAGGAGGCCCTTGATTGAGGACAGACAAAAACGATACAGGTGGTTAGAAAGGCTGCAGCCTTGCTTCAGTCAGTCTACATTAGGGCTTGCCAAGGATTCAGAATATACACTTCTTCAATTCTTTGCGAAGAGTCAGTCTGGTCACTGTCCCTCCATTGCGCCTCGAGTCAGAAAAATAAAATAAACAAAACTTCTTTTACTACAGATGAGTATTATGCTTCACTCATTAATTCTGTTAATTCTCATTAACACAGTGACCAGACATGACTATCATTCTGGGCTTTCCAGGCAACAGATTGGTCTACATTAGGGAAGCTTACCACCACTGACGTGAATGAATGTTTAAATAAGGCAATTTAAAGTGACACTATTACATATTATTAATTAAACAACTTCAGGTGCATAAGTGTGCATTTCTAATCTTCGTTCTTTTGAATCCACAGCTTGATTAACTAGCATTTGAGCAGTAACTTCACAATCTTTCCACACCACTGAATATCAATGTCTGCTGTAGTTTATTGATATTTCAATAAGTCCTTACAGTAAGTCCCACTAACTAACTGCAGTCTGGGTGAAAAGGGCCAATGTAATCTCAGCTTCATTACGTGACTCACCAAAGTGCGTTTCTTCGTAGTCCATTAAACGATTGAAGAAATCACTGTTTTAAAAAACGATGTGCAGTTACAGGCAGCTGGTGATTTACAGTAATTCCACTGAACTGTGTGGGATCTGAGTCAGAGTTTTTTCTCACAGTTAAATCTGCTGGACGCAATCGTCAAGAAGATGTGGAGATGCTGCTCCAGGGACAGAAAAGATAGGACGCGCTTGTGGATTTAAGTGATTTTAGATAGCCGCAGGGCTGATAAAGTTGTTTACGTGTTAAAGAAACATCACCTGTCCTAGAATGAATGAATGGTTGTATTCCAGCTTTATATTAAAACATCTGTATGACCTGGGGAACGGCTGGAAAATATATGTAAACAATATAAAAATGGCATAAAGTCGTTTTATATTTGATAAAAAGTAATAGGTTTTCTGCATGAATTGAATCTGAAGTTTTTCTTTGACAGACAGACTGAAGCAAAATTGAAAACATTATCTTGATAGAATTTGATAGAAGTGGGAAAACATTTGCATTTTGAAGGTAGGAACAAAATAAACAGCCACTAGCCACGAATCTGACAGAGAATTGTGGGCTCTATTTTCTAAGGAAGGAACCAACTTGACTCTGAACATCATTCTTCGAGGATCAAGTCAAGTGTTTTTATATTTCTTCAAATTGAATTCTCCAGAGGCAGAGCAGTGCGCATTAGCTCAGGTCTAAGGTTATCCATCTGAATAAACACGTTACTATGCCTAAAGCCTCCTCACGCTCCCCTCGGTGAGCTGCTTTGTCTTCAGCACAGATACATTAGCCTGTTTGATAGGCCATATGGAGCAATCGCCATGAGCATCTTCACATTTACAAAAACTTTAATAGCACTGATCCCATTACATTCTCCCACAGGCCCTGAATCGCTGAGTCAATTTGATCACAATACAACAGCATGGATTAAATAATACCTGGAAAAGAATGAGAGGAAAATCTCTAATTGTGAGGAAGCAATTTCCACAAGGTAATTGTTTTGCAGATATAGTTTGTTAGCTGTTTGTCTGAGATGTTTCAGTATTAAACCTCCCATTATTTTTTATAGAACATCTTCATCATTTTATACTTCTGATTGCATTGAATTAATTCCAACCTAAATGCCACACTTGTAGTTTACAATTCAAATTAGACTGCAATCAGTCAGAGAACAACATTCTCAGTGTGATTCCAAATATACTTATGATTGAGAATGAATCAAACATGGACAACGTCAATTAAATCATCAAATCTGCTCATGTCTGAAAATGTCATTTGATCATAGGCTGACTTTTATGCAGTTCAGGACAAATTACAAAACACTAATGTGCACGATAGCCTGAGGATTGCGGTGTCACTATGCTCTCAGACACTTGGCTTCTTCCCAATCAGATGTATTATTCATTAGTTTCAGCTCTTGACCGAGCACAATGTTTGCCAGCCCACGTCTTTATCAGTGTGTGGTCAGGGCTCCACAGATGGTGCGGTTTAACACGCAGTGGTGAAAGGTTGTCCCAGCCAGGGGAAACTACCGGTACTTTTTTCTCTTGGTTGTATTTGAATTTCTAGCCTCATTCATAAGACGAATCTAAAGATTAGAGGGGGCAATATATCACAATGCAGTTGTTTTGAAGATATGCAAAATCTGAAGTAGTAAAAATGCTACAAAAAAGTTATGTTGATGTTGTAAACTTTCTAATAAGGATTTTTATAGATATTTCATATAATTAAACCTCAACTAATTCAAAGTTCAAAGACATATTTTAACATGTCTGTATTGGACTGACATAACATTGTCTGACTGAGATACTCCAAAAAATATTGTGCTTTTAAAGTAGAGCAAATCTATATTAAAGTTTACGTATGAAAGTCATACATTTGACTTCACAATCCTTCACAAATACATTTATTTTATATTACCGATATAACGGTAAGTCATAACTGTTTCTTCTAAGAGTTCACACATTGGCTGATTAGCATTTCAAACTTGATTTCGAAGAAAGACAAAAGTTAGCTACTCACATTTTTATATCACAATATTTACTTTTTTAACACAACATGGTAGTAGACCAAGACCATTCCAAAACGGGTCAGGACAGGTCCAATTCTGTCCTACTTATGTGATTTTCTTCAATAGTGATGCTTGTTCAAAGGGTTATCTAGTTTCAATAGAATTTGATCACGTAGCATTAGTTTAGTTTAGTTTTTATTTGTCTGGGTCAATGTACAAATTCATTAATCTTACAAAAAATCTGCACCAGATACATTACTGCTACTTTCCATCTGCAATCTCTGATCAAGTCTCTGAATCAATCTGGGTAGTGATTTTGGACAACCCAACACTGAAAGATATTTAGGAATATCTTGGATCCGGCACCAACGGTTAAAAGCGTAACTAATCAACATCTAATTGATTGCACAGTAGGAGAAAGATCATGAGCGGAGGCAAACTCATAATGAAAGAGACAAAAGAAAAGGTCTCTTAATTCATCTAAAAAAAATATCTTATTTTGTTGATTAAATTCCGCTTGACATTCAAAGCCATTTCATTCATGCTGTTGGCTTGATATATGAGCAAGAGTAACTGAAACTACACAGAGCATCCTGTTAATCAGCCACATCCTCTTCTCTCCAAACCACACACCTCCCTCCCTCAGCTGCTCACATTTGTTTTATTTATACTTGGACTCATGCTAGACTCCATTAGCATGTTTAAAAATCCTACAATTTTTCCATAAATAAGTGGAAAAAGGGATGGACCAGAGAATTGGACAATATGCCAGCCACAAGGTTATTCCAAGACTTGACAGAACTCTAAAATCCTAGTTCATTCAGTCTTGTTTTTAGGTTTTGTTGGTTCTTGGTTTAGACCTGGTTAAGCAAGGTTTTAGAGCTGTTTAAGCAATATTTTTACCGATCCAATAATGCAGTGTGTCCCAACCTTTTTTGTCTGGAGTACCCCCTGAGCTTTGTCTCACACACAGAGTACCCCTTAACTTGAGTTTCGGGCAAATAAATGGTTTACTTGTCGCCTATTGTCACTTATTACAATTATATTTTTGTTTTCATTATATTTATGGTCCAAAACACTCCAAAAAGGTGCTAAATTTACAACCAAGGACAATTTCAATTCGGATAAAAGTACATTTTACTTTCTTTTAAGACCTGAAACTATTCCAAGTGCCCCTTGATAATTGCTCAAGTACCACTAGAGATCCCCGTACCCCTGGTTGGGAAACACTGCAATAATAGATTTTGCCAGGTTAAGTTTGCTTTCCTAATCCAGATTTGAGTTAAACTTGTTGGCCTTGTTTAGTCTTGGTTTACTCTTTTTCTTACAGTGTGGACCAGTCTGACCTGCATGTCTTGGTCCACACTGGAGTTTTGACCACTGAGTCTAGACTTGAGCTATGTATGGCTTTATGAAACTAAATTGAAAGTAACATTGTTAATAGAGCCTTATAAGCCAGCCGACTGGAGTCATTGCCTATTCAGAATCAGAATCAGAATCCTAATTACTTTTATTCATCTCCAAAGGGAAACTCTATTCGTTACAGATAGAAGAAAATAGAGGCCCTATTTTTTGAAAGTGAGTTCTTCAAAATAGCACACTAAATTAAAAATCAGTATTTCAATAGAAGGATAAAATAAGATATCTTTTTCTCTTTTATCAACTAAACCCCAGTATTAGCAAACAATTTACATTTTAACTTACGACTACTTCAAAATAAAAATACACATTTACTTAACTTACAAAATCTCCCTCACAACTTATTTACATATTTAGATGATCATATTTACAACACAATACAAACAAAACAAGTCAAAAGTTGGAATGATGTCCTGTGTCTCTCGGTGGAGCAGTGCGGAAGTAACAGTCTGTTGCTGAACGAGCTCTTGCAGCTGTCCAGCACATTGTGGAGTGGGTGTTGTGTGTGTTTTTTTTAATACCGTTCAACTCTTATATGTATCCAATCTGATTTATAATCCAATTGTGCTGCTGTTGTGATGATGTAAGGTCCCCATGTAACAGAGATGTTGACCGATCCATTGGACACCTCTCCTGTCACAGCTTATCCCGCTGGACCACAAAATAGTCCAAAAATAACCTCAAATAAAACCGAAAACTAACAGGACATGTGTACAGCCACAAGCTCTATATTTATGAGAGGCACTGTCTATCGTTTATTGTATGACAACCTGATAAATGGTACGACTTGAAAGTGTTGACAGATTTCCTTAATGTGTGAACACAGTAAGTTGTATTAGAGCTACAACCATGACCTGGCATTCAACTCAGATCAACTTAATTGACCAAAACAGTATTGTTAATCTAAATCATGACAGGAAAAGTATCTAAAATGTCAATAATCACTATTTTGGAGTGTCAACATTATTAAAATTATATGTAAACAGCAAAAAACACAGCTCCTCAGATTACTCACAATGGGTTTTGCGGTTTGCATGTGATTTAAATAAGATCTAGAAATCAGACAATAATCAGTTTTATAAGTTTTAGGGTTGTCAAAAGTATCAATGAGAATGAATGAGAATGAGAATGAGAGATCCTTTAATTGTCCCACAATGGGGAAATTCCAGAAGAAGCAGCCGTTTCCAGCGCTAACAAAACTCTCAGAAAAGAAAAAAAATCAGATACTAATCTAACTGGTACTAGATACCCATTTGAACAAGTATCGTTACTGAAAAATATTATATAAACAGGACAAAATGTGACCTTTCCTGAACAGATTTAGAGTGATCTCGATTTTTATCAGAACTAGTACAAGACCACATGGTAACATAAAGAATTTTATTATTTTGTGTTTAAAATTATAGTCTGTTTATCTATTTAAAAAGACAGTTGTTTATTATCATTGTGTATCAGAATCAGTATCGAGTATTGAGCCTATTCCTTATAATCAAATTGTGATCGATCAATGCGAGGGGAATACATTTTTTTTTTGCCCAGATCTGAGATCTAGATTTTGTAAAAGAGGTTTTGCAGGCAGGTGTTTAAATGTTTATAATCTTGTCTCATTCATTTTGTCACTGGTGTATTTTTAACCACAGATTTTTTTTTATTAACCTACTTTTCCGTGACCCTTTGAATCTGAGAGCCACAAGCCTTAATAGCCTCAAATTGTGTGAAATACAGACATCCCATTTGCCAACATCACGGAGAAGAGACTTTATATATAGAAGAAAAAAGGTAAAGGTCCAACAAGGACGTGACTGATGTGGGCTTGTTTCGTCATTATCACTAACAGACTCAAATTGCCTCTTTCAAAAGGCCAATTCAAAAATGGAAAAATGACTCAAACTTACTGTCAAACTTTGAACTAAAGGTGGGCGATGTTGACAAAAATGAGTATCCCGGTGACTACATCCAGAAGATATTATAGCAATCCAACAGAAAGGGGCTAAAACATGTCTTTGAACTTAGTGTCAGACAAATTTGAATACTCTAATATTACCCATAAACATACCGAAAGACAGAACCTGCATTTTTCATCAGCTCTTTTTGCAGCATTTCATGATAGTTTATTTATTATTATAAACTATACATGACCACAAATTAATAATTAAAAAGTACAGTTTTTAATTTGAGGAAGTAACATTTAATGGAATTTAAGAACATTGTGAAAAGGATTTGTTATTTTATATAATAATTAATACAGAAATAGGAACCAAAAAAGTATTGCCCAAGTACCAGAACTGAAAACCAGGTGCACCAAGCACTGGAACTGGAGAAATAGTGAAAAGTGCAGGCTTATATGTATTGTCCATATCTATTCCCAACTGTATTTTTCTAATGACTAGTACACTTTACCAACTTTAGATATGGATATAAACTAGTGGTAAGCAATATATTGTCTGTACATAAGATTGTCTTGAAATTGTTGTTATGAAGGCATAAAAAATAGAATACTGAGAGCTGTTATAATAATGAAAAACTGTCAAACAACGGAAAGAAAGTTGAATAAAAGTTAAAAAAAAAAAAAGGTAGGAGGCTCTTGATTCACTTTTGATATTTCAATCTCATCCAC
Source organism: Rhinogobius similis (assembly GCA_019453435.1). Lineage (NCBI taxonomy): Eukaryota > Metazoa > Chordata > Actinopteri > Gobiiformes > Gobiidae > Rhinogobius > Rhinogobius similis. The sequence goes on along the minus strand of CM033626.1, from coordinate 24,484,615 downwards.
AAGATTTAGGGTGTTCCCATTTGCACGTATACCACAACAAAACTGGGACTCAACTGGAACTAAACCTGGAACTAAATGAAGACAAGAACCAAGACTAGCACATGACCAAATCGGGACTAAACTGGGCACAAAATAAGAACAAATCAGTGTGAACGCACCCTTTAAGACATTTTTGGGGCAGCATAAATATTTAGTTTTCATTATTATTAGGAGAATGAAAAAACTAAAATCCAATCAAGATAATCATTTTGTCAGATATCCCTAAAGCAAACTATATTTCCAAATGAACTGTGTCAAGTCAGTTTTCTACAGAGACGTTCAATTTTAATAAACTGTCCTCGGCAAAAAACATTACCAGCAGAGACTGACAATGTACCAGCAGCTGACTTGCAATTACATGATAATGAGTTCAACAGGATGACAAAAAACAATCTGGTTTTTCATGTACAATTTCAAGCTTTGCTAATCAATGTGCGCCTCCTTGGCCCATAAATGAAACTATGTGGATTTCTCATTCCTTATCAAACACAATTAGTCCATTAATTATGATGAACAAGAGTAATTGTTCTGCCAGTAAAACTGTTTAATATGCAAATGAATAAAGAAGGAATGACAGATTATATATTTAACAAACTGAAGGTAGGATTTGAATATAGTGCCCTGAATAATTGAAGAATTTCTTAAGAGCGTCCCTATATTTAAATAATTCAATCTGAACAGCAGTTGGTCAAATCAGACACTGTAAAATAGGCCTTTGGTTTGGTTTGGTTTGAGCTTATCTAGACCCTCATCTTCGTCGTTGGGATGTCTGGCAGAGTTACACAGCTTTAATTACAGATAAAATCAAACTAATGTCGGTGCTGTGAGATGCCAGAGATAATCATCAAGCCACTTTGATTAGGAACAATTACTATCAAAATGACATTACAGGAAGAGATCGAGTATTTGCCAAAACTCAAATGGGCAAAGCTCTTTAGGCAAATCTACATGAATCATTCTATTCAACTGTTTTCTGATGGAGAGCCACCTGCTTGACTATGATGTTATTGCTTTGCCGGGAATGTTCCCCAGTATGGCATTAAACTCATCTATCTTACTCATAGGGACATGACACCACCAGGCCAAGTTACACGTCAGATCTGTGGAGAGGCGAGCCCACTCACAGTATGAGTGCACCTTAACAGTCATTTGGAGCTGGCACATCACCTGTATGATTCCATGGAAGTAGAACGTTATAACCGTGTTTCGTTGTTTTTTCCATGTTTTTAAGAGCAATAAAAACGTCCAAAATGAAAACAAACATGATTTTCTTTTTGTCTATTTATTGTCTAAAAAGTTACGTACTGGGGCTTTAAAGTAATATAACCCTTTATACCAAGCCCAAGCTCACTCATCTTTTGTACCATATGCAAATCTGTATATTGATGCTATACACAATATTCATATTAGTATCTATATTGTATTACCACAGTTTTGTGAGCTACTGCTTAGCATCATGTTCTAAAGCAAGTCTAAGTCTACTTGGGCAGGGCTCTTTAGGCAAAACATACAACATCAAACAGAGCTCACTAATTTGTCACTGTCCCGTGACACTTCTATTTACATTAAGCTTTATGAATTATTACAGCAACTCACTTTCCACACAGACACGGAAAGCACCTGTCACAAGACACTGCCTCCTCTGCTGTTAAAGCCAAAAGAGACTGCGGAAAATGAAGGGGGCAAGAGATTATTCACTTATTCACTCACCGCTGGACACTTTAGGTCATTCTAGAATCAAAATGACAAAATAACGATGCATTAAAAAACAAAAAACACATCTACATTGGGAACTAAACTGGAACTATTCGTGAACTAGACCAGACCTAAAATAGGACTAGAACAGGACCAAACCCAGTCTACATTAGGACTAAACTGGGCTCTAACCAGGACCAAACCAGACCAAGGGTAAACACACTCCAAGACAAACTTATACACAAACGTAATTTACGATCCCCGATGCAATTCATTGAATTTGCACGGAGAACGTCCATGATCCGAGGATGATCCCATTTCTCTGTTGGTAAAAGTGTGTGGTTTGAAGCAGATTCTGGACTTTGAAGGAAGAAACTTGATTGTTTTTGTATTAAATATGATTAAAAGTAGAGAGATATATCAAACAATGGATAATATTGCAGTTTTGGAGGTGCAAAATTTAAAATGACCACAAAAAGAGTCCCTCCGTCGTGCCTCGAGTCAAACTCAAACAGAACCCTGCAATCAGATTTGTTTATTTCAGTAAAACATGTGAAACAAAGGAGCTCATCGGTCACCTATTATTTAGAACAACTCACTGTTCATGTTGTTCAATGTTTTTCGGACCCTGTGGTATTTTTTTATTGTTTTTTTCCCTCATAAGCAGCCATGTTTGTTTTGATAATCATGTCAATCACGCTCATCTGGACTCGGGAGATGAACACAGTGACCGACTGATATCGAACTGTATCAAAAATACTGAGCGATATCATTCTGGATTACACATTTTAGCACATTCGTGATGCACTGTGAAAATATTGTCTGAATATTGTCCACACCTAAATGAAAGCCATTTCCAATAGGGCTCCACAATTAAAAGAAATCAAATGAAAATTGCAGTTTTAATGGACGGACACAATTGGCAAATCGCAAAAGGCTGAAATTTCTGGGTCTGTGTACCCTTTGTTACTTTGATTTTCAATTTAAAATGAAGCCAAATGAAACAAATAAAGGAAACATTATTTATTTTCCATTTTTTTGTTTTCATGAAACGAAAAACAAAAATACAGTTTGATTTTAATTTTTTTTTATTTGAACAGTGGATTAAAAACACACAATTTGAAAGAAGGCTTTATTTTCAATTTGAAAATGAACAAAGGGTACACAGACCTTTTTGTAGTACCACTTTTATTCCACAAATATTCTGTTTTAATCTGCATATATACTGCAGTTTAGATCTGTACAAACATATTCTGAAATACATGTGATTCTTTTATTATTTGTCAGTTTGTCAGACCTATTTCAGTCTTTTTGTTAATTATCCTGTATGCGTTCAAAATGTGAACTTTGAACAGAATTCGATTATTAACATCTAATCTCCATTGCAATATTGGACAGAAAAATGTGAATTCGATATTTTTACCAAATTGTGCAGCCCTATTCCTATATGAGAAAAAGTCCCATGTTTGGTCCTTGTTAACCTGGTAGTAGTTATTCTGCTTTATTAGTCCTGTTTTACTCATTTTGGTTGTGGTTGGGCCCCTGTTTAGTCCTGATTGAACTTGAATGTGTGCTACAGTACCTTTGTATACAGTAGGGATCATACACTTTCATCATTGAAGTGACTTTGCTGTCGGAGCAGAATGATACAGACCACTGTGAAATCTTTCGGTCCCAAAACTGCAGGAAATTGTTGACCTGGAAAAACCGCAGCACCAGACCTCCACTGCAGGACCCGGCGACACAGTGCAACGGGACAGATTACGGGGCTAATCATTTGGATATTCTGCACACCCTTTGGAAGTATGAAAATGAGCGCGTGGCTGCCTGCACGGACGACTGTTGTGAATGGACAAACATGTTTTTATATCCACTGCCACTGCATTCCACTCATACTTCGCTCTGCACACTTCTGTTGGGAATGACTGCGAGCACTGTGAGTCATTGAAACATATATAGACGGGAAAAAACAAATTTGTATCAACTGGACAGCGTCAACGTTGAATAAACCAACCCTGACTTTAACAAGCTCTTACAATGTCTAAACTGACTTTACAACTCTGAAGTACCTAAACACATCCTTCCTTTTCTGCAACTTCAGTTTCACAATTTTTTTTGGCTAAGAACAATTCAGTATTGGTTTGCATGGAAATTAAGGTCAGTAACAAACCAGGGACAGAATTGATTTTACCATTGATTTTCTTAACTGTCCAAATCGATCATCCTCTGTGTCATATAGAGAGACATGTATAGACTATATATCATTTTAAGTTAGGCATTTAATGATGCGATATGTGAGTTTTTGTGTTCTATTTAAACAGCATTCAGCCCTGAACAAGAGGATCATGCCGTTTTTCCATGTCTGGTGGGAGCCTTGCTATTTTGTTCCCTTTATTTAAACAGGAAGTCAAATTGACATTCAGAATCTGTTTTGCAACTGAGACCTTGCCAAAATAGCTGCCAAAACAATCAACACAGTACAGAAAGTCACAAAATGTAACACTGTAAAGCAAACAACTCTCTAAAGAAAAACATTTCTCAGTCACCACTCTCTTTACAATTATATTAAACTTATCAAATGACACTATAGATCCAATTTAAGGTCTTTTTCTCTATCCAAGACCATAGTGAAAAAGTGGACTTTCTCAGTTCTGTGAAGCACCGAGGCACGTTTGCTCTCAAGACAACCCGGATGGCAGTGTATTTGAGACATGACTGAAACACTGTGAGCTCTCCTTTCCCAAACGTCTCACCAAACCACACCCAAACCAAGAAGAGCCACTGAAAGCCTGCACTTGTGAACCAGATGTGTACAGAAATATTAAAATATTGTGATACATGTTTTGGTGATACAGTCTCGGTATTGTGGGCTCCTGTATCGTTATGTCGCTATGAGTATTTTTATCATTTTATATATATTTTTACTTAAATTGCGGCAGAACTACAATTATGTTGCTAATTCAGAGAAGCAAACTTAGCAATATAACTATAGAAGTACTCTCACAGTTTTAATATATGTTTCGTCACACTTTAGAACAACTGCACTTTTAATAGCCTTAACAACAGATGAACAAAGACATTCATCATGAACAAACTGTTTATTAAGAATGATTCAGGCTTAGTAATACTTAAGTAATACCTTAAACCTAACCATAACTCCTAATCCTTTAAATTAAACCTGAATCGTTCCTTATCAAATTATTTATTCATGATGAATTAAGTCTTTGTTCATGATATATTGAAGCTAATTAAAGTGTAGTTATTAATAAGTGGTACCAAATGTTTCATATTCAATTATCCTCTGTCTTTTAACTCCGTGTGAGTTGTTGGCTCCTCTTTTGTCTTTTATTGATTGAAAAAATATATTTTATTAACACCTTTTAGTCTATTTTATTGTTTATCCTTTTACCCTATTGTTTTTATTGTTTTATTTTATGATTTTACTCATTACGTTGAGTGGTTCATTTTATTTCACAATGTGCTACACTTTGGAAACAGCTTTGTTTGTAAAATGTGCTATAAATACACTTGGGTGGATGAATAATGGGATATTATTGTATCGTGAGCCTTGTATCATGTATCGAATCATGATGAACTCATCAATCCCAGTCCTATTATGAACAGTTAAACACTCAAAGACGCCTGAGTAGCTTTGTGTAAATTACAAAAGTGCACACACTGTTATAGACTAATAATGACTCAAACTTCCTTTTGCAAATGGTGATGTACATAAATACAAACGATGATGATAATGACTTTTACGAATGGTGAATGATACGATTATAAACACCACTTAGTCTAATGCACAGTCAAAGTGAATATTGACAAAGCCGTGCACATTGCTTTACAGTGACAGGCAGAAATTGTGAGTTCTTCGTCACCGCACTCCAAGCACTCCAAGCACTCAGCCTGAATAAAGACAGACACTCATACCACTGGCATAATATAATATCAGTGGACTGGACAATGACAACTCTGCCTCTCTCTCATCTCACAATGTGGGTCCCTTCGCCCCCATGGAGAGGTTTGGATGGATGTAAATAATCTGATACTTATTATAGGCAAAAAGCAAGAGTTACCATGGAGACGTGATGAAAGCGGTGCTCGCTGAGTGGATTCGAGGTTCTTCATCTCACATTTTGAAACTAATTTTAAGAAGAAGTGAACATTATAGCAACACTTAGATAATGTGAATGTTGTTTTTAATATATGCAAATTTTTATTATTGGGTGTATAGATTATTGTGGAAAAATGCTACAAAAAGAGAAAAAGTGAAAAAATCTTATGTTGTAAACTTTTAAATAAGGGTATAAGCTGATATTTGTGAAATTTTGTTATTTATTTTACCGTTATTTCACATTTGTCTGATAATTAAACCTCGGCTATTCCATTTAAAGACCCCTTTTAACACATTTCTGTGAGATTGACACAATATGGTCACCAATCAGAAGCGGGATACTCAAAAAAGTATGGAGATTTTCATTTCAATCACGCACTCCTAATTTTAAGATAAATACACTGCCTCACTTACAGTTGTTTCCATATAGCTGCATTGTAAGCTTTAACTTTAAATCATGATAAAACAACAGCGTTTTACTTTTGAAATCGCAGTGACGCAAACCGATCTTCTGATTTGCATTTTCTCTCTGTTCACGAATGGCAACATAATAAAAGTGTCGCCTTGTTCAGGTGGAAAAAGCGCACTCACCTTGACAGAGTTGATGGTGTGATTTCAGGTGATGATGCGCTCGAGATCTCAGCGCGAGCTTTTTCGGGGCAACACAAAAATTACAGTTTACAGTTTCTGAAGTCCTACGCCGGGCTCGCTCATAGTCTGACATGCACCTACACGCTGCAGCCCGCTCCAATCTGCTCTGAAAACACCACTTTGCTCACCGCTGTAACGGGGAAGGGAGGGTCCTCGAGACGGGCAGCTGATCCGGGCCAGTGAGACTGCGGGGGTCGCATTACGTCACGTCAGGGGGCGTGTTTTCATCATCGACTGCATCTTTTTCCGTGACGTTATGGACAGGACCCCCAAGCAAGGACAAACTGAGCAGAATAATTGTGCATTGTTTGTGAATTTTAATGATCGTTTGTTCAATTTTGACTTAAAGTGTATATTTTCTGTTCTATGATGCCCTTCAAGCTGCTTTGATGAACGTGAACTACTTTAAACACTGTGTAAATGTAAAAGGCATAGAATAATCTCAAACATAATGTAGTAGTGGAAGCTGACAACTGTCCACGCTTTAGTTTGAAGATACTGCCCTCTGCTGGACAAAATACAGTATCGCGAGGGAGAAATGCACTTTACTGCCTGTTACTTTTTTTAATCGATGTATTTTAAATAAGAATAAGAAAGAAAAAAAAAAAAACTTGGGTACACGAGTTCATACTTATATATTTTTCTTTCCATAGAATGGATAAATGCGGGGCTGTTATGTCACTCAAGGATAAATCTTGCTGCTCAAGGACTTTCTGCTGCATCTGACAAAAGCCCTTCAGACTGACGCTGATTACGTGCACTGCAAAGGCATCTTCAGCTCCCTTCAGGAGGGAAAGTGAAGGTGAGTGCAGCAGAGCAGTGGACTTCAATCGACTCAGACAATGCAAGCAAGCACTGAGGACTCCTGTCTGTGAGGTTAAAGGGTCATTATTGTCCTAACTATACTGCCTATTCCTTAAAGTGCATATGCGGGTTCTTATGTTTTTCTAATTATTACATTATCATAGTTTTACCATGAAGTTGCAGGTTGAGAAGGAAAATTGAAAATTGAAGTTGAACATTTCGGGAAGTAGCTGAGTTGCAAAACAGAATCGCAGCAGACACCATTTTCAGTTTAAACAATCATTTAACAACATAAAAGTAAATATTTTGTAATTGACATGCATTTTGGCCCTTGTTTACAATATGCTTGATAGGTAAGAGCTGTGGAATTACCTCTTCCTAGATGACATCTGCTTCTCTCTCTTCTCTACAATTATAAGCGTCACCACACATGTCAAACTGGGGGAAAATTGGCATAATTTATGTGTAAAATCCTAAATGTAATCATGTTTACCATGTTCTAGTAAGTCTAACTTGTCATAAGCAGTTTTGCTAGTTTTTTTTTACCCCTCGAAATGTTGCTATGGTTGAAAACATAAATAGAAAAAAAAATTACAAACTAAAAGGTTTGCATCAAATCTCTCTTGATTGACAAAATAAAACAGAGGACACTAACAAATTCTAATTTCTCCCTCTAGAGGGCGCACACGACTGTAAAACGTTTGCCATAAACTGATGTTAAAATCTCCGTTGAAGTCAGAGTACGATTTGATGACGTTGAGATATTGTAGTTGAACTGTTTGAAAATCTTTGTTTAATCAATAATTCAAATGATTTTTTCATTTAAAGGCCTGATGCAAACTGGTGAGTGAGGGTGTGTGGAAAGCTTATCCTTAACTGACAACCTAAAATTAAGCAAATATATTTGTCTGGATACATATACTCTACACTATAAAGGAAAATAAACACATGATCCATCTTTTAGAAACGGCTTTATTCACAACTATAATCACCCCGGTTGATCAGAATACTGAACATTTGCAACAACATATAAATAAATAAGTTTAGGTTTTTTAATTAGTGTTTAAAAATGGATTATGTGCAAATGTGCAAACACATTAATGTAATTAAAAGAAGAGCTGCTTTACCTACAGCTAGTTTCCATTTGCACTGTCCCCAGTAGGTTAGTAACGAAGATACATTCAATTATCCATTCCTTAAACCATGCAGCCTCCCACTTTGTCACTTAAAACATCACACTTCAACACTACATTAGAAATTACAACGTAGGCCTTCATTATAATTTAGCACATGGAAATACAAAATCAGTTCTGACAGTGTGGACTCTTCAATTACATTCGAAATCCCTCGGGTCAGAGGAGAGTTTAAAGTGCAGATGACAGGTTAGTCTACACATTTCACTAAAACTTATGAAACATGATTATATTTACGATTTTACAAACAATTTTATGAATTTTTCTCCAGTTTGACAATTTTGGTAAAGTTCATAATAGCACTTCCTGGTTGGACATGAGCGGTGGAGGCAATTCCACAACTGTTACCTAGCAACCAACCATAATGTAAAAAATGGCCAAGATCTATATGAATTACACATGTAGTTATGATTTGACTCATAATAATACATGATAACACCTTTAATTTGTTAAATGAAAGTTTGAATCGTGTCCATTGTGCGTAAAAGGCCTCGAAGTTGCCTATAATAAAGTTACTTATTGATGTCAGAGGGATTCCTTTTTAGAATTCATCTCCTCTTATTCAATTTTTTAATCTGTCTTCACAAACTGCCACTTGACGATGTAAAACTACAATAAAATATTAACAGATACTGACCCACCAAACAAAATAATAATAATAAAAACACAAAAATGTACTTCAAGCCTGTCAAGGAGCTCATTCCATTCTTCAAACTCTCATTAATAAAAATGTAATACTGACTTCATTCACATTATTTATTTATTCACATTAAGTAATCTAAATGAATTCATCCATGAAGGTAGAACGCATTAACTCCATAGAAGTCGTGTCTCCGCCCTGTGCACACGTTATCCCTCAGGTTCACCGGGGTCTGAGCGATGGAGCTGTTAAACCTGTAATGGACCTGTGTCTTACTGAAGGAATCCTGGAGCTCTTTGAGGCTTGGACCTTCACCAGAAAGTGTCCGAATACCAGGCAGAACAGGAGGTCTCGGCAACACACCAGGATTCAGTCTCATTTTGCTGTTGGGGTGACTGTTTCCCACATCTTTACTCAAACCATTTCTCATTAATTCTCCATCATTCAAAGGTATCTCAGCGTCCATGTTCTCTTGTACGCTCTGTTGTGTTTTGCCGCCGTTTTCTTCTCTCTCCAACCCCCCGGTCTGTCGTTTGTGTGATGCTCCACGAGGCAGGTCATCTCTCTGTGCTTGTGCCAGCCCACCGCTGTGCTCTGGCTGACTGTGACCTCTTTGATTTGGCCCTAGTGCCTCGTTACAGTTCACTGAGTTCTCCCGTGGCCTTTGTGGCAGTGCAACAGCCGAGGTAGTTCTCTGGAGGGGAGCTGGAAATGTGGCCGCGAGATGAGCAGTGGGACCTATCATTCCTGCACTCACATCATTAGTTCTTCTGTAGTCGTCTGTTAGCGTGGAGGACACAAAGGCCAGAGTGGGCTTGTCCCTCTGAAAGAGAAAAGAAGGAGTGTAGTCGCTTTAATTGTAGAGGAGCAAAGTAACTCACATCACTGTAACTGAGCAGATTTGGTAATTGTACTTTCTGAGTGTATTCATAAATGTGTGCTTTGAAGTGAGATGTATTGCTACAAAAAATATCATGATCATTTTGATCATTTCATGCCACTGACACAATAACCGTAAAGCTGAAGAATTCATGAAAACCCTTTTTAAAAAATGAAATATTTCATTTTCTATTATTCCCCTTGTGTAACACTATTCCTCAAGTTTGTGACCAGCTTTACAAAACGGAACTTTCAAAACAGACCGATAAAAACAGATTAAAAATAGTTAATATAAAGTTTTTTAGTTTTTTTTTTTTTACTTTTTGGATTGAATTAAAAAACAATGGGGTTAAAAAGTAAACTGGTACACATCATGTTCTTTTAATAATATTTTTAATGTTTAACTTTCTCTTAAAGTACTATTTTGGCAGCAGTAACCAAATGTTTAGCAATGTAACGGCTCTTTTAGTGGAATACAAATGTTCAGTTCTCTTTCCACCACTGTTTGATTGTAAAGAGACGTTTTTATTGGTTGTTTTCAGATGCTATTTTTTGAACATCACTGTCATTACACTGTTCAAACTTTCTTTTGTCGTATCCTTGAAAAACAAAAAGCCTTTCCCCCTACATTTATTATATTGACCATTTAAAAGTTTGTAAACAAATACATTCTAAATTCCAGAATGAAGACAATGGGAAGCAAATGTGAAGTGGAACATAATGTGATTTCATTGGAGAAACTGGGATTAACCTCAGAATATCACACAATATACACAATCAAAGTGGGTTTGTCAAAGAAAAAACACTCAGATACACTCAGCACTCAGATAGAAAAAAGAGATTAGAAAAGATAGCTACCTGTGGTGCAGTGTATGAATTTCTCCCACTTGGCCTGATGTGTTTCTGTTGGTAGTCCATCTTCAGATTTCCTTTTTCATAACCTGGACAGCAAGATTGATTTATTTGTATAATAATTAAGACAATGAACAGCATACATTGCAGCATTAAAAGCTTTTATCATGAATTATTACATGCACATCAGCAGATAACCACGCCATGGGGTTTAACAAAAAACAATACGCCAATGAGCATCAGTTCATTCTTCAACCGATTCACAATGGTGTCTTTCTAAATTCAGTTACTGTTGAGCTCAAATTGAAGATGATTACCTGAGAAATGCATCTGGTAGGAGGTGATCCAGTGCGTTCGCTCCAGATTGTTCAACATCTTGCTTGTCTCGTCAGACGATGGCAGCAGATCGTGTTTTGGTTTTGAATGCATGAGTTTTGTCGGAGTCGGGTAGAAGGCCTGGCTTTCGCCTTTGAGAGGCTTTGGATACTGCAGGACAATTACAAGATTAGCAACTAGGGATGTCACATTATCAAATGTTAATGTTACAGGTTACGATTTATTATCAACAATGAATAGTGAAAGCCTTAATATGCTTTCATTCACAGTGTTTTGTTATGTCATTACTGTTATTCTTCTCATTTAAAGTCTTTTTTAAGTAATGATTTGTATATCTTAAGCGGTTTTGTGATTTTAATGCAATTTTATTCTGTTATGTAAAGCACTTTGAATTGCCTTGTGTACGAATTGTGCTCTACAAATTTGCCTTGCCTATGAAACCCAACTTTTTGAATGAAAAACTTACAATACTGGCACATAAACATCCTCATAAAATTTTCCTTTCTGGAGCAAAGAGTTAAATTACTGCCTATACGATTCTCACGTTTATTATTTTTTAGTTCTTATATTGTGTCCTGAATACAATCACGATAATCAATTCACAGAATAATCTTGACATCCCTGTAAGCAACTAAAAAACAATATTATTGCAAGTTTTACCTCCAGGAAGCCAGCGTGTTCTTCAGCCCATGTCACTGCCTTTTTGGTTCTCGTTGGGGGCATCAATAACTCATGTCTGTATGCATTACCTGTGCAGAAGTATATGTAATACAAATGTTTTATTCTTATCTCAGTAAATTGTCCATCTCACCTTTAGTCTTGCTCAGTAGGATCACATCTGGTGCACTGTTTGGTACATTACGCTGCCCTGCTTTGGCCGATCCATCAGAGGAGCCATAAGAGGGGAACATTGAATATCGAGGGATGTGCGATGCATACGGATGTTCTTTTGGAGTTGGAACCTTTAGGACCTTTTCTCTTTATAAACATATAACATGGTGAATTAAACGCTGTTAATAGATATACTAACGTTAACTAAATACTAACCCCATGTTGACATCCGTTGGCTTGGGGAGGCTGAAACATGATAAAGCAGGGGACACATTAAGCAAAATCAACTTTAATTGAGTGTTACAAAGGTTTCCTAATCATTATCTTACTCATAGTTGTCTTTTGACTGATTCATGCATGTTTCAGTAATTTTGTATTGTCCTGCGTTTGAGGCTTGGGTGTTCCGAAAAGGCCTGTTTTCACCTACCCCCTAACTTCGCCCACATGTGCTTAGTTGTGATCATTTGTAAAATTATGCTCTGAGTGACACATAGAGTTAAAAAAAAAATATCACATAGCCACTTTAAAAAACATGTAAATGACAATCCTCTTCTTGTTACAGTGGAAGTACCTGAAAAAACCCTACTTTACAGTTAATGTCTTCTTTACAGGTGCACTATGGCACTTTTCTGGTGGAGGATTCATAACTTGCTTTTGGCCATATAGATGTTTGTGCTTTGCCTGGAATGTTAAACAGTAGGGCATCAAAGGGATTTAACTACAGATATTTTTACTCCTTAACAATACCATGAAAAACATTCATTGTAACTGTGGGTGGGCTTGCCTCTCCACAGATTTGACCTGTAACTTTGCCTGGTCGTGTGTCACCTGCTTCTCTCCAGTATGGATAGATTTAATGCCACAATTCCAGGCATTAACTATACGTTTAAAATGGTGTAAAATAGTGTAGACAGCAATAATGGATTTGTACTCACATCTGGTCATTGAGCCGAAGGTTGCTTTTCCTTCCAGGTAAAATGTTACTATGGTGATAATCTGTCCGCTGCCTGCAATGTGGACATTTAAGTCAATAAGCAGGTTCAATAAGATCACTCAAACTAAGAACAGTGTCTACTCACTGGCTGTTCATGGTAATAAGGTTTTCTGACAGGCCCATCTGAATGATCTAAATACCCTGGATTTGGAAGAAAGATCACACAAAACACACACAAAACAATCTTCTATAAATCACTTGAAATAAAGAAGTTGAAGTAAAAAGGCCTCTTCTTGTGACTATTTCAGCACATTTAACATCATTACATAACAACTACTTTCCTCCATTGAATGACAAATAAAGAATGGTAGCTGTCAGTCAGATGCCAGTGTCTGCTATACATCTATTAGGCCTGTTACAATAATAAACACATTTTGAAGTGAGATACAGTATATGCAAAATAATAGAGAAACAACTTTATGTCATTTACACAATAACATTAAAGCCAGATAATGCAGATTTCCAATAAACCCTTTTTAAACGAATAATAACAAAAACATGAGCTGCAATAAACAAACAGCAGGTTGACACACATGTAGTTACAGTGGTGGAAAGTAAGTGTAGTTTTCTTATGTATCATTTTTAGCTATCGGGACTTTACTTTTGATACTTTTTTTTTTTCTTCACTACATTTGAGAGCAAGAATATGTACTTTCTACTTCACTACATTTTAAACCACTGGTTTTAAAAGTACAGAGTATTTTTTATAGTTTGAGATTTGAGAGGCAGAGAGTCCTTTTTTAATGTTTTTAATTATGGAGATGTTTAACCCTGAAGATTTTGGCTTCAAGCCCCTGTTTTGAACAAAAATAAATGTATACATAAAATTGACTTAAAATTTAGAGTCAGTTTCTTCTTCAAACAAATTCTTTATCTTTAATGGTTCTACGTTAAATACTTTGTTTTACTGTACTTTAGGGCAACGAAAAGGCCCCATGAATATTATGTCACAAAATATTATGTTTGTCAACAATTAGTCGATAATGAACAACAATTAGTCGCTAATGATCATAGTATTGTTGAATTAAAAATAGTATTATAATATGGTCACTTACTTTCATTTCTGGTCTCTCTTCAGAAACAGACGTAATCCTTTTGCTTGAAAACTGCAAAGTACCAACGGAGTGCAACACAAAGTCCCTCCCATCAGAGGTGTGGTAAGAGAATACCTTCGAGTTACATTAATATTCATTGTGATTCTCTGGTGATACACATTAAGACGTAAAGGCCCCTTGTTCATATTGAGTGGGCAATCACAACTGTTTAATTAATTGTTGATGTGATAATATTACATGCTCACAGTTTGGTAGTATGAAAATCAAGCCGACACCAGATATAAGCGGCATGTGCAGTGTTCGGTTACAACAGATGGGTTCCAAGAGTTGTATTTCACTGTGGCATAGTAACAGTTGCCGCGCTTAAAACACACTCCACATTGAATTTTTTATTGAGGTTTGTCTCAGTAAAACATATGCTTACAATGATCAAAGAATTACAGAATTACTAAAATGTAACATGGAAATACTTACTTGTTGCAAAAGTTGTTGTGTTTCAAACTGATTATTTGGCAATTCGAGGATTTTGGGGGCGTTTGACAAAAGGCTGAATGGTGAATGATGCCAGACAATTGGGTCAGAGCATCTCCACATCAGCAGCTGTTGTGTGGTGTTTGTGGTCTGCAATTGCCAAAGCTAGGAGCAAAGGCTGGCTCATGTGTTCAGATCAAATGAGTTCAAATTGCTGAATAAGTTAGTGCAGGTTCAAATTGTCTGAATCGCAGTGCACAGCTTTAATAATGAGGTCCGTTATGTTAGGGTGAGATTTAGTCCTAGATCAGTCCTAAATGCCATGGTTTGGATTTGCTGTGGAAGTTCTTCCTGAATTTATTCCAAACCCTTTTGAGTTAGCATTTAATGGATAGAGTTTTGCTGCATAAAACAAATATATATAAGCCAGAAAAATATTAAATTTAAAGTTGCAGTATGTAAGTATCAATCATAACAACCTAAAAAAAAACATGCACAATAAATCCTCAATAGTCCTGAATCTTAGACAAAGATCTGGAGATGGGTCCCGTGGCCTGGACTGTGGCGGTCCACTGCCCCTGAGGAGATGCCCCAGAGGAATTGAAGGATGGGTCAAATGCAAGAGGACAAATTTCCCTACAAAAATAATAACGTGTACCTTAACCATAATTATGGAGAAATGCAGGTAGTGCCACCAAGTTACAGGTCAGATTTGTGGAGAGGTGAGACCGCTTACAGCAAGAATGCAATTTTTCAAGATATTATTAAGCAACAAAAACACCTGCATTTCAAGTTTGAAGCACAGATAAGCAGGTGATGGACGCCTCACCAGAAAAAACTAACTCAACTTGTAAAATCACACAAGAGCAGATGTATTATCATTCTAGTTTAGTCCTGGACCCCTACTGTTTTAGCTCTGGTTTAGTCCAATTTAGACCTGATTTAGCACGGCCCAGACCACCGAGACAATATGTGGTTGCTGTCCGCGGTGCTGAAGTTTGAAACGTTATTAGCATTTATATCAACCACTTTTAAACTCATCTCAAAGTAATTCGTCGTTATGGTTTAGCTGTGTTTTGACCCTGGTCTAGTCTGGGTTTGTTTTGTTCTGATTTTGCAATATAGAGCATTATGTGGGTGGATAAGATCACCATACTATACACTGTTACAACAAGCAGGTGCAAAGCTTGATCGGATACAGATACATTGATGCAGAAATGGATAGATAGATAGATAGATAGATAGATAGATAGATAGATAGATAGATAGATAGATAGATAGATAGATAGATAGATAGATAGATAGATAGATAGATAGATAGATAGATAGATAGATAGATAGATAGATAGATAGATAGATAGATAGATGATTTTCAATGATTTTTCAACATTTGCAAAGAATCATGGAGGTTTTTATGCCTTTTATATTCCCTCACCTTAAAGTTAAACTACCATATTATGTAAAAGTGGTTGTGATGAGCAGTTTTCAGAGCACAGAAATACACTTTACAGCTGTTTCTCCTCAGACCTGACACGGACTACTTTCACCACTGGCCCTCCCTTGTTTGTTGGCACTCACAAGGCTGATATTGTGCATTCTGCTCTTTAATTGGGATCCCTAGGAGACTCTGTCCGTAGTCTCAGCAAAACACCCAACTTCTATCAGGCAGCCTAAGCTAAGTCCAGTAACCAATTACCGAGCTGTGCCCCAGTGGAGCAGCTGCTGTTCGGATTACATTTCCTGCTGCTGCATTATAAATGTGCTACAGCCTGCAGTGATTTCCCTAATATTAAGTTATTGTGCAGATACACGTTGATTCCTAACCCCAGGAGGATCTTAAACTGTGCTTCGCTATAAATAAATAGTGGAAGACATTGGGGAAACTAATTTACTGTCAGTGTAAACGAAACAATTTGCAATATATTTTCTTTTAAAATTCATAGTGAACATAGCTCTATATGGCAGAGATTACTTGAAAGAGCTCATGGGGGAAAAATCCTATTTTAGGCCATAACTTTGTAATAGGAAAATATTTCCTTTTGTTTTGTAGTTGAATGCCAGCATTACATGCACATGTATTAAATGCAGTTGAGGCATGTTAAAGGTGCACTATGTAGCTTTTCTGGTGGAAGGTCTGCCACCTGAGTGTACCTTTAACATTCTTGTTCAGGTGTACAAATGTTTTAGTAAGACGTTTTAAAAAGCGATGTGTCTAATGTCTTGTAACAGCTAAAAACTTGTAAAACGGAAATAAAAAAAAACATGTAATGATATTTTTTCATTGCCTTTCCTTATTACAGTATGTGAACGGTGAATAAAAGAAGGCAAAAGAAAGAAGAACCTTTGAACCACCTCAAAGCAGTGCAGAAAAATATTTCATTTATTTCAGCGTTGAGTTTGGAGCGAGTGTGGTGCGTGGGAGTGTGGAGTGAGGGAGGAGGACGTGGGAGAGGCATTATGACTTTACAACCTCAAGGCCATTTACATGGAGTATAATGTATGACAACTGACAAAGAAGGCTTTGTTTACACCTGTCTATGGAACAAAGACTATAGCTACATCCATCATATAGAAGGACATCTGTGGTGATGTTTGTGTAAAGACTTTATTCTCTCACAACCATCAGCTTTTAACCAAACCCAACTTTTTTGTGCACGGTTAAGTGTTCTTGCTTGGTTAGAACTTCTTTCTCATTATATTCAATGACCAGGCAGAGTGTGTGAAAATGCTTTCTTCCCATTTCCTTTTTGCAAATTCAAAATTTGGTTTGTGTTATGATGAAGTTATAGCTTGTATAAGTTGCACACAGTAAAGTGCGTTCATAAATCCATATGGAAGCTACAGCTCGCTTTCGATGTAAATGTGAGGTTCACTTATGTATTCGC
The DNA here is from genome assembly GCA_019453435.1 of Rhinogobius similis. Classification (NCBI taxonomy): domain Eukaryota; kingdom Metazoa; phylum Chordata; class Actinopteri; order Gobiiformes; family Gobiidae; genus Rhinogobius; species Rhinogobius similis. Next base: position 24,467,173 of record CM033626.1, on the reverse strand, counting down.
CTTTGATTGGAGCCTTGCACCGAGTGTCTCTGGTGGTACAGAATAAAGAGAGAAAGTGCACAGCCTGCCCTGCAGTTCTCCCGCTTTTCTTTCTCGATGATATAGGCGCTGTGTTTTCCACACCTCTCTCTCTGTAGTACTCAGTGAAACCCCTGGAGACGCAGCTCAATCTCGCCTTGACTGACAGCTGTAGCGTCATCACTGCGCTCTCAATAAAGCCCGTCTTTGCCTGCACGCACAGGCAAAGGCCGCTCGAACAGCTACTGTAAAGGATGGATAGACAAATGCTTTGAGGATAACCTGAAATAAAACATATTTTTGTTATTTTTACTCTATGAAACTGCTGCTTTCGCTATGACAACGTTTGACTTCTCCGACATCGAGGCTTTCTTGGACATGCACCCAGATCTGTTTGAGGAGTATTTGGTGCGTAAAGCTAAATGTGAACAGGTGAGCCGCTGGCTGAAAGAGCATCCACAGACCACTAAAGCGTCCTCGGCCGATGACAAACGCGGTCCTGTCCGGGATCCGCTGTGGTCCAGCAACCCGGACGGACTACGGCGCAGGTCGTCCCACATGGAGCTGCGGAGAAACTTCGCTCGCTCCAAAGCCACAACCGCGCACCGAACCTATGACGAGCACGTGAGCCTGAGTGAGCACGAGTCACAATCAAGTATGAGGCGCCGTGCTCTTCTCCGCAAAGCCAGCTCTCTGCCTCCGACCACTGCGCACATCCTGAGCGCGCTGCTCGAGTCCAGGGTCAACGTTCCCCAATACGCATCCAGCGCCATCGACTACAAATACAGACTGAAGGAGACCAACGAGCGGGAGTTCTTCTTGGAGCTCGTGAAAGACATCTCCAATGACCTGGACCTGACCAACCTCAGCTACAAAATTCTCATTAACGTTTGCATTCTCGTGGATGCGGACCGGTGCTCGCTTTTTCTGGTCGAAGGACCCGCGCACAAGAGGACGCTCGTGTCCAAGTTTTTTGACGTTCATTCTGGCACCACCGTGCGCCCCTCATCGAGCACTTTGGACTCAAGTGAGGTGCAGGTGGCATGGGGCAAGGGTATCATTGGATATGTAGCAGAACATGGAGAAACTGTGAACATCCCAAACGCATATGAGGTAAAGCGCATCTGTTGTTTTGCAAAAGTTTATTTGATGTTATGTAAAAGTCTTTATAATGACCAATAACTATATCACCTGCACGCGGTTTGTAGAATTTAGTACATGTTCAAATCCAGGTTGATCCCTTCCTACTGCTGTTTTTATCTTTGGGCAAGAACCTTCATCCACTTTTACTGTGTGAACGAGTTAGAAATTATTGGCGGTCTGTCTTTACTCAGCCCTAGGTCAGTTTTATAGAAGCTCACCAGCACCTCCAGACTGTTGCTCTTACAGAAGCCATAAGCGTGTGAAGTGTAAATATGAATCTCAACCCTTGCATTTACAAAAACTAGTTTCAGTGCACAGCATATTCATGGATGAATATTTGAAGGCTGCTATAAATCTCTTTCCTCTTTCAAACTTAATTGTTCTATACAGTGATCCCTCGTTTATCGCGGGAGTTGCGTTCCAAAAATAACACGAGAAAAGTGAAATCCGTGAAGTAGTAGTTTTATTATTTAACAATGCAATACTGAACTATGGAATGAAACCAAAAATCAAAACCTGTTTTAAAGCCCAAAATTTGTTTAAAACAATAATTTTAATATAGTAATACAAGGTTGGAAACATTGTCCGCTGTAGCGTCTGTTTCTACGTTGTCGGCGCAGAGCGTTTCTTCGACATTGTGGGTTTTGTCACACAGAAAAAAATGCAAACGTAAAGTTGGCAGAATGTACAGAAACGAAAACTGTTGACAAGTGAAAAACCAATACAGTACAGCGTCAATATTTTATTTCTAGACAACAGTAAAGCCCCTGAGCCAACCAGGATTCAGAGCACAATGCACTGTAAAAATATCCGCACTGTAAAAAAAATCCGTGAAGCAGCGAAGCCGTGAAAGATGAAGCGCGATATAGCGAGGGATCACTGTACATTTTACAAGGTTCTGACATGAAGAATAAGTTCTTTCCATGGGCCAATAACTCTTTAATGAACAACTTCCAAAGGTCTGTAAATAAATCACATGCCCCCATTAACATCTCCCAGTGCAGTGAGAGAAGAAAGCAATTATTATAATCCTGGTCCCTACCAGCTATATCTCCTCTTATACACATCCAGTTGCACTGTACATCATTATCTCGTGGCTCTGGGCTGCTGAGGAGGAAACGGTGATGATGCTGATCCCCCTGAGGTCTGTTACAGCACTGGGAGATGTGTCAGCAAAGGGGTGTACAGTGAGCAGCGTATAGTTAAAACACAGGCATCCACACCAGCGCTGCCCATTTGAACAATGAAATCTAGAGTTCATGAATGACTTGAATATTGACACCAGGTTTGGTTTTCTTCTTTATTCACTTTATTGGTCTTTGGTTTATGTTCTTTTTACTTTCAAGTAAACTGAGCCGTGTAATTGGGCTACATTGACAAAACCATATCTATCAAATCTATTCAGAAGCCAAAGTAAAAGAAGACTAAGTTAAGTGGAAATTAAACATACATTGATACTTTTGCAGGACCACCGCTTCAGTGATGAGATCGATAAGTTAACAGGCTACAAAACCCAGTCCATCCTCTGCATGGCCATTTGTAACAGCGATGGAGAAGTCATTGGGGTTGTACAGGCCATCAACAAAAACCCCATCGGAACTCCCTTCACAGAGGATGATGAAAAGGTGAGCTTCAATTTCCTCATATCAGATACAGGCTGCACTTTATTGCTTGTGTTTAGTATTATTGTTGCAGCTTTGACCATTAAGCACATTCACAGACCAGGGTTGAAATTGGATTCTGTTTCCCTCATGCACAAGCGCAGTCAAACTTAGTCCAGAGAAGCTTGAAGCAGATTGTTTGTACTTTGAATCATTTTAATGGGTGTCAGGAAAAGGCAAAGTGGTCCCTAAAGAAGCAACACTCCACAGAAATAAGAAATGAGGTTGAGCTAAGCAAGCATTCCAGTTTACGGTAAATAAGTCAATTTCTTCAATTTAATATAACCACTACACACGCAATATTTGAAATTCCTCTTGAGGAATGCAATATCTTTGCATTGGATTTTCAAATCACTTTGATGCATTATTTTTCTTGTCAAGTAATGACGTCTGTGTATGGCGAGTAGATACACAACAGGTATAATGTCCTATAATTTTAGTACATGACATTTTGTAATGACCCGTGTTTGGATGTTACCAGACGTCCACAAGGTGGCAGAGTAAAATTATTTTGAAACTTACCCTCTACTTGCCTATTGGTGGCTGAAGTATCTGTGCCATACAGTGTGTTTATCCACACAAAGTATCTACATTTCTCACACATGTTTTGCTGTCCCTAGGTGCTGCAGATGTATTTGCCTTTTTGTGGTATATCCATTTCAAATGCCAAACTGTTCTCTGAGTCTCGTAAGGAGTACGAGCGCAGCAGGGTAAGTGAATGCATTTGTTATTATAAAGTTGAGCCACATGTCTGTGTGTCATGCCCTCTGTGCCACAGGCTCTGCTGGAGGTGGTCAATGACCTGTTTGAGGAGCAGACAGATTTGGAGAAAATCGTGCGAAAGATCATGCAGCGAGCTTTGACTCTCCTGCAGTGTGAGCGCTGCTCAGTGCTGCTCCTGGAGGACATAGACTCACCTGTGAGACATTTACCTCCAGTTCATTATTCCACCAGCAACATTTGAATAGAACATAGAATGCAGATTCAACATGTGTTTGGCATTTAATTTGCAGGTCGTGAAGTTTTCGAAGACATTTGAGCTCATGTCACCATTGTGCAACATTGATCGTGATATCAGGTATTTCCTCCAGTGCAAATCATATCACATTATGCATTTGCACCTTTTATGTGTTGCCAATTGGACATTTTGAATTGACAAGTAATATTCTCTCCTGTCTGCGTCAATGGCCACATCAGCATGGAGAAACTCTCCTGCTCTGATTGGCTGATCAATAACAGTATTGCTGAGCTCGTGGCCTCCACTGGACTTCCTGTGAACATCAGCGACGTGTGTCAGGACCCACGCTTCGACGCAGAGGTACTGCTCTTAAAACAAAAGATGTTTTTGTTTTCTCATTGGTCCGTTACAATTGTTTGCTTTACCCAGTTACATTTCAAATTATTATGTTGTTTTTCCTTTTTTTTACCATTAAGTTCATGGTTCTTCAGAGCCATTTAATTTATTCAATTATTTTTCTTTTGTAAACATTGTTTATTTAAATATTATATATACTGTGTTGCTTTTCATCCCCAATACACTTTAATCCGTTGTTAAATATTGTCCCTAAATATGAATATAATGCTTTTGAACTTGACTGACATTTGCCCCATCTGCGCTCAGGCAGACCAGGCCTCTGGCTTTCACATCCGCTCCGTGTTGTGTGTTCCCATCTGGAATCGCACTCATCAGATCATTGGTGAGTGAGCCCCAAACATATAATTCACTCTGTCTGAAAATGCTGTATTTTTGTAAACCTTTCAACATGTGACTGAAGGAGTTGCACAGATCCTCAATCGTTTGGACAGGAAGACGTTCAACGATGCAGACCAAAGGCTGTTTGAGGTCAGATTCATTCAGTCTATTCACAACAAAGAAATGGCTTTTCTTCATACTCTTTGTTATCTTTCTCTGTACACAGGCTTTTGTTATATTTTGCGGGCTTGGGATCAATAACACAATGATGTACAACCAAGTGAAGAAGACCTGGGCCAAACAGTCCGTAGCTCTTGATGTAAGCACAAAAGTGTTGTACACTAATTGTCTGACTTATTTTAATTAATTCACTTTGTGTTTTTTCAACATAATGCGCATCAATTAGTGCTTTCACTCCACTGCCCACTATCTAACTTGAACACTCACTTTATCCCCAGTAAACATGTTTCTGCTTCTCTCGTATAAATATTTCAGACATTTTTTAATAATTCATAATGACGATGAATGTCAGCCTGCTCAGAGCACATCAAAGACAACACACACATTTCTCTGTCTTTGCTGTTGCTCAGGCTGTGAAACCAAAATGTTACTACAAATTATTTTAAAATATACTTGCTTTAATCATGTGGTGTGTTTAATGAGCAATAATGGTACTATGCTCTTATCTACTTTGTGTGTTGTTGTGTCTTTGTTTTCAGATGTTGTCGTATCATGCAACCTGCTCCAAGGTAGAAGTGGACAGACTCAAGGTAAACAAACATTTTTACAGCTACTGAGACTGACAAGCTGTACCATTTCTACAGTTTTACAGTTTTCCCTCTCAGTTTTTTTACTTACTGTGTTACTTTTTTACTCACTTTTTTAACAACTACTCATGTGTCTTAGTCGATTTTTACACCAATTCTTAACTCAACTTTCAGAATTATTTTTTCACATAATAACTTCTCAAACTTTTCACATAGTTACTTTTAAACTTAGGCAAAAGAATGAGAACTTTACGCATCAATTTCTTGACGGCTGCATTTTAGGGGAGGGAGCCAAAAGACATCTTTTCTATTGATGAAACTTCAAATCTGACATGAAAAGTAGACATAATTAACAAATCAAACAACTAAAACTGCAGGGATTAATCTGAATATGTGTGTGAGTCGATCATTAAAATAACCATAATTGTAAGCTGGACTGTACCAAACACATACCAAAATGTTACGTTAACATAAAAGATGGCATTTTGAAATGAAATGGCAATATATTAATAATACACTTTATTTGTAAATTGTCTCTATCTAGAAGCTTTCAATCACCATTTTAACCTTTATTTTGGTAAAAAATGCATAAAATAATCTCAATGTACAATTAAATAATTAATAATAAGGTCTACAGACAATTACAACTATTCTCATGTATTATCACAATCTTTGCTTTTCATTTCTCATTTGCTAAACCAAACAAACAGACATGAGAGCAGTTGTTTTTACCTATACATGTTTTGTTTTACTGTGAGCTGTGATTGACAGTTGTGTTCTCTCTCTCCCTGAAGGCGGCAAAGATCCCCCTGAGCAGTGAGCTGGGCATCGACGAGTTTCACTTCAACGATTTCTCTTTGGACAATGACGCCATGATTACAGCGTCACTACGGATGTTTCTGGAACTTGGTGTCGTACAGAAGTTTAAAATAGATTACGAGGTGAGACACGTCATACAGTACAGATACAGTGTTGTGCCACATTGGTTAATAATCTCTGGGTTGAAGCTGAGAATTTCAAATCAGACAAGAAAACCTAAGCACTTTATTCTGTAATTGTCCCACATTGTTGCAGAATCACGTAAAATAGAGCAGAATTTGTAAATAAGTACACACCAAGTAGAACTACAAACGATAAGCAGAGAATTAACAAATATGTTTAAAGGAAAACCCCTGAGACACTACTCAACTTAACTTTCAGTTTCGGTTATTTCTTCTTCCTTAATGATAATCTACAGGCTATTATGCTTATGTATTTCTTTTTCAGTCACATGCTTGTCTTGTAAACAGGTGGTGTCGTTTGGTTGTCTCCAGGCAGACAGCCATATAACACCACATGTTCAATCTGCAGGTCAGATCAGTGGAGAGGTGCTTGAATACATGTTTTTAGATGTAATTTTCAACACATTTTGCCATAAAAATTAATAAAAAGTGTAAACTGAATCAATGCAAAATAGATTTAGTTTAATACCATACTGTGGAACACTCCAGGGAACGCAATAATATCTGGTTACACATATATATATATATATTCATATTTAATAGACTAGGACTAGGGATCTCAGGGACAGGCCTCCTGCTGGTGCCAGAGTCAGGACTAAACCTGGGGAATCCGCGTTTCAGTTTTATGCAGCTAAAATCTGGAATCTCCCTGAAGATGTGAGATAGGCCTCTACTCTGACAATGTTCAAATCCAGACTAGAAACAGTTGGCTGTGGATATGTCTGAAAGGATTTTATCTGTACTCTTCTCTTTTAAAGTAATTTTAATGATTATGTTTGTATTGTGATTTTAATGCATCTTTTTACAGTTATTTAAAGCACTGAATTACTTTGTGCATGACTTGTGCTCTACAAATTGCCTTTACTGATTTTCTCTCTGTTTTACAGGTTTTATGCCGCTGGCTTTTGACTGTGAGAAAGAACTACCGCACAGTGGCCTATCACAACTGGAGACATGCTTTCAATGTGTCCCAATGCATGTTTCTTATGATCACGGTAAGCCAGTAAACACAATTTACATGTCCTATTTGCAAATGAGAGGAAATACATAATACAGACTTCACATAGCCAGAATCTGACAACATATTGCCTCAAACGTGACAGATGTACTGTGACTGTACGCTATAAGGGCTGGAATACTCTCAACAGCTGCCAGTGTCATTTACTTTGATCTTCCTCCAACTATGCTCAGTTTAGTAAATGTATAGAATTGTAATTAATCCACCCTTAATTATGCCCTGGGTTGCTTTTGTAAATAGATAATTAAAGGAGGATTACATTTGGGCTTATTCTTGTTGATGTTATTATGACTAATGAGTACCTTGATTCCCCTCCACAGACGGCCAGTTTCCAGGACGTCTTGACTGAAGCAGAAATCCTGGCTCTAATGGTCGGATGTTTGTGTCATGATTTGGACCACAGAGGCACAAACAATGCATTTCAAGCCAAGTAATTTCTCTCTTCACGCAGAGTCAAAATAGAGTATAAAGTCAAGCCACATTATTTGTCTGGCTCATTGTTGGTGCGTTTTCACCCTTGACCTGATCTTTGATCCTGGTTTGAGACCAGTGAAGACCTGGTTTGGTGCTGTTCTAGTCCTGGTTTAGTCCTGTGTTTGCTCTGGGTCTAGTAACAGTTTTGACGAGGCGTGTGCGAGTGTGAAAGCAGCCTGTTGTGTGTTTTTGTTTGCAGGACCGGCTCTGCTCTGGCTCTTTTATATGGGACCTCTGCCACGTTAGAGCACCACCACTTCAACCACGCTGTCATGATCCTACAAAGTGAGGTACATGCTGTTTAGTTTAAGCATGTTCGTGTGTGTGTTGGGTTCAATGATTCAGTGTGAGAGGCAGTGCTGTGGTTCTTAACCTTTTTCAGTCACGGCCCCCTTATAACAACGTGGCACGCCTGACCCCCAAGCATAAGTACTAAGCTACAGGCAAAATCAAGACTGGCCATATGCCTAAAGTTTGATCGTCAAGACATAAAATCATTTGGTAAGCCAATAAATAGAAATCTACATTTATTACTCCATTTGATCTCTGGGGACCTCCTGAAATCATTCCATGACCCACCCCCAGGTTGAGAACAACAATGTAGTCAGTGAGCACAGTTCTGTGGCTATTCTGTCTGGTCCAAGTCCAGTTTGATCATTGGTGGTACCTGTCGTCTACATCGATTTCTGTTACCAAAGGACAGAGGCCAAAGCTAATTAACATGCTAATAGGCACTGTGTTTGACAGTGAAGAATGGCTTTACCAATGCATGGCTTATGAAGTTATCTGGCCTCTGTTTCCACTGGTGAATTAATTCACTGTAATATATTTTTTTCAGGGTCACAATATCTTTGCGAATCTCTGCTCTAAAGAATACAGCAACATGATGCAACTATTGAAGCAAGCGATTCTCTCCACTGACCTCACGCTTCACTTTGAGTATGAGTTTGTCCTTATTCTTAAAACATACTGGTTTCAGGCAAAGGCTTTGCTGTGCTGTGAAGATAACTGAATAACTCAGATCATAGTACCTGTTCATTGGTTAAATATATCCTGCTGTTACAAAGCAGGCAAATGTGCAAGAGTGTAATTTTTAAGTGTTTGCTTGGCCAGTGTCAAAATTGTGATGGAAAAACAACTGAGTCAGTGATCTCCAAAACAGCTGTTCTTGTTGTATCTGCTCCAGTGTTTGGTTGCCGTAGTTACCTTGATGGTTGAGTATTTCCCCTGTAATTTACTGAAATGACTTTAGGGAACTGCTTTGTTTCTCTGATTTGCAGACGCAGGACCAAGTTTTTTGAGCATGTGCTTTCGGGTGACTTCAGCTGGACAGATGAGGGACACAGAGAGGTCCTGAGGTACTTTGTGCTAAATATAATATTTCTTTCTGATAAACCAAATGTGGAGATATGTTTGTTGTTCTTTGCAGATCGATGCTGATGACAGCGTGCGACTTAGGCGCTGTCACCCGGCCGTGGAAGGTATCCAAACAGGTTTGACTCACTGCTCTGTTATGTCGTGTTGATGTTTGTTGTACCAGAGACTTCAGTTTGTTGTTCAGAGCTCGGATACTTGTCCTTGAGTATCTTAGGACTTTCTTTCCTATTGTGCAAGTGGAAACAGGCTGCAGTTTCCTGTCATAATTAAATCATCAGTCATTAAGCGCCTGATTTGATAACGCTTGAAGAGACAACAGATGGATGATCAGTATGCTTCTTTAGTTGGTCATGTTCACTTTTTGACACCTTTGACTCTTTTGTTCTGTTCTTGCAGTATAAGGCATGCTCATTATGTTCTCTCAATATTGAAATTCTGTCTCAGTTGTTTGAACCAATTTTTCTCAAGTAACGTACATGGGTTTCAGAATGATGAAAAATTAGGGCTGTTGCCATAGCAAATACCAATTCAAAAACAAAAACAGGATCTTTTGAATGGTGAAAAGTCCTGAAAATGTACAATAAGCTGAAATCTGTGAATTGTTAAGGTTGCCGAACTTGTGACGAGTGAGTTCTTCGAGCAAGGCGATAGAGAGCGCTCAGAGCTAAAACTGACCCCTGCGGTAAGGAACCCCCACTTTTATTCTGGATCTCTAACCCATATTGACATTAAAACCCTTGTCAAATGAACTTTTCTTTTCATTAGGCAATATTTGATCGCAATCGCAAAGATGAACTGCCTGTGCTGCAGCTGGAGTGGATAGATGGGATCTGTAAACCACTATATCAGGTGAGAAAATAACAAAAAACAAAAAAGTATAAGAAGCACATAAAAAAATCAATGTAAGTAAAAGTATTGAAAACCCAAATAAGTAGTACAAGTATTTCACACAGATTTGAGAGCTATTGAAACGTTAAATGCAGTGATTTTGATAAAGAATTGTGGGTCATTTTGGTCAGTCCTAATACATTTCCTAATTTCTTTGTGAATTTGTGTTTATGTTTGTTTGCTCAAAGCTCGGGCTTGAATTCAAAACCTTCAGAATGTCGCTGTGAACCTTGTAAAATAAATCCTCAAACCAGATGAAAAACACGTTCTACTTTTCAGTCTAGTTCAAAAATTGAATGAAGTAGAAAGTACAGATACAGCTCTAAGATGAAGTGAAGAAAAACGTAAAAAGTATCCACTACTGAAAAAAACCAACAACAACAACAACAAAAACCCAACACTTAAGTAAAGTACAGACACCTACAGTACTTTTACATTTGTACTTTGTTACTTTCCTTTACTGCATTCATAAGTGACTTTTGTTTGTTTTAGTTTAATAAGTCAAACAAACCAATTTGACTTTCTCTTTATGCCAAGGCACTGCTAAAACTAAACAGGAAATTACAGCCGATGGTTGATGGGATCGACTCCAACAGGAAGAAGTGGGAGGAGCTGTGTTCGTCCTATCGCCAAGCACGCCAAGCCTCACTGTCCAATCAGATCACAGAAAAAGGTGAGAGTTCCGGGACCAGTGAAGTGGCCACATGTACTGCAGCCAAAGAGACTAAAGAAGTGCTCAAATCCTGATTCAAATTGTCCAGATATGAGGAACAGACAGTTTCAAAGGTCTTGTGGTCATCGTGTTGCTCGTTTTCCCAAATGGGAACAACAGCTGTAAAGATCACTTAGCTTTAGGCTATGCTTCTCCATGTGCCACTGTGTTCAACTCAGGAGCAGAGTTGTCTTTTCTAGAGGTGGGTAGCATTTACTTTTTAATTATAATGTACTTCTTAGAGTAGTTTTATTTTAGTTTCAGTGCAGTAAAAGGTTTCATTCTTCTTGCAACTGTGAGCAAGTCTGACAAAAGCTTAACATTGACAATAAAATACTTTGCATTTCAATGCATTTCTTCCACCACTCCTTCAGATATGTCTTAGTTCTTCACATTTTATGGTTTCTTCTTTTCACTAGAACCAATTTTGTGCGTTAATGTTTTGTCGCAAATATGTCTCTTTCAATTACTCTTACAGTTGGTTTTCTCAAATACTTTTTTTTATTATTATTTGATGAATTTCTTAGACTACTTTGTACTTCTTCATGATCAATGTAAACTAATGGTACTGTTAATCTTTGGCTACCCACCTCTGCTCATTTTCCTCCTTCACTGGAAAAACAGAAGATTAGGAAGAGTATTCGAACTTTTCAAACCAAAGATGGTAAAGTTTTATAGTAAGAGCTGCTTCAAAACACACATGCATTGATGCCTTTAAAACTGCAGGAGTCACTGTGATCAGCAGCCACCGTGAATGTATTTTATTCTTGAATGTCTCAGCGAGCGTCTTGTCTCTAACTTTTGCTGCATGAAAAAGTATTATGTTTACTGATTAGCACTAAGACTTTGTTACTGCATGTACATATTTACTTTTTATCTATATTTTATGTATATACAGACATGTCGATATATGTGTGTAAAACAATTATTTATTATTTTGTGATTTGTTCCTTGTTGCAATTCCATATCGCTCTTGCAAACTTTAGATAATGCTTTTGCTGTCTTATTATGAATAGATAGATAGACCTTTGTTGTTTTATGTTTAAATACATGTGAGTGTTACAGTAAGCCCTCAGGAATAAGACCAGTATGCAAAATAATATAGTTTTAAGAGGTCATTGAACGTTGCATTGAGTGTTGACTGTTTTCAGTCAAGTCCTTAACATTATAAAGGTGCACCGTGTTTTCTCAGGAGAACTATAGTCCATATTTTATGTGCACAATCATCTATCACAGTGTTTCCCAAGCAGGGGTTTGACTTCAGGATTCCAAAAAGCTGAAATTAGTATTAAATAGATGGTAAATGGTAAAAGAATGTGTTGCAGGATTTTGAACATCAACATCATCAAAACAGAAATTGGTTGCACTTCACTTCATAGTGAAAAAATACTTTATTTAGAATGACTAAATATGGCTTAATAACTACTTTATACATTAACCCTAACGTCTAATCGTAACCCCTTAAGTAAGTAGATACTAAGCCTGAATCATTCATAATAAACCATTGTTCATTATAAATGAAGCCTTTGTTCATGCTTTAATAGGTGTAATTATGATAAAGATAGAAAAGGTTTCAGGGGTTGTCATCCGGACGCTGTTTGAAGACCGAGACGTTTCGACTTCTGTCCAAAAGTCATTGTGAATGATAAAGGTGTACACAGAAATTTAACAGTATTTGGAAATATACTAGTTAACATATTTATTTGCCTATTACATGTGAGAGTGAGAAAACGGGGTACTTAAGACAAAAGCACTGATCTATAGGAGCCTTTAAATGTGACAAAATGGTTTGCTTTCTCTTTGCTCCCGCTGCATGTTGTGTCTCTTTACTGTTCAAATGCATGGGTTGTTTTATTGTAGATTCTTGACAGCGATGCCTTGAAAGCCATGAGAGATTTGCCCTGCATGAAAATACTATTTTGTGAGTTAAGGATTCATTGTTGCTGCAAATGTGTATAAAAATCTATTTTGAAGACAGATATTTACTGAAACTACAAATCTATTATTTTTTGGGTGTTATAAATATGGAAAAAGCACAATTGGCATTTCTCTTGTTATTTATAAGCTATAAGGACTATAAAGATGTTTTAAAAAGCTAACACGAGCTTTATGTTTTGTGAATAAAAAGCTATTGGCATGGAAATCAATAGTTGTCTTTCTTTTGTGTTGACTCTTTGTTGGAGCCATATGGTCTGTTGTTCCTCCTGCCACTGGGTGGCGCACTGTATTTTTGTCCTGCAATTACCTGCCCTATATAAAGGGGGAAAAAGGTGCTCTCAGGTGTTGCAGTGTGGAGGCAAACCGTGTCCGACCGTGTCCTATCGTGTTCTATCGTGTTCTATCGTGTCATGAGTTCTGGATTTCTGTGTATTTGTGGATGGCTGAAAGGTAATGCCAATAAACCAGTGGAACACAGCATTTTTTGAACTTTATTCTGTGGAAGACACGCGTCCGAGACGCCACACACGCTGCATCCATAGCGGACCTTGCACAGGGCAAGTTTGGCCGCTACACTCTTAAATAAATAAATATTGAGATGTTGTGAAATGGCATTCACAAGACTGGGATTCCTACAAAACTGAGTCTATTCATATTCACAGCGTCCCTTTGAAATCCTGTTATTTATGAGTGCAGTGTTTGATGTTGGTTGTAATAAAGCAGCAGAGGTGAGGCAACGGCAGCAGAAACACACTGTTGTCTGCCTGTGCCAGAGCCGAGCCGGAGCCGAGCCGCAGCCAGGCCTTAATCTATAATTTAACATGGGTTTGGACAGGCCAGGTTCTCCTCAGGGCTCATATCAGGCCGAGCTGTGTTCTCTCGTTCTCCCTCTCTCTCTCTGCCTCTCTCTTACTCTTTCATTCTTCCTTTTTCCTTTTTATCTGTCTCGCTCTATCACTCTCTTTTTGTCTGTCTCCCTTTCTCTCTCTCTCTGTTTTTCTCAATTTCTTTTTTTCTCTACCTCTTTCTCTCTCTCTGTCTTTCGTTCTCTTTTTTCTCACTTTCTCTTCCCCTCTCTCTCTTTTCCTTTCTCAATCTTATTTCATCTCTTTCTCTTGCTCTCTTTCTCTCTCTGTCTCTCTCTACCACTCTCCCCCTCTCTCTGCTTCTCATTCTCTGCCTCTTTTTCAGTTTCTCTTTTTCTGTCTCTATACCACTCTCTCTCTTTTTTCTCAATTTCTCTTTTTCTCTACCTCTTTCTCCTGCCTCTCTCATTCTCTCGCTCTCTTTCTCTCCCTTTCTCTCTGACGCTGCTTCTCTCTCTCTGCCGCTTTCTCTCTGCCTCTCTCTTGTCCTCTCTCCATCTTATTGAATCTTTCTCATTCTCTCTCTGTCTCACTCTATCACCCTCTCGTTCTCTCTCTCTCTGCCTCTCTTTCTCTGCCTCTTTTTCAATTTCTCTTTTTCTCTCTCTTTCTCTCTCTCTGTTTTTTCTCAATTTCTCTTTCTTCACCTCTTTCTCTCTCTCTGCCTCCCATTCTCTCTTTTTTCTCACTTTCTCTTTTCCTCTCTGTCTCCCACTCCACCTTCCTGTGTTTCTCAATTTCTCTTTTTCTCTCTCCTGCTTCTCTCTCTCGTTCTCTCACTCTCTTTTTCTCACTCCCCTCTCTCTCTTCCACTCTCCCAGAGGAGGAGGGGGGTTCAGACTCAGCTGGATCTGCGTGAGGACTTTGTTGGTCAGGATGGTCCAGGTTTTGAGGGCCACTGGGGGGTTTGGTGAGTCTTTGCCTCTGTGCAGGAGGGGCAGCTCTTTTTTTGGAACTTTATTTCTGTAAATAGTATAATGTACATACTTCATTGTTTGTGAATTGTGTAAATATATGTAAATACTTTAGTTTGATTGTAAATAGCACGAGGTGTGAATGATAATGATAATAATGCAAAAGGTTTTTGACAGACAAGATAAAAGTCTGGTTTAAAATCTCAAAATCTCTGCCTCTCTCCCTCTCCACCTCACTCTGTCTCTCTCTCTCTCTCACACACACACACACACACACACACACACACATACACACACACGGACACACACACAGTCACACACACACTATCACCCATTCACTTTGATTTAACACATTACTGCATGTGTGAGTGTGTATGAGAGGAGGGTGGAAATGGTCTCGTCCCGTACATATGTCTTGACTCATGTTTAGTGGAAAAATGTACAGTGTTGTTGTTGCTGTCTCTTCATCATCATTTACTGGTATCCAAACGAAACATAAATAGATAAAGTAATTAACAGTATGTTTTAGACCTGTACGTGCCTGCGGGTCTGATGAAAGGCGCAGGAAGTGAATGATGACATAATGCACTGGATAAAAAAGATCAAATTGAGCCAGGGAAGCATTAGCAAATCTTTTTTAAATGTATTTTAAATTTTTTATTTTGCACATACAGATAGCTGTAGCAAATAATATATACTTAGATTGAGGTGATATGCAAGTTATAATAAAACTAGTGGTAGAAAAAGGTTTCAAAGGTGATCTGGATACTTTTTTTCTATGAGATATTTCAAATGCCATTCACAAGTTATTTTCAATCTGAGGGTACAGAGACAAATGCATATTATTCCTGCCAGGAGAAGTTATAACCTGAGACTGCTCAGCCTTTGTTTACCAGTGTTGGATTGTTCTAACCCGGTGTTTTCTGCCTGCATTTACCTCCCTGTTCAGTACTTAATGGCATTTGCAATCTTCAGATAAGGGGTTTGTGGTTTTAAGATACAGGTTATTATGAGGAGTTTTAATCAAACACTTGAGGACAGTCCTTCCATTAACAAAGCTCCGTGGTTTATATCTATTTTTCATACCACTGTGGCCACAGTAAAAGCAGGCAGATGTAATGGTGCGAAGCATAAATATTCATGCATACTCACAATGATAATGTACCAGACAATAGCTTTGTTCTCCCCATGTTTATTTATTTTATTATGAGCATATTGTTACAGAGCAATTTCATTATTTTCTTATGAGCCTTAATTAAAGAATGTAGTACGGGACAGAAAGTTGTGCTTACACCATTTTATTTTATGTGGATTAAACTGAGAAAACAACTTTTTGTTCCAGGGGAGTAAATAATTAATTGTTTCTAAAGGTACAAAATAGCTGAAAGAATTGATTATATATTATGCATTGTTTGGGCTTTACAGTGATCACTTTACCATAAATGTATTAAATACAGTATGTATGTGTGTATATTTTTAGTGTTTTGAAAATAAAATATACAAAGTTTGCATAGTTTTGAAACAACATTCACAATAGGCCTATAAAATATAATTAATACCTCAAAGTCCTACTTGGCATGAAATGTGTCCATTCAATTTGCCAACAGAGGGCAATAGGACGGCATCTGCTAGTGCACTTTGTATGAAAAAACATCATCTGCAGTGGTGGCAATGTGCGCATTCTGTTCTGGTGAAAGAGAACTTCAGAAAAACATGAAAGAAATGGTCAAGTTTTGATTCTTGATTCTATTGTGTTGTATTGTATTTTGAACTTAAATTATTTTTTAAAAATGTATCCACTAATGGAGTTTGATTGATAGAATGGCAAAATGTTTAATGTTGACAGTATGAAATGATTTAAACGTTTTTCGTGCACCTTATCCACAGATTTGCTTTGTTATTTTTGGGTCTATTCTTTGGAAATTCATTGCATTCATTATTTGTATGTGTCCGATTTCATCAACTTCATCAACTAAATCAGATTTTAAATACGTTTTACGTCTAAACTGTTACTAGTTTCGCCAAATACTTTTTACTCAAGAGGCACTACTATTTGGTTCTTGAAAGTAACCTTCTTCCTACAAGAATAGAAACGATGGCAACTCTACTCACCTCTGCAAGCATCAAATTTAAAAAACACACCAAATAACTACTGCACCTCTAACAAACTGCTTGTACTTTTTGTCTATAACTGTTGCTCATAAGACAGCAGCAGAAGACCTTACATGCTCTAATATACTTCAGAATCGCCTGGGGCTGTTTCAAAAATCACTTCACACAGTATCCAGCTCTCTCACGACAAAGACACACAGGACGACTGCGTGATTTCTCTTTGCCGTTCACTGCTGTGCTGCCTTGCCGACTGTCTGTCATAATCAAAGCTATGATTCCTGGTGTTGTGGGATGGGGATGAATAATTGATTGATGCGGCGCCTCAGTGGTTATGTAACAGTGGAGTCAGTGAAAGCTCCTCTGGCCTGAGTTAGGAGTGGAGACTGAAGCGTTACGACAGCTAGACTTTGTGTTTTGGTTAGCTTACACTGTTTGGGAAGAGATCTAAACTCAGTACCTAAAAATACAAAATGTTGTAAGAACCATATCTTATTCAGAAATAGCTTCCAGACTTTCACAGGCATTTCAACAATTTTTGCTTTTATTTCCGTAACCCAGCCAGTTTGCACCAAAGACAACAACTGCTTTTTGAGCTGCAGATTATTACCCAACGTTTTATCAATTATAAAGCTAAAATGTGTTTTATTTTTACTCGCTCTAGTGGAAAAGACACACATAACAAATAGCTGTAACACTAATATTGACATTTCAGCACAAATTCCTGCCACTCAAGTAGCAAACATTCATGGCACACTCTTAAATCCTTAAAAGTCTTAACTCTCATGTCAAAACAAAACACTGTTTAAACACAGAACTGTAACACTCTCTTTCCATATTTTACAGTCTCTGAACCTAAATTCGGCCCACTCTGATCAAGATGTTTTGACCAGAGAAAACAGAACACACAGAAATAACAAAATTAAGTGTGAATGTGAAGACTACTGTTGTGAAAACATGTCTGAACCAGGTTTTGAAACAGTTTGATATCCAACACTAATAAGTAAAATAAGCATTTGATGTTTCATGATTGTGTAATATTTTACACGTACAGTATTTTACACGTACAGTATTTGCAGCACATGCCTCACTATCAAACCCATGTCTTAGGACACGATATTACGCTAAATTTACTTTTTTTTTTTTACTTTTAACTATGTTCTAATATTGTTCCTTCATCAAAAACATTCCTGGAGTTGCATTCAGCTTCATTCACGCTGTTTGATGAATCCTGGTTAGAAATCCTCTCCCCTCCGACCATTAAAAACACTCCATTCTGAATTTCCTCGATATGTGACGTTTTCTCGATGTGTGACGTTGCGCTGTTTATGAGTCCATAAATTATTGTCGTCAAATCATGATGTGTGACTACATCAACAAGGTAGAACATGGCTAGCAATTGCAAGCAATGTGTATTTAAAATGTGTCTAATTCCTTCTGCAGCCAGTAGATGGAACCTAAACTTTGATAATGTTATACTGTTTTTTGTAAAAACATTATATTTTAGTTCTAAAACATGATATGTCAAAGTAATGACACTCAAGAGCATGTTTAAAAGCCAATAACAAAAGTGCAAATGATGCAGAATATTTGTCCTTTAATGATGGATAAGTTTATAAATCTGATTATTGTGCTCATATTTTATATTTAAGTGTTGTTTTCACATGAGTGATTTTATTTTATTATTTATTTATTTATTATTATTATTATTTTTTTTTTTTTTTCAGAAAATGTGCCAAAGAGATTAGACAGTCATCTGTTTTGAATAACATGAATATATATAAATATGGGTCAGCATCAAATCTCAGAGTTGCTCCATCAGAACAGCCTGAGCCTCTGCTTTCTTGTCGACACCAGTCCAGGCTCCGCTCCGTGAAAAGGCCTTTGATAGTTGGACCTGAATGGTTGTCAGCAGTGTCAAAGTGATGGACGGGCGACCTCTCCACCCCCAAACAAACTCCCCCCAAACTCACAGGCAGCGCAGCACAAGCACAAGTCACACCAAATGTGTTCTTAATAAACAAAGAATTAGCCGCATGTTTAGCAATGGCAAACTTTGTTCAAAGGTTTGCTTAGCTACATGACATGCCAAATAATAAACCAGGAGCAGATAGATGAATAAATGAAAAATATTTTCAATGTACATTGTATTTATGGTTAAAAATCACAGTAAAAAAGAAAGAATTGATTAAATGACGCTGTATGGGTCTACCAAACTGACCCTTGTACAGTTAACAAATCTAAAAAATAAAAACAGACAACAAAAACACCCTTGCTTGCTTTATTTGCTGTTTGTAGATTAAAATCACGTTGGAAAAACGTGTACATGCAGTAAAACATTAAAAGCAACCACATATAAACAAACAATAGATCAAGATTAAAAAAACACTAGCAGTATATGAATTAAAAAAAAAAAAAGAACAAAGTGATAATCTGAATTTTCCATTCTGTCATAAACATTTTTTATTACTTTATTATGAATTTTAAAAGCACCGTTTTTTCTTAGCTCAACACATTTTCCTACAAATGGTGGCATCTCTTGTGTTTCAAAAGGATCTTGTCTTCTTTCTTTAATACACAACACAACTGTGAGCTGCAGATCCAGGCTGGAGAGAGAAAACTGAATTCAGTGTGAGTTCTGCGCAGGCTTCAGGCGTTTGCTTCATTATTTACTATGACTTAGAGTACAGAGTGCTGTTTCCCACATCGCGCTGAGTCATAATGGATGGAAGTATGAGAAATTTAAACGAAAGGTTTAGTGGCAGATTTAGTCCACCTGAAATGCAGCACTTTCAATACAGAAGAGAGGAGGCTAAAAACAAAACAATAAAATAAAAACAGACAAAGTACTAAATAATGATACTATGGTAATGATAACGATAATAAGAGTGTAGAATAGACACTCTGTACTGCAAACCAGCATTGAAACTACAGTCAGAAACTATTGAGGATGTCCAATAGCTACTGAAATAATCACACGAAGACGAACCTCTCCTGTACATTTTTTAATAATCTTTATCAGAACTAGAATTAGATTATACACTGAACAAACAACATTTGTTTTTGCTCCCGTTGTCACAAGCTGAACTCAAAGTTATAAAACATTTTCTACATTTTCTTCGCAAATCTAAATCTGTTTTAGTGAGCACTTCTCCTTTGACGAGATAAATTCATCCCAACTCACAGGTGCGGCATATCAAGATGCTGATTTGACAGTGTGACTATTGCACAGATATGCCTTAGTCTGGCTACAAAATTTACTTTCAAAGACAAGAGTGCAAATAGAATCCTTTCAGTCATATGCACAGCAAAACAGAACTGTTTTGAACATTGTCAGAGTGGAGGCCTGTCTCACAGCTTCAGGACGACAGCTCCAGGTCGTAGCTGCATAAAACTGAAACGCTGATGTTTAGTCCTGAGTCTAGCAGCAGCAGGAGGCCTGACCCTTTTGTCCTCGGAGTGCGAGATGGTTCATATGGCACTAACACGTCAGAGTTGAGCAGGCCAGTCTAATCTACTGGAAACAAATGACTGTTTCTCCAAGTCTGGTTTAGATATTGTACCTTTGATTTTGGCTATGTTTTTCACATTGTAAAAAGCTGCTAATGTTATTGATTTGATGAGGCTGACAGAGTTCTTTATTACTTCTATATATATTTTTTATTTTAGTTTGTAGCCTTATCAAAATGGTCTTTGAAGAATTGTGGCAGCACTTGTATGAAGAAACATTGAATATTTTGGCGACGACTGGGCCAGACCTTCACACAGAGGTGGTCTTGTAAACTGTAAGAGAAAATACCATTGGGTTTGTGTGGGCATGAAGCCAGCTCCAGCCTCCCGACGTGTCAAAGCAAACAGGAAATTTGTGCTGGTGCAGCTCTCACTCACCCGTCACTCTCTGTTCCCCCTTTTCAAACGTATAATGTCCACACCTATAGTTTTACTTCGGACCTGACAGGCAACACTGTACACATTTTAGATCTCAATTTTTGATGGCCATTTGACGTCAACTTTTTCATTTTTGACACAGCTTGTTTTTGCTCTTTCTGCGCGGGCACAGCTGTAGCAATTTATTCAACACTGCGAGCCAAGGTGAACGCAGCCCATTCAGACTCCAGCCTTGATCCTTCTGCTCCCCGTGAAAGCTGCACATAATAATGACAGTTTTGCTTCTCGCTTTGCCCTTCGCGTTTATACATTTAAAATTTTTCAATCCATCTTGATAAATATTTCATGAATTGAGTATTATAAGAGTTTGAAAAGTATTGAGAATGAAAGATATGTGGACATTAATAAGCAAGTAACAAAATGATAAATAATTCTTAACTTGTTTAAAAAGTGTAAATGTATTAGCACAGCATAGCAAATTCTTTATTTATAATGTAATGTAATATAATGTAAGTAGTTCATGAGTTCTACTTCACACTTTCCATACAGAACAATTATAACAAAAAATATAGTTTTTTTTTAAAAATTTACATTTAGATAATAACGTGAATATTGAGTTTATCGATTATAGTAAAATAATAGTAAAATCTTATCTAAATAAAGTTATACTGTAAACATTCAAATGAGGATTATGTGATTATATTTTATTAATAAACCAAATACTTTTGAAGACATGTTTTTTACACATTTCTCTTTGATTGACAAAGTGTCAATTGAATATCATTATCAGGATACTCAAAAAGATATTAATTAAAAAGAGATGTTTGGCAATATTGCTTATCCCAATAATTTGGGATTTTATTTTTTTAGTTTATGTGGTAAATGTTCTTCTTGCTCTTTTGAGCATCAAACAAAGCTAACATTATGTAAACAAACAAAAAAATACACAAAAACTCCTCTTTACCTTTCACTTTAGCAACCAATGTACAAAATTAGGACTCTCTGTAAAGTTGGCCATAAGGAATAAATTGCATTTTCCAACATACACATCCCTTTAGTCAAAACTGTTTCAATGCCACTGCAGGAGTATCCTGCAAACTGATTTAAAATTCTCCTCCTTTTGTTCCTTGACAATGACATGATCTACACACAGTCTAGTCCAGCGTCTGTCTCCCAAGAACATATATCAATCCTTCACTTCGCTGTTCTCACGTCTGAGCAAGCCCACATCATAAATTATGCACTGAAAACAATATGGATCCCTCTTATCATAGTGTGCCATGTTGAGAAAATACTGCAAAACACATACTGTATACACGGAAAGTAATATGAAAGCTGACATGTTAAAAGTTTTAAAAGACATCCTACTCAAGATTCTTTATATTTTCAAACAAAGCCATAAATAACAGCAATAAAACATGTCTTCTTGTCTAGCACATAAATTACTTTTCTTTCAAATTGTGACCAGTGACTCAGGAGGGGGAGGGGCGCGAGGAGGTCTGAGAAACTTAAGACCTCACCACAGCATCAGGGGGTGTTCAGGGCAACAATTAGATAATTATGTAAGCTTATGGTGAGTTAAATGCACAGCCTTCTACAAAAATATTCACTAACTTTTTAGAGTTATTCGTAAAGAGCAAGAAATAATTTCAATGCCAGGGTTTTAGTGCATTTAAAGCTTTGATACCTGACTTCTAAATTATGGAATTTTGTGTATTTTGTGTGTGTGAGTATCTTGTAAAAGCAGCGCTGACACTTTGCACTGTCTACCATAAATATATTCCAGGAAGTAAAAGGCAAAAGCAGCAAAAGTGCTCTGATTGGCTGTGCTTGGGTGGTCCGAAAATCAGTTACCCCAAATTTAACTGCAGTGCAATTCTGTAAAGAAATAAATAAATATTGACATGACATTCCTTTTTGTCAGACAGGATGATTTGTTTACAACCGAGAGTAGAGGACGCTAAACAAAAAAGTATCTTTGGTGCATTAAACTGCAGTGGAATTCTGTGTTATTTTTTTTTTATTTGTTTGGAAAACGTTTGTAACACTTTGTAATAACTGCACTTTATTTAATCATTAATGAAGCAATAAAAACTTCACGATGAACATGTATTTTAAGACTGGATTCAGGTTTGCCAAGTACATAATATCCTAACTCACAACTCTAACCCCTTGATTATTAAAGCTGGATTCTTAAAAAACTACTTGTTCATGTTTTTAAAAGGTAGAGTAGTTATTAGAAAGTATTACTAAATGTTTTAAGAGTTTTGCACTTTACTTATCAGTAAGCAATATTGTTTTATCGAGTGTAAAGTTAATTTTCTATGTTAATTTTAAATCGTTTTTGCCTGGTAAGGTACTAGAATGTCACTTAAGCCTTTTAGAGACACGGTGCACTTCAGAAGAGGTTCCCGTTGGTGATAAATCTTAACAAAAGCTGGAGCCCTTGTGTCTCGGCTCTAACAAGGCCAATCTGAGCCGTGGAGGGGAAACTCAATCCCCGCTCTTCATTTCCTGACTGGTAAGAGGCTGCTTCCTGTGCACCAGCCCCAACTAGGGATTTCACAGAGTGGCCCCCGTGTGTGTCCCCCACGTCTCTCCCCTCGCGCCCTCCTCCTCCAACTCTCAGCTGCAAACAATTTATTCTGACTGAGTAATGGTTTCCAGATCGGCTCCTGGTCAGAGTCAAATTCAAGTGACATTTCGGAGCATGGATAGTGTAACTAAGCTATTACCTTATGTCAAGTTTAGAAGCGATTAAAACAAAACAAGTGTGGTTAAAATAAGCGTGGCAAAGACATTTTTACACAGAAGTAAAAGTGTCTGTCAAATATTAGACACAAGTGACCCCAGCCAGGGCGTTAGGATCATAAAGAAATGATTGAAACTGCCCTCTCCTCATGGTTGAAGTTATCTGGAACTCTTTACAGTCAATAAAAAACAGATTTGTTCACTTTTGCTTTTAATACATACTGTAACTGTGTGTAACTGTTGTATTTTTGTTGCTGAAGTGCTTATTTTTACATATCTGAATGCACTAATGAGAGCTCTTTGGTTCAGTTTCTGTTGTAAAGCACTATACAAATGTTTGACACTGTTTCTTTTGAGGTTTAAAAATGTTTGGATAAGATTAAAACATTATAAAACTGTCACTGTAAGTTATTATGTATCTTTCAATGATATCCTTTCACAAGATGAGAAAATCGAAGTCACACAATATAATCATGGGCTGTCACAATATAACAAATTACACGTTTCTTTGCGTAAATGCATTGTTTTGTTGCAGCAGCAGCTAAAAAAAACTCTTTTATATCTTAATTATTTCCTATATGGCAGTAATTATTTGAACCAACTGCATTTTGAAAGGAAAAGGTATCATTTCAAAAAATAAATTCTGTTGCCTCTCCACGACCACAAAAAAAATTGTATTGTGAAATGAATGTCGTGACAATATTGTACCTTGAGATTTGCATATTACTTCATCCCAATTCAACATAATTATCCTGCTAATATTCAAATGTATTATATTAACACACATTGGACCTTACAAACCTTCTTCATACTTCTTTTGAGCATCATGAACTCCACAGTGTAATGACATAAGCCATTTTTATTGATTTTCTACAATCAATATATGAATGCTTTCAGGTACAGTATGTTTTTTTTCATGTTAGTGCTGATCAAATTAATAAAAAATACATTTTATTTTTATTATAACATTTTTTTCATCATTTTTTCACAATGTAGTTGCAGGCTAGTTGCTGACAAAAAACGTTCAACTCTTGCATTTTTCACATACAGCTGCTCCATCTGTTCCAACCTGAAGCTGCACATCAGGCCTATGCACTCTCAAATAGGTCAAGATCAGAGAGGTTTTGAATAGACCAGATTTCCAGGTTATACATAAAAAATTCTCAGCATCTATAGGTTTTGATGGACCACTTTGAGCAGCCCAGGGGTGCTCGTGGGGGGGTTTGAAAGCTCTGTGCTGCTCGGCTGGAAAGTGCATAGAGTTCAAAGTGTGCACATCTGTGAGACAGAGCAGGAGTGAAAGGTCAACAGGCTGGATTTTGTGGTTGGGGGAGCAGTACATGATATGAGCAGACAGTCAACAGCTGCACGCCGACAACAAATATATGCCAATGATCAACGTGCAGGCAAGAACACAGCCTTCTACTCTCTGTCAAATACATAATTACATAAAATATAGAAACGTTTTCTGGTGGAATTTCTGGGAGATGAGATGAAATTTGGCGCTGCTGTCATATTTACATGTAGAGTCAGGACGACATGCATTTGCAGTCCCACTTCTTCAGCAGATGTGAGAGTAAAACGGCTCCCTCATCCTGGTTTATCGTCCTGTGGGCATGTTTCTGTATTTCAGGTAAAATAAACAAACTCTGGTCCTAAAAAAAAGAACCTTATCAGAATGACCAAATTAATCTAAATGGACTGACTTTTTATTGCACAAAAATACCTTGAAAAACATAAATGTTTACTCTGAACGAGCCTGTCTCTCGAGATCTCTTACAGTTTCTTGGCCTGTGGACATCTCCTGCTTGTTTATTGTGATACATAGTGCACCTTCTGAGGTGACATGAGGATAAAGCATTATTCACTGCCCACGTTTGCATCTTGTTACTATGAATCCGCACTTCCGTTGTATTGGCACTTTCGGTTCGGCAGGAACGAGGGAAAGTCTTAAAATATTATATAAACTTGATTGATTTGCGCAAACTGTTCAATGTCCATGTGACCAACAAGTAAACAATGCGTCGACTCTCTGGGTGGCCTGAAAAAGGCTTTGTAGTCTGAATACAACCGGAAAGAAGATTGCAACGTATGGCAGCGCCCACGGAAACTTCCGGAAAAAGGTGAATAGGGAAATGTGAGATTTTCACACAAAACAAAAATACACAGAACATACTGCTCCTACTTCAAATGTGTTTCACTGAGTGACATTTACCGTCAGTCTGACAGTGACAGCTGTAAAAGGGATCCACTCAGCACTGACTGAAGGAGGGCGGATGTGTGACAAGTGTTTGGGTTATAAGAACACAGACAAACTGTGTCTAGACAGCGCCAGTCAGTCCTCACTTTGAATGTTAACGGTAAAAACAAACCTTTCTTCAACCAGAGTTTAAAGTGGATATGACAGGTTAGACTAAAGGTTTCACTAAAATGCAGTAAACATGATTATTCAGTATTTAAGATTTTACTAAAACGTTTATAATTTACTTCCTGGTTAGACATGGACAGCAGTGACAGGGGTAATTCCAAAACTGTTACCTAGCAACAAGGGCCAAAATCCATTGTAATAATGATTTGACAAATAATAATACCTAATAATGCCTTTATTTCGTTAAAGTATTGTTGTGTTATTTGCTGTAAATTGCATCAGAATTTGGGATTTTTTTTTTCAAAATTTCTTCACAAATTGCAACTTGACAGATGTGTCACGTGCACTTTAAGCACACTTTACTTCAAACAACAATGCGTCTAATACTAAATAGACAAGACCCAGGCACTTCCCAAACACCAAACAACACTCTCTGTCTGAAAGAACTAAAAAGAAAAGGCTGTATTGGGTTTTTAAGGTTCAAAGACGATTCTCGATCCCCTTTAGTTTCACCCATTCACTTAAAGGCACATTTGACCCTCTGGGAATGAGAGTAACTTCATTGGTGCCATTGACCTGCCACTCATGTTGTTACTGCAGGCGCCCTGTGGTGAACTGAATCCCCCAAACAAGAGGGACGTCAGTGGAACTACAACAACTAAATGTGGTTAGTTTGCTCCATGGACAATTTAGGGATGTCACATGATTGAGCTTTAAAGGGGACATATTGTGAAAAATCTACTTTAATGAGCTGTTTTCTAATCATTAATTTACTCAAAGTTGTGAAATGTCACAGTGAAAAGGCGGGGCTTATCAGTTCTGCAGGAAGTCAATGATCCTGTTACTATTATTAAGTTGTTTTGGAACAATGTTGCAGTTTAGTGTATACTGATGTCGTGTCCTTGTGCAAGACACTTCACCCTGCCTCCAGAGTTCATGTACACTGGTGTGTTAATGAGAGTATGTGTTTGTGAGAGTGAATGTCTTTTGTGTTTTATAATGCTAATAAACACATTCAATTGACACAAGTTTATTATTTTGTCATAAAATCTATGGCTAGGTCCTTGTGTTTGACCCTGAAAATATAGAACAAAAAAAAAATGCAAATATAAGTCTTAAGAGCCAGATCCAGGCTAAAAACAGTTTTGTTTAGACGTTCATATGACTGAAAGATTTATCTGCACTCTTCTCTTTTAAAGCGTTTTTTATGTCTTTTGTGATTTTAATGCAGTTTTTCCTGTTATGTAAAGCACTCCACAAATAAACTTACCTTGCCTTGCCTTGCCTTGCTTACGTGGAGAAAAAAAAAGGTTGGGATCTACTGCCCTGGGACAGGAGGTACTGTATATAGGATTTATTGACAGACTTAATGTTAAATAATAACAATGAAATCCAAGTAAAGGATTAAGTTGCTGAAATGCTTTTGCAGAAGTGGCTGAGCTGGTGACAAGCATCTCAAGCCATTACGCAAAAACGACACCACACAAGATTTGTACCTGATATCCATGTGCATTCAATCAAAATGTAGTAAACGTGTAATGAAATTTCCCCTTCAGCCATCAATATAAGTCCTTATTAAGCCTTCACTTCTGCTCCTATGACAAACAACATGGCGTAATGTGAGACTTGACACTGAGAGCGGAGGGGCCCCCAGGTGTGAAAAGGGTCTAGTCAGGGTTGGTTTAAGCCACACAAACCACTAGTCACTCCATCCACAGCTCCTCACAGCAGGCCGCCGCCATCTGGACCTGTTTCTGCTCTGACACAGCACCATTTGTACCAGAGGCCTGTGAACGCCCTGTCATAGAAGAGAGAGAGAGCGGGGATGGATTTAAAAGATGTCAATAATTTGAATGTGAAAAATCATAAATAGTAACTTCAAATATGTTCACATTCATTGGTGGAGGAAGTACTGCATTTTCTTACTAAATAAAACCGATACAGCAGTAAAAGTAGTACATAAACAGAGTAAAAATTATATATTTTTCACACAAATTTTGAGAACTGTTTGATTCACTGCGGCGATAACAGTTCACGACATGATTTTGAAGACTTGTGCAGATTTTTGGTCAACAAAGGTCAGTCCATTTCAATTTTTAGTGAATTTTGTGTGTTGTGTGTTTTTGTTTGCTCAAAGCTCAGGCTTGAACTCAAAATCTTTAGGCAGAATGTTGCAATGTACATGCTAAAATAAATCCTTAAACAATAAGTACTTTTTACTTTTCAGTCACAAATGTAGAGGAGTGTAAAGTACAGATACTGCCCTCAAATGTATTGAAGGAAAGTAAAAAGTATCCACCATAAAAAACACTTCCGTAAAGTACAGATACCTTAAAATGTTGCATACATTTACTTTTGTATTTTGTTACTTTCCACCATTCATCATAATACGATTACAAAACTGTTGGAATAAAAATACAATTAACTGACTTCTGCAAAACCTGCAGCAAAGCCACTATGTCTACAATAAAAACGGAAAACAAAAAGTGACACAAAATATTACCAATAAATATATATTAAGTCTATAGCTTCTCTATTTTTTCTAACAGAATAGAAGTAATTGTGATTTCAAACATAATCCAAATTATTGAGATTATGTTTTTTGCCACAACCAAGCATTAACAGCTACCCTTTTAAAGCAGGTTCTCTCATTTTAACAATCCATAAAGATCCTTACATTCGTGTAAGATCCAGATGCTTCTTGCATTAATGTCATTGCTGCGACAGCTCACCTCTATTGGGTGAATGGTTTCTACGGCAACTGGCCCTAAAGCTCCAAAAGGTCTGACAGAAAGGGGTCAGGGGTCAGGGGCAGGTTGTTGGCAGATAACACATGCTCCTCTGTGATCTGGTACAGCCCACACACAACATACTACTATCACTGAAGACTCTGCTTCACGGCAAAGTCATCTCAGTCGCTTTACAGAAAGTCTGGATAGATCGACCGATATCGGGTTTTTCATGACTGATGCCAGTTTAAAACAAACAGAGCGACCAATAGCCATAGGAGGGGTGGAAAACAACGAATTAAAAATACTGACATAACTGTATTACATTTTTAGGGCAATAGTACTATATTCTGAATGGACTTGGACCTTTAACTGAGCAAATGCAATGTAAATGCAACAAATTATATTTCAAAACATGTAGCACAGGTCCCTGAGAATAAGCAGAGTGTGGTTTAAAACAACTTAATTTAGTTTAAACAATTACATTTTTGTACATAAAATATTGAACCAAAATGCTATTGACATTGTGTTAAAAAAGTAAGTAGTTTTCATGCGTACTTTTTACTTTTACGTGAGTACACTTTTGCCAGCAGTACTTGTACTTGTAATTGAGTACATTTTTAACCATGGAACAGTAATTTAGTTGTACACATTTGCGGTGGTTTTCAAATGTTTTCAAATAAAGCTCCAGTGGTCAATGAAACCAACATATCAGCCGATGTTGGAGATGTATAAAAGCAGATACGTTAAAAAGTCCAAATATGGGCCTGATGTATTGCCCTACAGATGCGTCTCATGTCCCGGGTGTGATTCTTGAACCGTCGGAGTAGAGTTTGCAGGCTCTGTCAGAGTGTTTGTGCTCAAGATCGTCTCCTTGTCTCAATCAACAATAAACATACGACATAGTAATCCAAAAACTAATATACTCCAGGCTGTCTCAAGATCTGGAGATGGATCCCTGAGTGCCAACTGTTTAAATGGATCAAATACAGACACATTTCCATTAAAGGACATTCCATTAAAAGCTACTTAAATCTAGCTGAAACTGTGATGAATAGAGCAATGCACGCTTTGGTTTAGTTTTTGCTTACAGCTTCAAAATAGCATGAATAATTAATCAGAGCAAACTCACTACATTGTTATCAAGGACCACAACAAAAGCATCTTCAGTATTTTCTGTGTATCTGAGCTATAAATAAGAAAACTGCAACTCAGTGTACTTGTTTAAGGCTCACAGATCAATGGACACCTTTTGGAAAGATGAGAGAAATGGCAACCACTTTCACTCTGATATGGCACGTGTGCTTTATTTATTTACAGCTTTTAATCAGGTCCCAAGAGAACGCTCCGCTGTTTTCTGTTACAGGAAATTAACGTAGAGTTCAAGCCCAGTCAGTGTTACATAACTCAGCCTTGAAGATGAAAAAGAATCACAGGCAAAATCGCACATCAGAGGTTATTACATGCACAGCACAAAGATGTAGCCTATCTATACAAAATTATTCAGATTTGTTTGGTTTAGATACGATTTATTTTGTTAATTTATTTTTGTTAATATAGATAATTTAAGTTAAGTTTAAGTTTAACTTATGCTTCCTGTGGCTCTTACACAATAAAGGTCTCTGTATATTTCCACTACAAAAAAGCTTTATTGTGAAAGAGATTAAATATAGATAGAGAGATAGATTGTTAAAATGCATTTACTTAAAATTAAAATGAATTGTGATACACTGGGAGTTGAGAAATTGAATTGCTTGACAGCCCCGGTTTATATATTAAACAAGTAAAAACTTCAAACCAACAATACAAGCAAGAGGAGGTTTTAGTTTAGTGTGTCAGCTTTACCTGCTGAAGAGTCCAGTGGTGCGGGCTGGGCTGGTCTCTCTCTGGAGCTGTAGCATCAGGAACACACAGATCAACACAATCGTTTTTACAACAACATTGTGGACAGACAAAAGAGCAGGTGTGAACAGATCTACCAGAGCAGAAGAGGAAGGTAGAGAGCTGCCCCTCGCTGAAGGACCATCGCACCGGGTTCAGATGGTCCTCAGAGCAGGCGCCAGAGACCTCTTCCTCTTCCTGCCACCCTGTTGGACACAAAATTAATTAAATCAAATGTGGGCTCAAAGATAGTATCTACTTAAAGTCTTCCTCCAAAATGTGACTGTAGTAGTTTGTAGCTACAAGGTGGATGAATGGCGGATAAATTCCTTCTTTCTCGTGATTAATTTTCAAATGCTGGAGGTCAGGAACAAGAAACGAAAGAGAAAAAAATGAGCCCTGGGCTTTCTCCACTGTCTAACCCTAACCCAGTTTGTATATACTGTAGATAATGAGGACCTTTCCCAAAGAGAGAGATTTCCCAAACAACATGTTTATTGAAATGTCTGTGTCTAGCTTAAATTCTTTTTGGTTACCAATGAAATTCTTATGCGTACAAGGGCATCACACATGCACAATAAGTAAGCAGAAAGCAAGGTTTTTCATCTGAATCTTGTTCTATGTCATTGGCTGGTAATTCACTCTTGTATGT
Source organism: Rhinogobius similis (assembly GCA_019453435.1). NCBI lineage: Eukaryota > Metazoa > Chordata > Actinopteri > Gobiiformes > Gobiidae > Rhinogobius > Rhinogobius similis. Next base: position 24,436,325 of record CM033626.1, on the reverse strand, counting down.
CACGAGTAAAGGCATAGTGTGAATGGAGCGTTTAGAGTAAGTGTAGGTGAGGAATGTGCTCCTATGAAAAAACAACGTGTCACATAATCATATGCATTGGAATTGCAGTATATAATGTCACAAATATGAAATTTTGCTACGCATGCAACACTAATTTGACAGTGTATATCTGAGTCTGATCTTTGTTTTATTCGTGTAATCTGCATTGCTCTTGTTGCTCTCTGTGACACACCTCCTTGATGGGTGACATTTTGAGTGGGTTTCAGAGGAGAAGAGTTGTTGTCAATCTTGTTATAATTGAATGTTTTGCCCTCTGAGTGTCCATGTGGATTGAGATACCAGAGCACTAGAACAAAATGATAAAACACAACATTAGTATATAGACATTTTCACGTAATGTAGAAGGATTTAAAAATGTGACCCCCCTGCACGCTTCTATTTCTCCTTGTTGGTCTGGGTCAGGGCCTTGGGGAGGATCGGTGGATTAGAGCACCTGGTAGGGACCATAATCCTATTCATATCAGATCTGATTTTTTTTTTTTTTTGCATGGGAAATGCGTCTACCCACTTAGTATATTCATCAGTAAATACTAACAATTTATCAAAACCCTTCACTTGTCTGTCAGGTCCCATGTCAATAAAGTCCATTACAATTTTATCAAAGGAGGGGATTTGCATGTCTTTCTCAGGTTTTATTGGACAAAGGATATTTTCTGTTTATTCTGTTATTTTCTTGTAGTGTCACCAGTGGTTCAGATCTCAACACCTAGAATTCTGAGTCTGTGGACCTCTGCAACAATCTTCCTGATATTCCTACTATTGTTCGTCCTTTCCTTGTATTGACATATTGCAAGCCTATTGGTAATTCTGAAGCTGTGGAACTGGTTGAGTACTGTGTTTGGTATTCGGTATTCGGTATGTATTATTAACCTTCCCAGGTCCTTTTCCTCTTCCTGCTCTGCCACTTACTTCTGCTCTTCCAGTGTAGATCCCAATGGGAGCATAACTGGCTGTTGTTGTTGATCTAGTTGGTTGGGTTGTGGAGTTTGTGGAGGTGGCTGTTGTGCTGGAGTGTTCTGTGGCTGCATAACCATTTTGATTGCTCCAGCTAGTTGGTCAGCTGTGAGAGGTGCATCTGGGTCTTCTTCTTGTGCAGATGCTGTCATAACTTTTGTGGACTCCGTCTTGTCTTTTCTTGTTTCCTCAGCTGCAGTTTCAGAGCCACCATTCCATTTGTTGCTTCTGTTCTTTTGATTGTTTTCTTGTCTTCAGTCATTTGGATACATGGTGGTTACAATGTGCCTCAATTTCTTCTTCAGTCTTGGAGTGTAAGCCCACTATGTCCGCGAGGCTTTCCTGAACTGGATCGGGCAGTCCTTTGATCAGAGTTGAATAGAAGACCAGAGTATTTCCAGTGCCTGCTGTGAGGGCCTCCCCAGTTGCTTCATGAAATAGAGCTTTGGCCCGATGTTTGTATGAAATTGTCTTCTCCATCTTTCATTTGCAGTGACAAAAGTGCATGTGTCAGGTGTGTTGGGTTGCGGGTTCTCATGATCTCGGTCAGCTGTGTTTTGGTGTTTGTGTTTGTGTTTGTGTGTTGGTGTGGATGCGCACATGCATTCTTCTTCCCAGCTCTGTTCAGATGTATTCGGCCGCTTGTTCATCTGCCGCTCTGACCAGCACTGCTTGAAGGTCTCCCTGGCATAATGTTTCTTCTGCTGTGTTCTTGAAAAGTGCTCGGAGCCAAGCCAGACCTCCATCCGTGAGCCTAGGCAGTTTCAACATCAGACCTTCTATATCTTTTAAATGGAATGGCTGCTAGACAGATTGTTGCCCTGGCGCCATTCGAAGAGGTGCAATGTAAGCATGTGCATCTCCACGTGAGTCGTCAGAATCATTTCCATTCTGAAATAATTGTTCTTGTATATCCACTGAATTTCTTGGAGTGCGTGTCAAACTTTGCTCCAATTACCATAGCTTCTTATTAAGGATTTTTAAACTGAGGTTGGAAAGTTGCACTTAAAAGTCAGCATTATATGAAAAATATATATCTCTTACTTAATTGTCAGATAATTTACTATGCTAATAAAAAAGGAACACAGAACCGTACAGTGAAAACATATAAAATGATTAAACGTAAAAAGCAATTACTATATAAATTCAAATAAATCTAAATGTACAAACTATGCATCTGACATCTGCTTGATGCTGGAATGTTCCACAGTATGACATTAAACATATCTATCTCCATGGATCTTCTTTCTCGTTCCCTCTCTCATGTTTCCCTCCTCCTTCTCTTTCATTTTCCTCTTTTCCTCTCTTTTTCTTTCTCCCTTTCTCTCTCCTCTCTCTCTTTGCTTTCTTTCTTTCTTGCTCTCATTCTCTTCTCTCTCTCTCTCTCTCTCGCTCTTTGTGGAGTGACATCGCCATCTAGTGTTTGCTTTTCATAATGCAGCTGTAGAAGCTTGCCAAAGGGGCGGGCACAGTCCTGCCTCTTTTGGCTGAACGGGACCAGAGCTGCTCTCTCATTGGTTAGAAAAGACCTGTCAATCACAGCCCCGGGGGAGAGTTACGGTCTGCTCTGCTCAGTGCGGCTCAGGACACGGAAGCGAACACATCTCTCCGAGAAAATCGTGCGTAAAATCCGATTACGCACAGAAAGTTGAACCGGATCGATGGCATGCATCCTATGAGCCCAAACTATAGACGCAACAAAGAAATAAAAAAGCTGGTCCTAAATTTCACCACGAGAATTATTTTATAGCCTTTGTGGGATATTAATCCACTGCAAAACATATTTAATATTGTTGGGTTGTTATTTCCTTCATCAGTCAAATTAGTGATCAGTTAACTATTTCACATAAGCCTCTAATTGTTGTTATAGCTTTATGGGACATGTGTTTGATTAATTTAAGATAAGAGAAACTTTATTTTGTGTCGAATCAAAGTTCAGGAACAGCCAGAGATAGGCTTTTAAAAAAAAAAAAAAAATCAACACAACTAAATCTAAAAGTTAAGACAAAGAGCTTTAACTTTTTTGGCTAAAACTAATTTTAAACACGAGAATAATAAAACGAGACTGAATTATACATATAGACTGTTTGTAGTTACCCTTTGTCCTTTCCCATTTAATGTGCATTTTGAATTGTTTGTGAATAACCTACTGACATTATTATTACACTTCATACTGTATTCTGTACTTCTACTTCAGTTCTGGAGCGTAAAAACCCAGCTCGACGCGTCCCTGTCATATCCACCTGACGCCCATGGGTGGCAGAGCAGCTCCAGACCAGTGCACGGGACACGGCCACGCGGACTGCGCTCTCATTGGTCGCCCGCGCGCCTTGGCTCGTCCCCCGTCGTGTCTCCTCGGTTTTCCTGGCATGACCTTTTCCCTTGGCAACCACTTCCTCCGAGCATGATCCAAAACACGGCCATCTTTAATTTTAACTCATTCATGAAAAGTTGTCTTTGTGGACAGATCGCAGCAGCAGCGCGCGGTGCCGCTCGCCAAAGAAGCAGACGGACATTGCGCAGTGTTTGTTGTGTGTAGTTTTCCTGCGACAGCTTCCAAACACAGAGCCGAGCGAGGCGAGCCGAGCAGCCGCTGTCCACCGAGAATAAAAAGCGTACGTGCTTGACTGTTGTTGTGGCGTGTTGTCGTAGCCGTCAGACAAGATTCACCCCGATCTTTAGCTCGATGTGACACGTAAGGTGTATTCACGTGTTTTATAACGTGTTGCGTTTGGTGCCGGTGGTGCAGAGAGTCGTGCGTTTTGGGGAAAAGCAGGTGGAGCGCTGTCACTTTGAAGGGCAGCAGGCTGGACACTGCCATCTTTGTGTTGTCAAATACAACGGGGGTGGCTTATGAAGGGCTTTCTTGACTCAAAGTTACTGTAGTCAGGTTGTTGTCTAACATAAAAAATCTGGTAAAGTCGACTTTCTATCTCAAATGATTGGAACAAAACATGTTATAAGGTGTTCTTACTAAGTAGTTAATTGAATGAGTTTTTGCAGGTTTTAAGGCTCATTTAGAACTCTATGAGAGATCCTAACTTTGGATGTAAAGAATATTATAGTACACATGCATAGTATGGTGTGTAAATATATAGTGCATTGTATGTAGCTGTTTATATCACAATAATTTTACGTTTGCATTCGCAAAGTTTGAGTTTAGAAAGCTGATCACGCACTATTGGAACAGTAATGCATTATAATGAAAAACTTTTGTTTTGTTATGCGTCTTGTGTTATATTGTGAGTTTTCTTTCCAGAATAATCGTTACACGAAAATTTGATAGAGAGTCCTAACCTCGTTGTATTCAACATAAACTTTCCTTATGGTACAATGAAATCTTATACTAGTTTTGATAAAGCTCTTGATAATTCTAAAATATTTCAGGTAAAGTTACAACTGTGTTCTGTTTGTGTGATGTTTTTTTTTTAAAGTATCGATACTTAAATTATTTGATTTTTTATACTTTTGACAACTCTACCATACTATATCAATATCTTGTTCAGTTAATACAAATCATGTTACGGAAATTGTTTTTGTTTTGTCTTTTAAGATGCGCAAGAAGCAGACAGCCAAGCAGAGGAAGACCGAGGACTCGTCTGTTGTCCAGGAATTTGTTGTTGAAAAAATAATACGCCGTCGGGTCTCCAACGGAAGAGTAGAGTACTTTCTGAAGTGGAAAGGCTTCACAGAGTAAGTCAAATATCACAATTCAAGCGACCACAGAGGAAGTTAAAGTTATTATAATGCCTGTGTGATGTGCTTACAGAGCTGACAACACATGGGAGCCTGAAGACAACCTGGACTGCCCTGAACTCATCGAAGCTTTTCTCGTCAAAAACACTCATCTGATTGATAACACTGAAGAAGAGCATTGTGACATTATGCCCAAAGAAGAGATGACCGAGCAAGAGACGGAAATTGTAAGTTTTAAACACGAGTAAAATATCAATGTGAGGTATATTTGTGGAAGTTCCCCTCTTGTAGTGTTTAAATGTTGAATACTTCCCACTTTCAAAGATTTTAGAGTTTACAAGTGACTGCCTGCATTAGCACATTTGTTAAGAACCTTTCTACTACACTGCCTCTATAGTTTAATAATTCTGTTAGAGTTGGGCAATATCCTGTCTTCGAGGTAATATGAAAATTGATGTTTTGAATAGGCCACATGTTAATTTACATGTAACTGTAAACATGACATTTATAGGCACATTTAGCATTTGTTGATGATGAATCAACAAATAAAACCAAAATTTCCCCGAGGGGAATTTGTCTTGCACACAGGATTTCATAAAATCATTATCAGTGGTGGAAGTTTGAACGTGGCACATTTTGTTAAAAGTACAGAGGACATTTACAGATACTTTTGCTCAAGTATAGCAAATAAAAATGTACTTGACTAAAAGTTTTGACGTAGGTCTTTAAAATGTAACTTTTAGAGGAAGAAGTAATGGTATCACTCACTTTTTTAATTTTTTTATATATATATATATATATATATATATATATATGTATATGTTTTTGTTTTTTTTAATCTAACTATAGTGTTATCTTGATAAAGAATTGCTTTTGTGTCTGGAGTTTTATATGTATATTTTTATTTGCCCAAAGCTAAGACTTGAACTCAAAACCTTTAGACAGAAAGTCATCATAAACATGCTAAACCATAAACCAAACAAAGTACTTTTTACTTTTCAGTCTAGTCAAAAAATGTAGCGGTAGAAAGTACAGATACCTGCTTTCAAATGTACTTTAGTAAAGAATATCCTCTGTAAAACGTACTTAAAGTTTTTTTTTAACTTGAATACAATACTTTTACTTTTGTACTTTGTTACTTTTCACCACTGATCATTATAGAGACATATATGGCTGCAGAAGAACACAGATAGGTGACATTAAATACAGTCTATGCAGAATCATCATAATAAAAAGCTAATTATTGCCTATCACATGCTGCTGCAAAATCTAAATTGTATTGTGATGTGGCTATTACGTCTTTTCAATTGTACAACACGTCCTTTTGTCCTTGTCGTTGCTGCAGGCCTGTCTACAGTCGCAGCAGCAGACTGACAGCAGTGTCCTCCAGCCGAACACTGAGCTGTCTGACTCCAAATCTCACCTCAGCTCTCGTCAGGAGCCTGAGTGCATCATCGGCTCCACAGACCGACGAGGAGAACTCATGTTTTTAGTCAAATGGTAACTCTACAGCTTCCCTATTTTTGTGTTCAGGAATAACTGCTGAAGTAACACATCATGCCATGGCTTTATTTATCTTGTATTATATTATTTTCAAGTATTAATGAAGGGTTCTGTCTGTCAAAAGTAACATGCAATTATATTCATCTTTGCAAGTTTTACTTTTGAAGTTGCATTTTTGTGGACAGTTAAAGGTGCAGTTGGTAACTTTTCTTCTGTGGGTCCGTCACCTGCTTGTCTCTATTGAAATGGAAATGTTCCACAATATGACATCTTGCATTTACTATTATTATTACAGTCTTGTTTTTTTGTTTGTTTTTTTTGCTCAAACATTTCTTGCGTATTTCTTTAGTTTAATGCCCTACTATGGACCATTCCATGCAAAGCAAACATCTCCATGGAGACAAGCTGTTTGCTCATTTCCAACCAGAAAAGTTACACAGTACACATTTGGAAATTTTGTCTTCATTTTTATCAAGATTAGATTATAGATGCTTTTAATTTAAGTTTAAAGTGTCGATTTATCCATTTTTGTTTGAAAGCTCATAAGAAGCGGCGGTCGCCTGGTGGGCTCTCTGACTTTTTCCTAATTTATTACTGGGATGAATCAGGGTCAGTTTGATCTCTAAACCTAGGGCCAAAAAGCCCATTTTTCTTATTACAAGTCCCTAATCACAATTTTTGTTAAATCAAATCCAGCTTTTAAAGAGGAATTGTCAAAACCCAACAAATGGTCAATCTAGTGTCAATCTGTCTATCCCTCCAGGCACTAGCTTTACTCCTTATTATTTCTCCTCCATATTTACCTCAGAACATTTAGGCGAGACTCAAAATCCGATATTCCTCCAGAGCTTGTTGCTGTATATAATAATTTATAAGAGTAAAGTCAACTCTGATCAGAAAAAGAGTAAAAAGAATATTTATTAAGACGAAATTGGTTTCATGGCTCTAATGGTCAAATTAAGAATGTTATTCCAAATCGTGTGTGTATCCATACAAATTCCAGTTTAGTCTTTTGAAATATTGTTCTGAAACTCTGGGTGGATGAGCGCTGTATAAATGAGCACTGTTGTTCATAATAGTTTTTCTTCTGCAGGAAAAACTCTGAGGATGTGGCTCTGCTCTCGGCGCGTGAGGTGAGCGCCCGCTGTCCTCAGGTGGTCATCGACTTCTACGAGCAGAAGTTGACCTGGCACTGCAGCGAGGACGAACAGTAAGATGGGCCATCGCGGTGCAAAGCAGAACGCACCTGCTCCTGCACCCAGAAGCTTAGTTTACCCTTCATCTGATGCCCCTCTTGAGCTGAGATTAATGGCCTGCTGCGAGAGGAAAGCGCAGAGAGAGGCAGGTGCAAGAGTCTGCGGGGGGCTTAGATAGTGGGTAGAGATGGTGCTATGTATCCCGCGGTGCTTCGAGGTCGATGGACGATTTGATGGGAATGGGATGAGACCAGAACTAACATTTGTGTTGATTTGGGGCAGACTAACCTGTAGCAGCTTTAGTTTGTGTCGAATGTAGGAGACACAATCACTGTGGATGTTTTCTGTTCCGAAACAAGCATTTACCCTGTAGTTGTATTTAATTGTAAGTAGAGGTGGGAGATGTATCAAAAAATTTATCGTATCACAATTGATGTTTTGGAGCAGCATTTTTAGATTTAGCATGTATACTGAAAACTTATATAAAAGCTACAAAACGAGTTTATAAAAGCTGGGGTACCAAATTTTCCTCACCACAAAGTAAAGGTTTTTAAATCTGTGTAACTCGTCCCTAGCTCATGGATTAACTTTATGAAACATCAAAGTGAAACTGGGGTGGACCACCCAAGCACAGCCAATCGGAGCACTCCTTTCAGTCTGGGTCAACGAGATCTAAAATCTTTATTATTACATACATACAGCGTCCTAATTTTTGTCACAAAGTACAGGTTGTACAAGATTTTCTTTACTTACCCAGCTTTAAAGGTAAAACACAATAAAACTTGTAGTCTTTCACATAAGGGTACCTATTATTATTACCTTTACAAAATTCTGCATTTTGTGGTTAATCTTACAGTCCATTTATGACACAATTTATCAATGAAAACTATCTAAAAAAAGATATTCATTTTTGTCTATATCGCCCACCCCTAGTTTAAAGAATGCTGCGAAGTGAGGAGTCCTTTGTTGTTTAGTGAGTAGTCGGACTGATCTAACTGCTGTGCCTCAAGACACTGTAACCTTTTCACTGTTGTTTAACTTGTGTCCATTTATAACCTTAGTTTTTACTGTATCTTGCAGTGTTACAGTGTGACCTTTGTGGTTAATGTGTAATTTTCTAAAAATGTTACTCAGCAGAAAATCCCTAGTTTCACTCTGCAGCTATTTACCAAAAATCATTAACAGGAAGATGGTAAAAGATAATTGGCTGCGCGGATGCCCCTTTGGCGTTACACATAAAATTGGCGAGTCACATGAAGGTTAAAGGATTTGTTAATTGAAGCACTTTACCGACTGCCTGTTGGATTTACAGGGCATTGTCTTCCTGTAGCTTCAGGTAAATGTGAGTACCTGTTTAAACCTCTCCCGTCAGTGTTATGGGACCTCCTCTCCGATTTGTCCAGGAAATCAACCTGCTACTGACTTTACTGTAACCTACTACTGTTGACCATGGATCTGTGAATGTTTGTGAATAAAATACTTTGTGGATCAATTATATTTTTGGGTGTTTGGTTGTTGTTTTTTTGGGGTTTTTTTTGTAGGGATGCACAGTCATATAATTTATTCAAAACAATCATCAAGAATTGCATTAAAAACTAAAGGCAAACTATTGACTTGCATATTTTAGAAAAGGTAGGTTCTCAGGTGGTATCTTTTCTCCATTACACAGTATTATTACAGGTATATTTTTAAGATGCACACATGTCATGGTTGTTGTTTACGAGTTGTACGTTTTTCACTGCAGCTCGTGAGGGGAGGAGCTGTAGCTGTGTGTTTCTGAAACCTTTGTTCTTGGTCAGTAAAACATGAAAAAGAAATGCACTGTCATCTCCATAATCTGAGGTTTTTGGGAATATGACAGAAGACACCACCACACAACAAGTAAGAACATTTTGACAGCAGTTTGTTAGAATTTAGTTCAAAGTTCATTGCTTTACTACTATATTGTGTAAAATGTGTTTGTTGCAAGTATGGCTATTCCGTTTGAGTTTCCGTTCCTGATTTTTTCCCAGCTTTGCCAAAACACTTCCTCTTTCCATCCACAAAAACAACTTCCTTTTTGATTCAAATTGTTGTACTGTGCGCTCCATGTGTCAGTGTCTCCTCTGCCTTTTCCATGCAGCAGACAATTAGCGTTTGGGTACGTGACCCAAGGATACAGAGGAATGATTTTTGGCATGCCTACATCGACTATGAAATCTGTCTCCATGTGAGTACAATGACATATCAGGGCAATTACATACCCTACAGTTGAGTGTTAAATGTTTACACTCTTTCAGACCGACAGTGTTTGCTTTACAAGGAAAATCTCCAGCGTGAGACGAAGATACAGTGAGTTTGTTTGGCTCAGGCAAAAACTAGAAGCAAATTCACTGCTTATGTGAGTGCTCAACATCATTACAAAGCTGCTTCTTTCGATTTGAGTAAAAATATTATTACTTTTTTTACAGGATAAAGCTTCCAGAGTTGCCTCCAAAGAACCCTTTCTTCAGCCTGAACAACGCGCGACAGATAACAGAGCGGATGAAGGGGCTGCAGAAGTTTTTGGAACAGTACGTGTGAACTCAGATCAATGTTGCACTTTGACTTGCTTTTGTAGAACAACGGATGATGAATCACAGTTTCCATATGACGCTGTGCTGCTCTGAGATAAAAAGTAGGAAACCGCTGTTATTTATTTTAAACACTACACTTGCATGCATTGTACATGTTACCTTATTAAGTACAAAGTCATGTTACATGTTACAAGTTGTTACATATGACTTAAAAGAGAAAAATACTTCACAATGTTACAATCTGAAATGACATGAACCTTGTACCGACATTTCAGCCTTCTCCTATAATCGTGACTCTTTCAGATCTACTTTTAAATTTCCAAATAAACATACTGAGCAATGACTAAACCAGGACATAAACTACAATCTTTTCTCAGCCCGAATCTGATCCGATCAATTGTGCAGAATTGGGGGGCGTTTGGTACCATTTTATATTAACTATACCTTAATTAGCTTTAATAGACATGCATGCATGAACAAAGATTTGACCTGATCAATAACAAATAGTTTTCTAAGAATGCTGAGTTACTAAATTAAGGGATTTGGACATTGGCCTGAATCATTGTTATAAAAGTATTTGTTAATCATGAATTAAAGCTTAAAGTTATCTTTAGTAATATAAAAGTTTTGTTTTTTTTCTCGTCAAGCCAGAAGTAAGAGCTGAAAGCAGCATCCTAATTGGCCATGCTTGGGTTGTCCACCCCAGCTTCACTTCACCTTCACCACAATGTGCTAAAGTGTTTGTGTGAGATAGGAGCAAGTTAGATACCTACTTCCTCCTTTTGCTGTGTGAAAATCAAGTGCCCCAGTCTGGATTAATGCTTTGCTAAGGCTATTAAAAGTGTAGTTACAAACGTTGTGTTCAATTCAGCTTTTTGTTGTTGCTGTTTTTTATTCATGTGTTTTTGATTTATCTCTTGACACAAATAGTATTTTGGTTTACTTGCATGGCTGCTCATACAGAGAACTTAACCATAAAGAAGATTTCATCACTTTGCAGTGTGTCCTGTCCCTTCTCTACAGGATCCTTCAGAGCCCGCTGCTTCTGTCCGACAGCTGTCTGCACCTCTTCCTCCAGTCTCAGCTCAGTGTGGCCAAAATGGAGGCGTGCGCCGCAGGGAGGACGGCGTTCTCTGTGGCCCAGGCGGTGCAGAGCTGTGGCCTCAGACGCTTCCACTCAGACGAGGAGCTGCACAAGAACATGAACCTGTCGTGTGACTGTGATTCTGACAGGTACAACAATATGACAATGTCCTTTTCAACTAATTTAGATGGATTTGGTTGGTGCTTGATATTAATCACAGCAAAATTTGTAAAAATAAATTAACAAAAACATCTGATTTATGTATTATTATTCAAACCACACCGGGCATACCATAAAATGTACACATTTTAATACTTCCAAACTATAAAATATTTTTTAAAATTGCAAATCAATGATGATGATTTTTAAATATTTTCAAACTTTTGTCAACGGCTTATATACATATTATTACTGCTATAATAATTGATCATCGTAAACTGGCCTTTTATAACAAAGAAGATGACAGTATTACATCAAAATGTCAAAAAATAATAGATTATTACAGATTTTAATCAATAATACACCTCATTCATAATTATTCTCTATCTATAAGCCTTCAGTCCCATGTTTCAACCTTTATTTAGATGATATTGTATTTTAAAATTCTAAATATACAATAGGAATAATCGTTTGACTAGTCTGCTAATTGAAAAAATAATTGTTGACTACTAAAATAATTAGTTAGTGACAGCTCTACTCATTGTGACCTACATCTGCTTATTATTTATAATCATTTCCCCTCCTTGCCTTCCAGCTCTGAGTGTACAGAGGCCGAGTCTTTGGTGCTAAACAAACCCCAGAGTGCAGTATTACTCCAATATCCAGGACTGGACCAAGAGGACTCTGAACTGCACCAGTGAATCTGCAGCTTTCACCAAATAACTGAGATTTGGGCTGTTACTTGTTACTGCACTTTTGCCAAAATCGGTTCCTCTTCAGACAGTAGTAGTAGGTAGTTTATTGTGTAATCATGATATAATAATTGTTTGTATTGTCACCAATGAAGAAACATGGCACAAAAGTGATTCGGGGTATTTTTATTAAAATAATAAGCTTTTATTTATACAATTGTGAGATATATTTTAATACTGTTTACATTAAATACCACACATTTTTGGTTAAAATAGTTGGTCATTAAATTAATAATTCAGGGGGGAAAAAATGGCATTCATGTTACTTAGAGTTGAGCTTTGAAAAAAAAACAAAAAACAAGGAAATGTTGTAGCAGCACCTTTCCTAAAGATGGCAGTGTTGCTGCATGTAAGCCCTTTATACATCAGTTCTTATGTTACATTATATTAAATACAAACAAGCAAACTATATATTATCCAACATGAAAATCCATCCACTGTAAAGAATGTGGTGTTTTCTACAATAAAAGGAGAGTACTTGTCAGACTGTGGTGCTTAGCAGGGTGACACGTGTAACCGGCTTTCTGCAGACGGCCCCTGTCAGGTGTGTGCTATAGGACGTCCTGTGGGGTCTCTATGGACCCGCTCCTGTCGCAGAGGTCCTGCTGTAGACAGGCTACATTGCTCCCTGCTGAGCTAAATGCCAGCAGCACTGACAGCGCACCTTTTCTGTGCCTCTGTGTCTCTGATTGTGGTTTTCTGTAACATTTTGTCCATTGTTCTGAGTGTATGCAGGATAGTGGTGTTCCCACAGTGAGCTGCAGCACACTTATGCAAAGGTAATGGCCACTAAACATAGTGACAGCACCTGACATATCTATGCAGTTAATTAGATTCTCCGAGGCTCTGTGTGCTGAGATACTCATTACACATTCACACAGAGGAGACAATGGGCCCAGCTCAGACAGGTGACGTCACCTCAGCCTCGCTCAGAGCACTTTGGACAGAAGGGAGAGCCCAGAGAAATGGATGAGTGGGTGTATATGGGCTTTTAAGCACATCTAAGTATGCAAATGAATCAGACTTCTTTGTTGGCGCTTAACTGTCTGAGGCAAATGACTCTCCTTCACACATATATGCACTGGCACTGCCGCACATGTTTGCTTTTGAAGATAACCATATTTTATACAGCTGTTATACCTCCAGAGAAGAAAGACTGTTTAACATTCACTCTAGATTGTTCAAATACAAATACTGCCCTTTATTGTTCTTAAGAAATTTCACAAACATCTTTACTTTGTGCGATAGTCTCCAATCTAGTGATCCAATTCATGACTTCAATTGAATTCAATTCAACTTATTTATTAGTTGCTTCGATGGGTCACAGGTAGAAAGCAGTTTAAATAAACAATGTTCAAGAAGATTTAGCACATGAAAAACTGTCCCAGAGCATCCCCTGTCCCTCTTGGCAAGAAAAAACTACAAAAAACCCTGTGGGAAAAGTAGAAACCTCTGGGAGAACCACAGTGAAAGAGAGATCCTACTCCCACAGGGAACTATTGCTTCGGTTCAGCCCTTCATTGTATTCATTCATTCATTTTCTACCGCTTATTCCCGTTCCCTGGGTCGCGGGTGACTGGAGCCTATCCCAGTGACTTTGGGCCTTAGGGACAGAGACATGGACATGGACAGACAACCATTCACTCTCACATTCATTCTCTAGGGGCAATTTAGAGTTTCCAATTAACCTGAGCGCAGTCATGTCTTTGGACGGTGGAAGGAAGCCGGAGAACCCACGGTAACACGCAGACTCCACCCAGAGAGAGCGTGTGATGTTGGGGTGGTCCGGGATTCGAACCCACGATCTCCTTATTGGGAGGCAGAAGCTCTGCCACCGTGCACCCCACCCTTCATTGTATCCTGGACTAAATTATTTAGGTTGTAATTTCAGGACTAAAACCATATTGACATGTTTTATTGGCCTGTGTCTCTGATCCAGTGGTGGTTAACCTTGAGATGCCATAACCTGGTCTGACTGTACGGCTCTGCTGCCATGACAACATTGACACTTTTACATTCATCCGATCAAGTGTCAGGATTGGTGATCGTTAACAATTCAATGAAGTAAAAACTAAAATACAGAAGATTGTGAATATTTTGCAAAAACAGGAATAAGTAAAATTATTATTATCAGTACATAGTTATTTCGCATAATTACATTTTGACATAAGCTCAGAAAATAAGATGAAACTGCTCTATTGGGAATGACCCATCTGCCTCAAACCAAGTCAGCAAGTCTTTACCAGAACAAATCCAGCTCATAATTGCAATTTTATGTGTGCGTTATAATTCTCTTTGTGGCGTAATTAACAGAAAAATATTATATTACACTGTATTATGTCCAACACAACAAAATATGCAGTTAGTAAACATAAAATGAAATAAAATCCTGGCTAAGCACTTTTCTCTGTTCACAGCCAGAACAAATGGCCATGCAGATTCACTCCAAAAGAGCCGCTTTGAGATAAATCAGAGGCAGCGTACCTATTTTGGCTGTAGCACATTTTGTAGAATGTATTTGGGGCAAAAGTTATTTATGTGATGACTCCATTTGGAATACCTGCTCCAGGACAAAATAAGATAACAGTATAGTTGCAAAGTAGAACCCATTTATAGTCTAGTGATAATTTAAATATTTATGACCTGAGATCATTTGCTATTTCAAAGTGTTTTTACTCTAAAATAATCTAGCCCAATAATAATGTCAGATTTGTGTTGTGTGTTTACAGGCACAAAGAAATCTGATTATCAAAACACCTTCCGACCATGAGTAACTGTTGGAAGAAAAAGAATCATACATTTAAAGGGGACATCAGTGTTAATAAGCCTTTAACCTGGTTACAATGATGTTGTGAAGTAGTATTTTGATTGATTCCTGCATGTTTGAGTAATCCTGTATTGTCCTGCAACTGAGGCTCGCATGTGTGTTTACAATTATCCCCTAGCCCCGCCCACATCTGCTTACTTTGTCCGAGTGATACATGTCATGTTCTACATTGTCGCTTTTCACAAATAAAAACCTGTAAATGATCCTGCTTGTTACAGTGAAATGTCACTGAAGATGTCACTGAAGATGTGGGGCTTATCAGTTGTGCAGTTTTGAACAAAATATACATTGACCTGATTCTATTCCTAAGCCATTTTTAGATCATAATTGCAGTTTACAATGAACAAAATGTAACATCATGATTTACATATGTTATAGTTGAATCATAAGCAACTGAAAAAAACACATAATAAATCTCCTTTAACCTTCCATATTTTCTCTTTCCTTTTTGTCACCTTTAAATGATGAGATTTTTGGTGTGCATGACAAAATATTCATCAAATACAATGATTATAAAGTTCAGTTGTATATAATGTCTTTTAACAACAATTATGCCTTTGGAGTTGAATAATGGCACCTCTTTCTGAAGCGTCTGGGAAAGAAATATTCTCACTTTTGTTTAATTTGGTTGAAAGAAGATGTCAACCTTTGCTTCAGTTCAGCAAATCTGCAATGTGACAAATTCTTCCATAAAAGTCTAACCTGTCCTCCAACTAGTGCGATCGATGTAATATAAAGTGATGTGCCAGTAGACAGTCTTATTATTATACGTTTCACTTTCTTTTTAAAGATTTTCTTTACATTTTCACATTGTCAATAAGTCTTGGGTCTCTTACAAGCTTTACCCAGGGACAAGTAGCCAAAATACTAACAAATACCTACAAAATAATATTACCAATGCATTTATTTTTTAGAAAATAAAACGTACATATGCACTGCCTTAATTTTCCATTACCGTAAAAAAGGGAAAAATACGTGATAATTGAAATATTCATGACACGAGCTTTAGATCTGGTGGTATTTCAAGGTCTCTTTCACTCCGAGGCGGTGATTTACAGGGGCCACAAAAATTCCGAAACCTGTGAGCCAAAGCGAGATTCCAAGCGCTGCATCTGTCCTTGTGTGTCTGAGACCGGCCCTCCTCTGCCACCTGTCAAACTGCAGAGGAAAAATACTTTTAAGCCATTCAGTCAAGGCTAAAGCATTTTTCTTTGTCACTCTGTGTTGCAGGACATGGAAATGAGCCAAGTTCAGAGGCATCAATCATTCACCAAATTCAACAGCAAAGTACCTTCTCCTTGTGGTTCTGCATGGAGACACTACCTGCCATTTTTACTCCTGCAAGCTGTCGCCAATTACTGCAGGAGAGACGAGATCATTGTACCAAAGCAAGGAACAGCTTCTCATCGACTCGTAGGCACTCATCCCACTGCGGCCAAAAGGAAAAGGGCGGGAGCTGAGAAGAAAATACAAAATTATAATTTCTTGGAATAATGTGGCGTGTAAAACAAGACCTGTCCCACTGGAGTGCGCAGATAAAAACAGGTGAAATAGAAAAGGCAGCAATACAACATACAAAATAAGGCTTTGGTATATTGGCGTATGGATTCATGTCTTAGCACAAGGGACCATCCCCAAGAGTGTCACCACAGTGAATAACTCCCCCAACAGAGCAATGTCTTGTTAGAGATGAGGAACGAGAACAGGGGGAGTGCTTTGGTCGGAGGCAGATGGGTGAATCCGTAGGCACCCAGAGGCACCCAGAGGCACCCAGAGGTGGCGGTGAGCGGACAGGCGAGCCCAGGGAGCAGGAGGAAATGGAGAGGGGAAGAGGGCAGTGTCTCCTGAGGCCTATGTGCTTGGCTGCCATCGTGTGTAAATCAGCAGGCAGCTCACAGCCGCAATGAGGTAGAAAATAAAAAAAACATAAAAATGTCCAAGTGAAATAAGAGGCAAGAAGAAATCTTTTATGATGAGCCTAAATTCTCCTTAGTCCTGCAGTAGATCCAGTGGTTTTGGTTGTCTTCTCTTGACGCCATCTATCATCAAAATCTGCATGGAGCTACAAATTACTCAAATTTCTCCACCTACTGTTTCCGTAATGAACATCCTAAATTCATATCGTAATCATTTATTGGAGGCCATGTCAGTAAGTGTGGCTCTAAAGTGATGGGTGGATACCGAAATCCAGACAAATGTACACACGCTTAGTTGATTTGATATTTTTCCTAAATTGGGACAAAAATGCATACTATATAATTTTTCTCTCCAGATCTCATCACGGTGCACATCACTTTTCTGGTTGTGGGTTTGACACCTGCTCATCTACCTTTTGCTTTGCTTGTTGCACAGCATGGCACAGGTTACACTACACATTTCACTAAAACATAGTGAACATGATTAAATTTAAAATGTTACAAATAAAATTGATTGCCTCTCTTTATGAAATACGGGTTTGGTTAGTGTTGGAGGCATTATGCACTGGAAGTATAATACTAAAGGTCTTGATGTGAATGCTGTGCTTTGTGAACAGGAAACAGCTGATGCAAACTCTAGGTTTATTTTGCTCAGTCTGTTGGCTCAAGAAATAAAGTTACTGCGAATGAAAATGCGCCTGTTTTCCACAAGATCAAGTAAGCGTTTGGTGAGGTTCTGCTTGTACCGGTCTTATGGAAACGTGGTTATAGCTTGAGAAACACGGCTGTTTAAGTGATTAGTGCACTGCTTTGGACTTATAAAGACATTTGAGAGTTTGATTTCAGTGATGATTTGGGGATGATACTCTGCACGCTCATGTGATCTGTGCTGATGAACACCCACGTGTGCACTGGACACTAAATTAGCTCAAGTTAGCTTGACAGGACCTGGGCTTTGACACTACTGAAGCTGACACTAAATGGCAGCGAGCGTCTTTTCACATTCCCAGCTTTGCAAGTACTGGTAATTCAAGACGCATACCTGCACTTCCTCTGCCAGGGATTACCTTACAGAAAAAAGGTGCTATAAAAAGATGTGACATTGAGAAGGGGTCTATGTAGCACTGAGGGTCAGGGTAACTGGGATCTACACAGTGGGGGGTCAAGGAGAAAAGACTGATCCTGGAGACTGTTCTGCAAAGCACAGGCAGCTTTGGTGTGGTTATGCTCTGTCCTTATGCCCTTCGACAAATAAAACACCCTCCGATCATTATTTACACCACTAACTAGCAGAATAAATCAAGTAATTGAGCTGATATCAGAGACAGTGCTGGAGAGTAACAGGGCCCAGAGTATGGATGCCAAACACTTGTAAATAATCTGTGAGAGGCCGTGCCAGTGGAAGGTGTGGGAGATGTTTATAGCAGGTGGACAAACAGCTGTCACTTTGATAAGCCTGATTTATCCTGAGTGGCATGTCAGCACATAGCTCTGCGGACATGACAGCCAGAGCCGGACGGTGCAAGACGAGAGCCGTGTGGAACCATGGAGCGAATAGCAGCAAAAGAGATGACAAGCTGGATATAGATTTTGAATGGCTTAATCAGAGTATTAGTCGTGAGCAAGCCCCCTCCTGAATGTGAAGAGGATCTGAATGTGAAGAGGATGAGAGTTCATTTTTTACATATTTTCTACAGTATATTGTTTAATCAATTAATAAGCTGACGATGTTCTAACGATGGTACATTGGACTTTCTCTTTATTTATTTCATTTTGTCCACCATCAATGAAAAGATGAAAGATGAAAAGAAACCATCAAGCTGCTACAAATGTTGGACATAAAAAGAAAGCTGTTACCCTCTTATTTATTGTCACATCAACCATTCTGGGATGAATGGGTCAGTTTATTCTCCAAACCCATGGATTCCGCCAAGTTAGTGTCAATCCAGCCCTACCTCCAGATGTTGTATTCATTCATGTATTTAACAAAGAAAATTTAGGTGGACTTTAAATTTTGCTTTTCCTCTTTGCAGAGCTTGTTTCCACTTGTAATTTGAGTGAATCAGACATGAAAAGCCAAAACTACAGTCTCAGCTTCACAAAGAGTCCAGCCATTTGTTTGAGCTCCAAAGGGTTCAAGAACAGCTTTAGTTTGAATTGGGGCACATTTTTATTGGACGTTTTAGGAAATATTGGCCTTTAGTGTAAGGAGGTTTAAGAAAATATAAAAAAAACACTATATACAGTAATGTTATATTGATGTATTTCTCGTTATGTCAGTATTCTTTGATGTGTGTGTGTGTGTGACACTCTATGTGATTATAGCACCACTTTTTACTCTCTCACAAAATTCTGTCAGAGGTTTGGTTCATAAGACGGGTTTTGGGGTCCTGAGACCGAGTTGGGCTGAAATTGAATGAACATGCATTTGGAAATATACACTATGATCTATGTCAAACTGTAAATTAGCATTATGTACTAATTTACCAATTTATGAACTAACCAAATTGTAAACATGGGGAAAATACTAAACATTTTAAGTACAATTTCAAATCAAACATTTCATTATGTTTTTTCTAAAATGTGTCATATATAGATTGATATGTGAACATTTTGCCAAATTGTATTGATATTATTCCTTTACTTCAACTTTATTCAAAAGTTCAACAAAGTTTTTCCAGTTATCAAAATGATTCCAAGAGAGGAAGAGTGAGTTCAAGACAACAGGAGGAGCAAATGATGATGTGTGGTCCAAAATGTACACTTATATCAACATTTAAAAAATAACTAAACAGAAAATCATACACATTGAACACTGTCTTGACTTTTGGGGATTCGGTTGCTTTGTTGTATTCTTGCTTTGTTGTATTTACTGAGAGAACCTTTGTGCCGATTTTAGTTTCACATGGGATGGTTCAGTCATTACAGAGATATCAACCACAAACCAGGTCAAGACACCTGTATTTGGACAGTTTAAGGGCAAATTCATTTGAGTGTGATAAAAAATTGAGCACTTGCCTTATAACAGTTCAACAGTTTTGAACGATTAAAAGTCCTCAAAATACAATAGATAAACAGTTTGTAATGGATATTGATATAGAAAATTACAGTTTCAAAGTAGTCTTTTATCCCACTTTTACAATTGTTTGAGGTGGTCACCCTTTCTGAAACCTATGAACTGTCTCAGAATTTTGGGATTTTATATGACTACAACCAACTGCTGAATGCTTCTTGTTTGCTGCTCTTTTGATTGTTGCATCAGGCATTTAGTTATTCTTTACAAATGTATAATAGTAAATGTAAAAAATGTAAAAAGAAAAGTAAAAAGAAAAGTTTCTGTTTTGTCTAATAATGACCACTGATTCCTGTCTGTGGCTGTGGACTTGAAATCACAAGAACAACCAGCCAAATTGAACTCAAATTGCAATGTACACAAGTTGGTGACTTTCATTTGAAAAAATGTCTGGCTGAAATCATTCAATAAATAAAAAGCAATTTGCATGTTTTTCCAGCAAATCTGTGAAAAGAGAGAGAAGAACAACATCACACAGCAGTAAAAGGGTTTAAAAATTGCACATTTATTTTCTAGAGCTTTGAGAATATATATGGGGTTGTGTAAAAACAATATTTTATTAAAATGTAATGGGAGCGTGCTGCTAGTGGTCGAATGGATAGCACACATGCCTGCCGTGTGAAGCAGGTTCACAGCGTTGTGAGATTAAATACAGCTCATGACAATTTACTGTATGTCATTCCCCAATCTCCTCCACATCTCACACTGTACTGTCCTGTCAATTAAAGCCTATGGGATATCCTTGAGTCTTGAAGAGTGACCTGTCAACGTGTCCAAAAAGGATGTCAAATTCAGACTTGTCACCCGGTATCTCCATATTGCTTGCTGGAGGCACTTGATTACAGAGTAGAAGAAGCTTTTGTTTGTTTCATTTTGGATGGAAAAATAAACTTGCCTCCATTGGCTTTGAGTTGCTGAGGTTGCCCTGTTGTTCTGACACCTGGGTTGGTTGTCAGATCTAATCCCCACATTGGGGTTATGGCCCTCAGCCTCCTCACGCCTATTTGCCTGAGAATGCCAGCTTTTGCCAGAAAACCTGGTATTTGCCCTGGTAGGGCAAAAATCCTGTTCAGTTGTTAGCTGTAAACCAGTAACACGGTTCATCCGTCTCATGAACATAAGCATGAATTACCATATTATTTCTTTAGTGTTGATGAAAGCCTCTTTTTTCCTTAATTTCTTGCTGCTTTGACAGTCACTACAAACAAAACATTAAAAAACACAAACACGAGAATATTGAACATTTCCACAGTGAATAACATAAAACTCACAGACATGTCCAGGCTCTGCAGGATCCACTGTGTATAGGGTGACTGTCACTAAAAGAGCAGCAGGTGTCTGCCCCTGTCCAGTGCCTGCAAACAGGTGCACTCAGTCAGGTGCACACCTGGCCTCACAGCGGCGCAGGTGCAGGGCATCCAACTGGATTCTGAGAACCATAACCAGGGGTTACAGGCTCTGGTTTGCGCCTGTCCCTCCCGCGTTCAACACCATGTTACAATCAAAGCCGTGAGAGAAAGAGGCTTTTATCCTGCAGAAGGAAATAGAAGCTCTCAAAAGCAAAAGCAAGGGTGCAATGAAAAAAGTGCCTGCAGAGCAATGTCAGACAGTCAGATCAAATGACAAAAACTTACTTATTATCTCTTGTAAAGTCTATTCACCAGTTCATATTAGTTCAGTTAGTTCAGCTTTTGCAAATTAAAATGTCTAATTTAAATGTTTCATTTTTATTAACATTCATAAAACAGTAGTATCTCAAAAAGTAACAGGCTTTTATCTGAAACTTTTAGTCATTTACAATTTTGAGGGACGGAGAACTGCCATTTCAGCATTTGGGAAGAATTTGTAAAAATAGAGAGAAGGTTTTTCTAAACTAATTCTTCAGTGGACTTGTTCTATGGCAGGTTCTATAGGCTTAATCATGTTTCAGCCCTATTCTTATGTGTCTTATGTAGGCTATGTGCATGTGAGCAGTGGGTGTGGCACGTTAAAAAATGACCTGTCTGAACCTGTATTTACTGGTCTGCCACTAACCCCAGTCTGCAGCTCACACTAACACAAATTACATATTGAAAAACCACTGGACAAATTGAAAACCGCGAGACGTCACATTTTAAATAATGAATTTCCAGTGCACCATGTCAGGATCTCTGTTAGCTCGGACTTTAAATCGGCCGCATCTCTGCAATGACACCACAGGCCTAGTGAGGAAATCTTAATTTGTCAGCTGCTATGAGTTATGTTGGCGGAGACTGACCTCAATTAAGACTGACTAGCATTTGAAAAACGTCTATTTCAGATTTAAAGATTTTGACCAGCAGAAAGGCTTTAATGGAACGCTGACAGAGGGCCAGTGGCGAGGTAATAGATTTCCTGCAAAATGCCAGAAGATCTCACATAAATAAGAGAGTGTTATTCTTGACAGGAAGTCACTAAGATGCTGCGTGGTGGCATAAACTTTAGACAAGTCTTTATTTTTATTTTTTTACAAGCATCTTTTAACCCATTCTTTTTTTCTAAATTAAGGTTCAATTTCCTGTGTATTTATATACTCTTTACAGGGAAGTTTCATTCAACATAAACCTGGGTTATTGCAGTTTGTTTTATAGTCAGTGCTGTTTTTATATCTCAAACTCAATTCAGTAGCTTAAAAACTACATTCTTGTAAATTATCCCCTTAAGAATCAATAAAGAAATTCTGTTTCTGATGACTTGGCTTATGGGTAATTTTTAGAAAAGAAAACCACTTGGATCATGCTGAGGTCTGTGAGGCTTAAATGCTTATGTCTAAAACAATTCCTGCATTGATCACATCTTTATTTATTGATACGCCACAGTTCAATCTATACATTTGGCCGCAAAATGTGTCTTTATGGTTGCAAGTATTAATTAGTGATATTCTGGTATCATTAGTGTAATTTAGTGCTAAGAGGATTAATAGCACGGTGACATTTATCTATGAAACATTATATCTTGATGTTAAATTGCAGTAAAAGGACTTGTATATTCAGGGGATATGGCTGTCCAAATCGGAGGGGGAAGGGGCTGTAGTTGACGTCCATTAAGGAAATCCTTTATTGGCACATAAAAATTAGCTGCAATATTTAGCCACGCTTCTGGCTTGCAACACTTGCAAAATCCGTAGACTTTGTCAGGGTTTAACTCAACACTCAAGACATTATGAACTTTTTATTGGTGTTGGATAATCAAGTCCAATAAGCTCCAATTGTCACAAAAATGTCATCTGTTCAACTTGGCTGAGTGAGAATTACATTGTTTCACAGTGATAAAACAAAGGATTTTCTCCCCTGTACCAATGTACTATATTCAATAACTAATTATGGTAATTCATTACATCTCCAATTAGAAGACAGGTTTTATAACTGCAGAGCACCGTAAAAAACAAGATTTATGTGGGCTTTGAATGTCACCCAAAGGACGGAGGACTTGCTCATCACTCAAGAGGAACAAAACAGAAAGACAGGAGTGAGCAAAAATTCTGAGACAAAGGTATGATGAGTTATTGCTTAATGAAAGCAGTTTTAGCCCCATTTTCTCACAACCTTGAAAAAACCTTGACAAAAACCTACAGTGAGCCGTAACAGATTTTAAGTGTAAGACTATGGTTTACCATACAGTTTATGTAGACAGTATATGCACCTGACAAAGATGTGTCCATATCTGCACCTTGGCGGCTGTCAAACTGCTCCTCAGAGGGCGATAAGCTCCTGCTCTCTCTGTGTGCTCCTGTCTTATTAGTGCACCTCCGCACTACAGGCTCCAGGCACAGCCAACCATCTGCCACTCTGATCTCCTGCCCACAAACCCTCTCGCCATAACAGCGCAGTCTTCAATGTCTCCAGCCAACAAAAGACCAGACACAACACCACATTAAAGACAATGACATCTTTTATTTTTATTATGCATGTTTTACAAAACAGTGACTCTTTAAAAACAAAAATAATAATGTTACATTTTTTGTCTGACCAAACTGTGTCAACTATGACCACAGAAGCAACTATATTGCCACCTTGTGGCATGTGAAGCAAAGACGTAAATGGAAATTGCAATGTATCCAAGAGTCTTATGAAGCGCATAAAAAACACAACAGAAAAGATAGTTTCTCTCAGTGTAGAATAACAATAAATAAACATAAATCTGAAATATTATTTTAGCAGTTATCTGAACAAATATTGTGCAGGAAATGAAACAGACCATATAAAAGTAAATGTGGTTTATATGTTATTGTTACTATTACTTTTTACTTGTTTATTTAATTTTTTTATCAAAAAAGGTATACTTATTTAGATTGCATAAAGCTCCATCAGGTAGTCTTTGGGGACGATGCCAATGGCTCCATTCTTTTCTCCAACCCACCAACCGAAGTTGTGATACTCCTGTGTCAAAAACATTTAAAAACACCTTGACTTCAAATTCCCCCAACATGTATTTGGAAAAAAACACAAAGCAAACATGAGTCCAAACAGCTTCATTTTCACTTTAGGTCTGTCTTCTTGCTTAGTGTCACTTCTGAAAATGCACACTCACCACTCAGACAAAGCCCTGTGTGCAAAGAGCCCCTCACACATAAATCTGTCACAGCGTGACAAGTAATAGCTCCAAATGGCTGTCAGCGTGCAGAGACGCGAGGGGCACAGGCCGAGCTGAAATCTGAAATCAGAGAGTGCCTCTCTCACATCAAAGTCCTCTAAGACGTGAATCACAACAGAGATCACTTTCTGCAGCCACAGAAGAAGAGGAACCCGTCGCTCCTCTGTGCTCATGTTCAAACTCATGTAAAGGAGAACATCTGTGGCACTCCCACAGAGACATGTGCTTTTAAGTGATCACACGGTTATAAGACACAGCCAGATAACACCAACATCATAACAGGACCAGTGATAGTCATGAATCACAGAGGACAGTGCTGCAGTGGGCTGACATGACATTTAAGACTTTTAACAGGGTTGTTGGATTGATACACACTGAATATGTTCTCATACAGCTTGCCTTTCAAGTGGTGTTTAGGGAATCTCAAATAGACAAGTGAAAGACCATGTAAACTCATAAGACAGAAGCGTAAACACGGCGAGTGAAGACATTGTCGCATTACTGTGTAGCCCAAGTTCGATGGCTTTAATGTGATAAAGACTTTGGCCTGGAGAACTCCACTGGATCATATTTGGACAGTGTTTATGTCCAGCCCATTTGGCTAAGGTAATGGGTTAATGATCATACATCCCTCAATTTGTTTTATGTGCTGTGACTTGAGCAGGGAGGGTGGAGCTGCTGCAGCACAGCCTCCTGTCACACTCAGCCTGGGCCCGTCTGGGGGGTCTCAAGGCTGTAACACTCGGCTATTTCTGGGCTGAGGAATGGGGGAGGGACTAAGGAGAGAGGAAGAGAATGGGGGAAGGACAGAGGAGAGAGAAAGAGAATGGGGGAGGAAGTTGTCTGTGCCTTTAGCTGCAGCTGGCTGCTGCAGTCCAGACAGGTTTTATGGTCATTGCCCTTGCAGCGGGCCACAACCCCCAACACCAAGGTTTCATCTAATGGCACTCCTTGTCTGAGTGAAAGGGCAACTTGATTCTTGGTCCTCTGCCACAAAGACAGGGGCAATAAACAGGCATTTGGGAAATGAGTACAGCAACGCTCTGTCTGCTTTGTGCATTTAGTTCCTCCCATTACTGCTAGAAGATCAATTAATCAATTCGTTTTTCAGCAGTTATTGTCTTTTTGCAAATGTACCTTTGCAAAGAAATAAGACAAAACATCATAATAGTGTTCAATCAGAAACCAAAATAATTCAATAACACTATAGTATTCAATACATCTATTACATATGTTTGCATTAGACTGCCGTTTAAATTGTGGCTGGTAGCGCTTCTTTATTTCCTTTTTTTTTTTTTTTTTGCCTCCAAAGGCATTTGCTTTGTAAGTGCCAAAACGTGCCACTAGATGGGGCACTTGAATTTGAAAAGTCCACTATTACGAAGCACTGAGTCCGCAAATGGGGAGATAGTTGGGTTTATCACAATCCAAAGGGCTTTTGAAATATGCATAATTAAAAAATGATCTTACAGAAATAAAAAATAACTTATCAAACCAGTTGACAGTTCCCAGTTGCCTTGGGCCCTCCTCTACCTGAGCTTGTATTTTCTGAGAACAAAAATGACTGTTTGACAAAGTGAGGTGGAGAGTTGTAAGAGGTGTGTGGGCTGCTCTGTGTGACAGCAGCAGCCATGAGCACAAACAGCCCAGATGGAAATGATGGAGGGGAGCCAAGTGCCAGCTAAACCAGCCTCCGCCAACAACACTAAAACAGTTTCCGTGGTGACACAACTAATCCCCATCACCGCTGCAGTGCCAGGCAGAAAAACCTAGTCCAGTCTGCTCGCACCAACAGCCCTCGGCTCCTGGCAGTGGGCCATTCACTGCCAGTAAAAAGGATACACACAGTCAGGTCCTCCCAGGTCTAGAATTAACTCTCTTTAGGTGGTCTGCGGCGAGCCCATACAACAACACGTCTGACTCAGGCAAAACGCTGAGGCTACAGACTTTCAGCCACAGCGTTCATCAACAAGCCACTTTTATTAACCTCTTAAGATGAGAACATTTTCTTCTTTTATTCATTTTTGTCCATGATCAAGTTGCTGGGCATGTTAAACATAAACAGAAAGCTATAACTCTAACTATTTCCCGTCAAATCAACAATTCTGGGATGGATCAGGATCAGTTTGTACTCCAAAAAATAACCCTAAAATTCAAAGCAAATTTTATAGGCCTTTTATATGGGTTTTATATGGATTTCACCTGGACATTTTTTTTTACTTTGTTACATTTATTTACTCAGTTTTAGTTAAATTGGTTTCAGTTCTGAAAGAGGAATTGTCAAAAACCCAACAAATGCCAGCCCATCCAGACACTAGCTTTAATCCTCTTTATATTGATCAAAGAAAATCTAGGCGTAACTTAAAATCTGATATTCCTCTGCAGAGCTTGTTACCACTTTTAATTAGTAAATCACACATCAGAAGAGAGTCTCAGCCTCACAAAGAGTCCTGCCATTTGTCTGTACTCTAAAGGGTTCAGAAACAGCTTCAGTTTGAATTGGGGCAATTTTTTTTTGTCAGGCATTTGAGGAAAAATAGGTTAAAGGAAGAATGTCCCTCTTAAGAGAAAAAGCTTGGTGCACATGACTATACCTTGCTGAGAATGTAGATGGCGTCTCCACGTTTAAAGGACAGCTCATCTGGGTGGTCTCCCATGCAGTCCCATAGACTCTGGTAGAAATTCTTGTAGTCTGTGCTCTTATCAACTGCTGTAAACAGGAAAGTCATACTTCAATATACATTAACATATTGATTTATAGTGTTTTACCCACTACACATGTGGCCCAAATAGCAGCTGCAACACCGTAGATCTTAATATAACAGAGAAGTGTATTGTTTTCACTTACTTTCAAGTAACAGTTAGAAACTTCGATGAACTATTTATGTAAATATTCTTCGACTATCAAAAAAATGTAAACCTAATAATGGTTGACTTATTATTCAGTTAGAGAACTTGACTTCATCCCAGTCCCAATCAGAATGACAATTGATTAATGAGGCTTGCGCTTCAATAAGCAACATTTTGAAATATTTTGAAATAAAAATCACTTCACAAATTGGGTTAGAAATAATAATCTAAATAATTGAACTGCACTTGTAAAATAAGTGCATTTTAATGTATATATTTTAGTGTAAACTGCTGAAAAAGAAAAAAAAAATTACAACCAACCGCTCTTCTTATTGTGCAAGTTTGAAAAGCACTGGGTATTTTCAGAGAGCTATAATAAAAACACTTTCAGAAAAAGGAAGTTGCTCACATGCAGTTTTATGCAAACCCGTGATCTGAAACTTCCCTTTATGAGCCCGTGTATTAAGTCTCTTTGCATTATTATAGCTACATACAATGCGCATATAAAGCCATTTACGTTGTTAGAAGTTTACAGTGTTATGAGAAATGCATGCAGATTGAATTTGCTTGTACCTGGAACAGCAGCAGGAGCAGGAGCAGGAGGAGGCGCAAGAGGAGAGGGTTTGATCACTACAGGCTCAACCTTTGGCGGAGGCTTCACTGGACCGGGCTCATCCTCATCTGAAAAATGAGACAGCAATAAATCAAATTAAAACATTGTTAATTTGGGAGGATGAGAACTTTATGAAATGAGCCGTCAAAACCTGGCAGCTCTTCGTAAATGTCCTCATCAATTGGCTCTTCAGCTCCGTCGTTCTTTACGTCAACATCATCGTACATGTCTTCATCGTCCTCCTCCGGTATGATCCCAGACATATCTACAGTCAAGACATAAAAGCATACACATCATTTGAACGATCTGATAATGCACCTAAACTAAAGGAGTAAAACACAGGTGAAGGACAAACCTCTCAAAACAAAGTCTATCTGTTTCACCCACTCCTCCGCCTCTTTCACTGATGACGCACAAAACTGTGATGAAAGTGAGGCGTATTAGAAACTTTGGTCAGTTCAATTCACAGTTATACATGCATTAATTAACATAAACAAATAATACAAGATTTACGCATAGTAAAATGTTCCACATGGGAGAGTCTGAACCCTCACTTAGACACTAATATATGCGTGTCAAGTGAAGCCATTGCAAAGGCAGCAGTGTCAAATGAATGAAGGGCTGTAAAAATGGTTTCAATGAGCCACCGTCACACACCCAGGAGAGATTAAAGGTGCACTATGTAACTTTTCCACTGGAGGGTCTGTCACAAGCTTGTATCCATGGAGATGTTATTGCTTTGCCTGCAATGTTTAACAATTTGTCTTTTCAAACTTGTCTTTCTCCATTGAGACAAGCAAGTCACAAGTCAGATCTGTGGAGAGACAATCCCGCTCAGACTGAGAATGCACAACAAAACAGTTTAATGCTAAACTGTGGAACATTACATGAAAACAGGGATGTCCAGATTATTCAGTGAAAAAATAATTGTGATTATTCAGGTCTATATATATATATATATATGTGTGTGTGACCATTTTAGAATAAAAAAAGTTATTTCAGTTCAATCCAAAAGTACACTTTAATGTAGAAAACACTTCTTATCTGTCTGTTTATGTTAACTTACATAATTAAGTGTATTACTAACTTTTTAACTTTACCATATCATTCAGAAAGATGGTCACAAACTAGAGAAATTGTGATCTATTAGTTAATTTGAATGAGAGAAAATAAACTATTTTATGATTATTTGATCTTGGTGTCAAAGTTTCTGAATACTTGTCAAGTTGTGTTTCTTTTCACAATCAACGTGAATGTGATATTGTGACATCCCTGTGTGCAAAGCAATAACACAGACCCCCCCTGGAAAAGCATCAAAGGGGTGGAAAGTAACAAAGTACAAAAGTAAAAGTATTCTGTACATGAAGTAAAGTTTACATTGGATACTTTACTTTTACTTCATTAAATTTGAGAGCAGGAATATGTACTTTTTTCGTTTTGAACTGGATAGAAAAGTGAAAAGTACTTTTCTGTATTGAGTTTGATCATCTGAAGTGACCATGGTGACATTCTGGCAGAAGATTTTGAGTTTAAGATTGGGTTTTAACAAAAATGCATAAATAAAAATGATTTGATTAATTAAGTTTTCAATTCAGTTGCTTCCTTTGACCAAAAATATGCAAAATTATTTTTTTTTTGCTGCTGTACTTCTATTTAAGTAACAAACTTTAGTGCGTCTTCCACACTGTTAAGACTTCACTTTTAGTAGCAGTATTTCAGACTCTGACACGCATACCTGATAGACTCGCTTGTCTGGCGCCGAAATTTCAAAACAGCAATCTTTCTTGGAGTCTTTGCGTAAAGTGCTGTTCATCTTGACCGAGTAGCCGTCAATATTGAACTCTCCTTTCTGCTGCTTGTCTGTTTAATTAAAGAGAAACACAAGGCGCCAAGTGAAGTGTCGCTCAAGTGTCAAATTGTTGTGATCCTAAAAATATTACAGAACAATTACCTTTATCGCTGCCATAATAGTAGAAGGTGTTTTGGCTCAGAGCGCACCATCTTTTCTGCCACTCGGTCCCAAAGAAACTGTGATCTATGAGGACAAATTGTGGAGTAAGAAACTGATGGAGATAAAGCTGCTCAGTTTATGGGAAATACAACCCATAATTATTTAGTCTTAAATCACAAATATTTGAAACAATGATTTACGTTTAATGTCCAAAGGCAACTTGAAGAGGACAAATAGACTTATTATTATTATTATAATGTTTCGTGATGCATGTTTTAAAAGCCACTGTACAGAGATGAGTGACTTAATTGTGTTTTTGTATTCAATTGAAGCAATAATTGAATAAATAATTAAAGTTGTATTTCATGCACAGCCCTAAATGGAGATACATTTTTCAAAGAAACACTATGCAGGAATACAGACCTTTTCTACGCTTCTCGAGATATCCAGCCTTAAAAATGGATGTCAGGTCTTGAGCTGCCACAGGAGGAGACTGCTGGACGCCTGCAAAACAAAACATTAGCTGTAACTCAATCTGTACTTTTACGATAGGAGCCAGTAATCCCGAAATCCATAGGGGTTAGGACGTTCGCATGGAAAATCTGTTGAAATTGTAATACTAATCTGGCCTAATTGAAGTGTAAGGTTGAACCTGTTGGACAAAGTCTGAATAAACTTCAAAGTGTTTTCAGTACTGGAGTCACAAAATTTTAAACATCAGTCAATCAAATTACATGATTTCACCACAAAGAAAAAGGTTCAATACTTACCTAGACGTACGGACAATACAAAATAATATTGTGTTTCTGTATAGTGCTGAAATACAGCAAAGCTATTCTAAAATTCAGGACAGCTCCAACATTGTTCCATGTATATATTTTTTGTGCATTGATATCAGCTCTAATAAGTATCATGCATAGCTGTAACGATTAATCAGAGTAATTGTGACTAATCGCCAAATCAAATAAATGTGATCGAATTTTGATAAGTGTTATTTATTATACTTTAAAACACACGCCAAAAAACGTTTTATAATAAAGACGGCGGCATTTTTAAATCAAAATTGCAAATAAATAATCAGATTTTCATCAATAATACACTTTA
The DNA here is from genome assembly GCA_019453435.1 of Rhinogobius similis. Classification (NCBI taxonomy): domain Eukaryota; kingdom Metazoa; phylum Chordata; class Actinopteri; order Gobiiformes; family Gobiidae; genus Rhinogobius; species Rhinogobius similis. Next base: position 24,405,421 of record CM033626.1, on the reverse strand, counting down.
CTTCTAAATGTTGCCGATCTATAGTCTTTAGTCCCCATATTACAAACTCTATTAGATTAAAAATGTACAATCAAAATAATAGTTTAACTAATCAAATAATTAAAATCAATATTGCTGACTAGTCGATTACTAAAATAATCACGAATTGCGGCACTACTTTTCGAGTATAAATAGTTCAATTTTTTTTTACAACCCAGTTTGCAGCCAACAAATACTTATTGACCAATTTGTTTACACACAAAGGAGCCACCACAACGTGTTCAATTGTAGTGAAAAAATTATATTAAAAAACACTATATTTAAATCACATTTGACACAATGAAAAACATTCAGAACGGATAGTCAAGCCGTCCAAAAAACCCATGAAATGCAGTTGTAATGTGTTACTCCTTGAGCCGCCCATTGCACGGTGCAACTTCAATGCAAATGTTCAACTACTGTGTCAAAGTTGTTTGTGTGAAAGCGCGCCCATAAAAGTGACAGCTGCTTACCGGCCATAAACCACATCTTAACCCCTGCACTACACAAGGATTTCTCAAACTTCAATTAAAGCAAAAACAAAATATGGCACAAATCTCATGGCAGCGGAGAACATTGTACAGGATTAGTGCCACTGTACAGTTAGAAATGTGTGCGTTTTGTCACAAGTACAGCCTTGGCAGTCATTTGGGGTCCAGAAACAGGGCCTAAGAGCAATAAAGCAGCTGTCAAAAGGCAGCCCTAAAAGAGGAGGTGCGAGCCGCGGTTGTGCCCCTAAATTGCTTCCAAAGTATGTTGCCGAGATACAATTGGAATGTCTCCCTCTTTGTGCCACTCAAAGTCACTTTCTGCAGAGAGCGGGTTACGAGAGATGTGCATGTATGAGCCAGGGAGTCATTTCTTCACTTGTATTTCACTTATAGGTCACTGTTAGACTAAGTGCTTGTGGGGAAGAGGTGGGGGATTATGTTGTCAAGAACAGTGTTTCCTGACTTCTGCAGTTTGAGTATTTAGAAATCTATTCATGTTTTTGCCTTACTTTTGGTTAATCATCATTAAAAAAACGACCTTATTCATGGTTTAGTCTCCTTTTAGACTTGGTTTTAGCCACATTTAAACCTGTTATAGTCTGGGTTTAAATGTGGTGTTACTTGGAAAGTCAAATATTATCTTAGGTGGTACTTGGTGTGAAATGTTTCAGAATCACTAGGGTAATATCATAATTGTTATTTTGATGGAAAGCACAAACAATGAACCCGATTATATAGTGTTTCTCAGACTAGCTCCCTTTGATGGTAGTACTTAGTCATAGTTTAGTCTGATCTGATATAGCCTTTTTATTGAGCTAGACAAATGCAACATTTGAATATTAAGTATATCGTAAATAATTCAAACTTATAGTGTATAGATAGAGTGTATAGATGGAGTGTTATCTCCAAAACAAGTGTATAAAGTGATATTTTGTTGTTCATTTTATGGTCAGTTAATGTTTGGTGCAACACTTGAACCTCAACAAAGACATTTACCGGCACAGCATAGTACATTTCTGATGGACTGTTTAAATAAATGAATAATAAATAAATAAATGCATGATCTTACTATCTTACTATACACACCAGCAATATTAAAAATACAAATGTGTACTTTTCTGCCATCTATAGTACAATTATATAATGAATGTCCTTTATGTCATATGGATAGCATTATCAGTGACCAACCAAAATGGAGAGAAAAAAAAAAGAGTTTAGGAGTTTTGAAACAACAGCATAAAGTCACATATCTGCACCTTAAGAAAACTGGAAAAATAACACTTATTGTTAAATAAAAGAACATCATCCAATAACTTAATCTTCACAGTGTATTGCAAACTGATTTATTATATAGGATTGTCTTAAGATTTTGAGATATTATTTCTTCCACTCCTTTTGCTGCTTACCGTCACATGTTTCGTCATCTTTGTCTGTGCGCTCGGACTGCAGGGATCCACCATCATTGTTGCTGTCAATCTCTTCCTCTTCCTCAACGTCATCCTCACCTGCAAAGCAAAGACTCGGGATGCTCCCATCACTTTTCCTTTAGAAATTATTGAGTGAAGAATAATGTAACACTTACTTTTCTCCTTGAAATCATGTGGGAAACTAAAAACAAACACAACAGGTGGCAAAATGTGGTTTGTGTATTGAGTCAAACTTTCATTTTCAAATGCTCTTACCCCAATTTTACTTCCTTAAGCCTCTTTATGAGCACTTCTCTTTTTTCTTTTGCCTTTTTGCTCAAATTCTCCCCTTTTAATCCATCACACAGGTATACTTCCAGATCTATGCAACACAAAATGGATAAATAAAGGTAAGAGGCTACAATAATAGGCTGATGTTAATTCTTTTGACTGGAAATTGTGAGATGTCAGTTACTCATTGACCAAGAGTCCACAGCAGACAATGTACTTCCTCTTAAGAGAAAACGCTCGTCTGAATGCGTCATTTAGGCTGCGAGTGCGCGTCAAAAAACAGTTCTGCAGTTCAAAAACATTCGCACAGAACGCCTTTTACCTGTAATAAGTGCCGTTATCTCTTCGGGAATGGCCCTCATGGTCGCCGAAGCTGCTCGCTCCACTGTTTACGCGGCAGGTCCAGTGTGCGCACGGACTCAAAAGAGGAAACTTTACGCACGACGCGGAAGTAGGAAGTTCATCTGCTAATTATTTATCACTGACCACACTCAATTTCCGCCAGCCAGCCAGCCACACACACACCTCTTTGTTGTGTTGTAGTTTATTGGTCTTTTTTTATTGTATGAGCCCATTCATAACAGGGCAGCACGTGATGACAGTCTCTTGATGTTTTAATGGAGCTACGGGTCTAATAAATTTGACGCATAATGTGGGGATCATATTTTAAGATTGATTCCTGATAATATTTCCTTGGCATTTAAGTGTTGACTTTGACTGACTTAATGGACAGAGCTTAAGTGCTTACAATAATATTACAAGTTACAGTTTATGACCACATAAATAAAGATCGTAATTGTTTTGCATGGAAAGTTATGGGCGCATTTGGTAAACATAAGCTACTAAATACTTTTATTTTTTTCTTTTTGAGTAAGTTGTGCTGGGCAAAGGTTTTATGGATAACCACATCAAACAATTTAACAAAAAGGAGAAAAAAAAATCCAAACTAAAGCCAAACTATTTCCATCCTGCAATATTGTGGCCACCTGTTCCTTGTCCCACTTATTTGGAGAATGTCCCACTTTTTCATTGATGCCACTTTCATTTAAAAGTGAGATTTACCTGGAAATCACAAAACCTAGCCAAGAAATCAATACTTTTTGTCTGTACTGGCTTTCTAATGTTGTTCCAATGGTTAGAGTTATTGCTGTTATTATCTATGAGCTTCATTTTCTCGAGTCCGTCCCTCCATGTCCCACCACAGTCAACAACTTGTCTCTCATTTTTGAAAATTTGTGGTGGTCACAGTCAGTGGTGTTTTACATCTTACTTTTAGAGTATTTCACATTTTCATTCACACAGGTTTTTGACAATTAAAGAGTGAAATGTGCTGATATTGATAAAGAATTATTTTTGATATTTTAGTAATCAATTTCTTTTCTGTGTACTTTTGTTTGCTCAAGGCCAGGGCTTGAACTCAAACCTTTAGGCAGAGTGTCACCATGAATATGTTAAAAAGTAACCCCACAAGCCATATGAAAAGTACTTTTTAATTTTCTGTCCTTTTTTCTGTCCTTTTAGCTCTAGTAAAAATAAAAAGTACTCACTGAAAAATATCTATGATACCGATAAACTGTACTTAAACATACTTCTACTTGTACTTTGTTACTTTCCACCACTGAAAACAGTTATCTTTTGATGCCTTTATGCTGTCATGATTTATATTTTATTTACTATTATTATCCATTGTTTTATATTGCACTATATCACTGAAGCATTGTGCGTAATTTGTTCTCTGACAATGACAATAAAACTTTTTCTGATACTGATATTTTTATTATCATAAACAAGCGCTCTTAATGCCCCCAACCTTTGCATGATACATCACTTGAGAATGTACAGTGGTCTGGGGCTGACCTAAACTCAAACAAATCTCTCTGTTGACACATTGTTGACAAAGGTGCCAGTCATTCTCATTAGTCTTGTGTGGACAGCCGCCATCAGCCTGAGAGAGCGGCCCTTTGAACTGTAGCCTATTGTTTTGCTGGATGTGACAGGACTGACAGTTGTGCAGAGCTCTGGAGCCAGAGCTGCAGGTATTGGACTGTGTTTGTCGCTGTCATAAGACGCCATGTTTCCCAATGGCACTAAACACACCTGAGTTTTAGGTTTGTAAATTCTGGAGTGGAGGCAAAGGTGAAGTAACTATGATGGGATTTCAATGGAGAAACATGAAATGAACTTATCAACGTCACAAAATATGAAAATTTAAGGCCGTTTTGGAAAAAGAAAATCACTCAGACACATGCGAGTGACATCAAAGCTTGATTTAAAGACATTTATTACTGTGTTTTATATGATTTGTCTGTTTAATTGGAAATGATGACAAGCACTTAGTATGTTTGATGAAAGAAAAAGCCTGAGTTTTAAGTTTTACAGGACAAATACGTAAATGTTAAGCTTACAAAAGTTTTTCCTTTCAGCTACAGACATAATACCATAATACCTTTCCACAAATTATGCTTTTTGTAAAACTTGATACAAATTTGAAGTTAGAAAATAGTACTTTTTTCATCTTTCATATAGAAAAGCATGTTAACTGACCTTTATATATATATATTTTTTTTTTTTGTTAACTTAGCATTTACATTTTCTGTCAGCTATTCATTGAAATATGTGTATAATGGTCTGCTTCATTTCGCCTCCATTCTGGAATATTGAACATTCTGACGACATAGTGCTTTAAATGGTCTACAAATGATATGTTGATAATAAAAGATTTAGCATTTATTGTAATAGGAACAATAATTCTTACTTTTTTTCAAATCACAGGCCGTAAAACTAGAGCATTTTTCATCCAAATTCTTTATGAGTCTCTCTGTGGTCATTCAAAACCTGACCCTCTTCTGACCCGGCACTAGTTCCTCCCCGTTCGGAGAGCGAGGCAGAGCCAGCTTGACCTTTGACACCGGGGGGCCTGAGTGTGAGTGAGTGCCTCTGGTCCCCTCCAAGGACTGCACTGAGCTGCATCTGGTGTAATGTTTCACTTAATGCACAGATCTCTTTATTTCATGTTTCGTTATTTAACTATTTTGATGATGGACTCCTAAAAAAGTGCTTGGTAGTTTTCAGAAGTTCAATTTTTGACACTAATATTTACCACCAAGCTATAATAATAGGCTATTTGCTGTTGTTTTTTTTTTACTTCAAACCATATGATTTCTCTCGCTATGCCAGTGATTTATATTGTAATAGGCTCAAACCTCTGGGAACAGCTTTTATGTAAAAATAAAAAAAATAAAAAAGAAAAAGACTGCACTGACTCCCGAAACCAGAGTGATGATTTCACTATTCATGGGTTTCAGTTTCCAGTTACATTTTTAGGACCCTCTAGTTTTCGAAAAATATGATATTTAGTTTTAAACTGTTACTATGGCAACTGTCCAAATTTCTCATCATTCTCAAAGCCATGGATTAATAACTGATGGAGAAGATGATTCAAAGAGTCTCCTTAAACATTCGATTAGCTTAAAATAATAATAATAATAATAATGATAAAATAAAATTTAAAAAAACAGCGTGCCTTTTTATTTTTATACCACGGGGATTTTCTGCATTATCCATGTTTTTATTGAGATAAAAACCACCGATATGCGATAAGTAACTTGAACATTCATTTAAATGTTGTTTTGTAGGCCTGTACTGAAATAAATACCTCAAATGTATTGCGCTGCCTTTGAACAATCTAATTTGAATATATCTCCAAAAGCCACAGTGGCGCAGGGATAGTTAATTCCCAAAGATTGCATTGCATCGCGCATCAGGCCATAAACAAGCAGCCCCTGTGCTGTGAGTTTTATAGGCAATAAAATTTAATTAGAGAGCAAAGAAAAGTCATATAGCTTTTGGCCCGACTTCTATACCATGCAAGCTGCGGAGTAACACTTTTGACTCAATAATGCGCCAACAGAAAGAATGGCTCAACACGGATATTTACTAAATAAATTACCTAAATATAGCACAATACATTTCTATATTAAAATTTGTCAGTGCGTGTGTCATTGATAAATGTTTTTGCAAGAAGCTTTAGAAAGAGCCTATTCAGTGCATTCGTCTTAAATTTAAAAATAACACTAAAGTAGCTTGTAATATTTGTAATAAAATAAGACACCATAGTGGTTTAATAAAAAAGCTTTATTTCCAGAAAAAATATGTATAGAAATTATTGATAAAAATCCATATAGAAAAATAAAATTTGACAGTGCATAGTAAACTATTTATAAGACCATGGTCTCATATTGATAGGTTTAACTTACCTCATTTCCGAGTACTATAATATTATTCCATTTTTAAATGCATAGGCCGTATTAAACAATGGACTATCAATAACTCAGGTTTTGCAGATCAATAGTTGTGAGAGTTTCTGAGAAAAGGTCAAATGTGTCGCTTGAAAAAGTCAGTGGACTTTGTAAAGAATCTGACAAACTCGGTGAGAAAGACGAGGACGGAGAGAAAACTGGGAAATCCTGCAAAGAAGTCTCTGCTGGGGAATGCGCATTGTTTGGGCCTATTGTGGACGCGCACATCGGAGCAGCGGGCGCTGCGTTTGGAAAATGTTTCACATGTTTGTCATTACTGTTCTGCAGCGTAACAGCAGGGCAATGGTTCTCTCTGTCCTGGCACTGGTCCTGAGTGTTCACGGGATTCTGGGGAAAATGCTGCGCTGTATCGCCGTCTTCAGTCAGATCGAAGTCGTCCTCCTCGTCCTCGCCAGCATATTTGCCGTCGCTGTCGCGATTTTCTTTGCTGTGCGTCTGTCTCTTGTGCTTCATGCGCCTGTTTTGAAACCAGACCTTCACCTGCTTCTCGGTTAAATCCAGTGAGGCTGCTATCTCCACGCGCCTGGGTCTACAGAGGTATTTGTTAAAGTGGAACTCCTTCTCCAGCTCCAGCAGCTGTGTGTTGGTGTAAGCGGTCCTCAGCCTCCGTGATGCCGCTCCGCTTCCAACTCCGGCATCCTCCACCTCTGGCGAACCTACGAAGTATAACACACACAACTCTTAATAAACCTTTAGATCGACACAAACAAACGCGCATAGAGGTGAGAAACACGGTGGCTGGAGAGGAACTAGTGGCAGCTAGTCACCGCCACTCACAAGATTTATGGTCTCACGGCAGAATATGATGGGTCTGCGTGGACAGGACGCGGGCTGAAGATTAATGAACATGCCAGCTGCTGGCCCGTGTACGACTAATCTATCACTCTCCATTACTGTCAGCCATTAACACCTTTACACTTGGTGAGATTAAGACTTTATAAAATATAAAGGCCAATTTGAAAATATAAATAGGAATGATTCAATGTGCAGCGAGGGACGTTCACTTTTACGCGGGCCCAGTGGAAGACAAAGAGCAGGCTTCATTTCAGAGGTTATTAATCATGTCTTGCCTTGGGGTGAGAAGTAGAGTGGGGACGAGTCAGTGGAAGCCTGGCTCCTCTTGATGCTTTTCTTCTCCTTCATCCACGGGTATTCCTTTAGTGGACACGCAGCCTGACGCGCACTCACGCAGCCTTTCCCGGTCGGTTTGCAGTGGGTGCTTCCGTGGCTGCCGTGGCTTGGATGTTCCGCTGCGTTTAGGCTTGGGATGCTGTGCTCGAAAGGAGGAGGAATCAGAGCTGAGTGTGAAAGCGCCGAGCTCTTGATTGATGAATTTTGAAACGCATCACAGACAGGGTTAGTGAGAGATGTCAGGCACTCGGCAAGCGATGGCTGGCTGTTGATAAAACCACTCTCGCGCCCTAATTCGTAAGTCATCGCCTTCCTCGTGCAGTTTTAAAGGTTTGACAAAATGGATACATAAACTGCTAATGTAGATATAGTCGAATATGGAGAGTCCTGTGTCATTAACTAAAGCCTGCACGAGGCCATGCTTGGAATTAGACTGGGCAGCTTGTCACATGATTGCATCTGCCCAATGACAATTTGGGCTTTTATCAAAAGAAGCCACTGTCCCCTGTGATTGATCGAGAAACTCGGGGTGGTAACGCCTCATTCCGTGGGCAGGGGTGCACTTTATTTACACAACGCGGTTAAGTTTCACTGTTAATACGCATTTATTCGAAGACCACGATATGCGCATTAAAGTTGACTATGGAGAAGCACAATTATGGTATGCGTAAATGGTTGTGGTCGCCATATTTTCAGCAGTTCGTTTGGACCAACAGTTAAGCCCCACATTACTTAAACTGATTCATTTATATTTTATCCTCCATGTTACGTTTGGATTTGAGTTCTCTTTGTAACCTTGCACATATGAAGAACAATGAAAACGCCGTGCGCATTGAACTGAATCATGTGCTTTAGTCAATTAAAACCCAAGATGAGATCAAACTCAACATGTATGTGACTATAGTAGTGCCTGTACGTTCTCATTGTCCTTAATACATTGAGTATATAAACTGATTTGCCTCTAAAGTGTGAAGCCAGGGGATAAGGTGCTGGAAGTGATGGCTGTTTATGGCCCCTGCTCTAAACAAAGAGCCGCGCTAGTCGCCTGTGCGCGTGATCAATCTTTCTCGCCCAGCGCTCTGACAGCTCCCTGCCCCAAGAACACATCTGAAGCTCCTCTGCTTTGAATCATATATGGCTGGAAGACGCGGCAGTCCAGTCCAGAAACCTTGGGGTATTTTAATTTAGACAACAACTTTTGCCATAAACGAAAATCTGCTTTTACGCACCGATTTCGCGGTTTTAAAAATGTGATTTTAAAGAAAGGTTTACTTGCTTGGTAGGATTTTTCTCGAATTAGACAAACAGAAAGAAGAGAAGCGTGACTTGATTTAGTGGAAAGCAGCTCTTACATTGGATCAATTGTTTGCTGAGGTGAGTGGGTGTTGGCATTCAGCATGGAGCTATTCACCGCTACCTTCGCTCTCCTTTTCCCACACCACCACAGAGGACTGTCTTTGTCTGGATAAAATACTAAAATATTACTTTTGTTTGTTTCATTTTTGGATCAATATTATGAATTGTGTATTCGTATATATTTTTACAACAATAAACCTAGCAGTTTGAAGACGAATCTTGCTTTTTATTTGCGCGTAATCGAAATCCTATAGCCTAGATAACTAAGTGTGGATTATGTGTAACCATAAAGTGTAAAATTATGTGTAATATATGTTAAGTTTGAGTGTATGATAGGCCTAATTGATATTTTATTTGATGGTTAATGAAAACGTTTCTTAGTGCATATCGTCCAGCCTGTAAATACATAACTATGGTTACGTTTTTCTTTGCCTCCTTTCTTTTTTCTTTTCTTCTTTTTTTCGTCTTTGGTATTTGACCGTGACTGTTGTGAATTTGATCGAAGGCAGAACGGAGCCGTAGATGAACTGAGAAGAGGAGCAGCGCGTTTCCCTTCTGTTGTAAGACCAAAGAGACATCTGGAAGGCACCACGGGCCAAAGCAGAGACAGTCCTCCTCGTGTGATTTAATGCACAAGGTTCAACTGAACTGTGTCTAAATAAGAAATAGGAAAATGGGAAATAAAACCCTTGACAAATGATTTCATAATGTCTTGAGTTAAATTGTTTATTTTCTTGGGTTAGAGATTCTATACATGTTGGCGCAGCAATGTAATAATGATTCGTCTTTTCTTAATTAATTGTCCATCACGCATTTATGTTATTTACTTGTACAAGCTTAATTTGCGCGTCTACGACAGAAATCGGTGACATAATGATGCCTTTTATACGAAAAAACGCACGTATGCTTCTGCTTTGTGTGTACACGTGTGTTGGTTGGAGTAGAATCGCACATTACTGTTGTATTTACGGCCCTCCTGGATTCATGACAGGATCTGACATATACTACAGGAGCTGCAAATCAGCGCGTCGTGTAAACTGACTTGTGCGTAAATAATGCCCGAACACTCACCTGATTTGGCCCCTATGAATACGCCTGTACAGAGAGTGATCAACAGACCAATGGGATTATGATGAACCGCTGACAAAATGGGCTAAACCAGTCGTAACAGTTTGTCTTTGATCACAATGAAGAAAACCACAAGTGTTTATGTTTAATTCCTCGTCGGGATTAAGTAGGCCACATGTGCTCGTGACTTTCCTCCCTGACCCCACGTGTCATGAGGTATGATGTATGCGGGGCACCAGAGGTCTTGACAAACAACATCCCACCGACTCTGTTTTCCTGAAGACACCATCCACGTAGTCGAAAGACGATTACGCACCAAACATCTATACTTTTTTAAACGACAGTAAACGCGTTTTGTGCTGAAGTGGCGTGTCTTCTTTTATGTCCTAAAGGCGTATATGGCTATTTAGGAAAAACACCGTTAATTGGGTGCACGTGGGCAGCTCATAAAGAATGGGAGGGACCGGAACTTGGACCTAGAAGGAGAAAGTGGGAAGGTGTTGGCTTAATACCGAATCCCAGGTTCTACTACTACTACTAGTACTACTAATACTAATACTACTACCACTACTACTGCTAATAATAATAATAATAATAATGATAATAATAATAGATAGCGCAAGGAAAATGTTGCAGTAGGCTCTATTAAACTAAAAAGATATTTCCAAGTCACCAAGGCTGTGTCTGCTGGGGAACAAGGAGAGAACCTCTTCACTGTACAGGTGGTAATATGTGCCCGTCTCATCTTGACATTACGGAAATAACCTTGTATTAGACTCCAACTGTGGAAGAAGAAAATGACATAAAATGCTGCATGTGAAAAGACGGTGGGGATATTACAAGGTGGAGGATGGGCTGTGACTGAACACTGAGACAGCGTCCGCGTATCTATGTCTATAATTGTTTAGTGTTTTGTTTATTTTTTTCCACTGTTTTAATTTTATACACCTATTTTATTTTTTGTTTTTATTGTTATGTTCTCTTAGAATGCATGAACATTATAAAGGCCAACATACTTGTGTCTCTGTAAATAATTTCATAATGTAAAATTGAGCTAAACATTTTGACGCATTTTAGCGTAAAACTACCACCAAACCACACATTTTACCATTAGATTACACTTTTTTTAACATCATAAACCTCAGGAGTGTGCTTGCGCTGTCTCTTCAAATGAGTCTTGACTCTTGATGCCCGTGAACGCACCATGCAGTAGAACTATACATGAACCACTGGTGCCCCCTGCTGGCAATTCCTGATCATCAGCACATGGATGCTGCAGAAGATTTCTACTTCAGTTTAAGATACTGGTTAGCTAGCAATCTAATAGAAAACAATTAAATATTCATTTAGGTTCTTAATTTTGCCAAAATAAAGAATATATTTGGCTTTTCCTTGAGAACATTGTTGCTAGACGAAAGAGCTCCACTGTTTTGACAAAACAAATTAATATTTCAGGGCTGTTCGGACGGTTGTAAAGTAATTAGATGTTTTTAAAAATAGACGCGTTTGCACTGCTCTCACACCTCCAGTCTGCTCTCTCCGGACTCTAGCTATATTTGTGTTCACACTATGTGTGAAGTCTGTGGGGCTTATGGCTTGCTTGTCCTGTTTAAGCTGATAAACTCATATTCTGTAAGGTTGTTAAGTTTTGCCCCTCTGCCAGGCTCCTGGTGCAGATACAGACACATTTTCTGCTTCGTACCTCACGATTGTGGTTTGCAGTAAGGCCTTTGAGCCAGGGCTCTCGGTCTGCACAAACAACACTTTAAGTCCAAGAGCGCATTGAATAAGTGTGAACTAGACTGTAAATACATAAATGCATTTGATTTGAGCCGCCAGCATATTCTTATCCTGGATTTCTTTTTGTCTGGCTTGATGGGGTTCATCCTGGGCCACTCCCGATAAGGAGCATTTTATGCGCGTTTTTAGAAAAAGATGCCAAGACAAATATGCACATAAAAACACCCACATTCAGTTCAACCTACTAAATTACATAATTACCATTGTGTGCAGAAAATATATTGAAACTTAAGGTTTGCTGAAACTGAGAATAGGACCAATGGGATTTTACTGCCCTTTCTGATTGTCAGTACCATAAAATTAAATTGTTGCAACCTGGAAATCGTACATAGATTCCTCAAACCCCCCTCTTTTTATATATACACTAAAACGTAACATGTTGGTACAGGAATTATATATTTATAAAAAAAAACTGAAAACAGTTGATCTATTTTACGCACCCTTTACGCACTCTTTACGCACACTTTACGCACTCTTTACGCATCAGTTTAAGACGTACTTATCTCAATTATAGTCTCACAGTTATGTTGACGACCGTTTACCAATGCATACATACTCATGCTGTATTGATTAAAATACAAATTTTTCCTTTTTAAATGTCCAAACAATCTAGTTTTATTTGTTTATGAGGTATTGAAGTGTGCACAATGAGTTATTAAAAAAACATTCGGGAAAAAAAAGATATAGCAACAACAAGTAAACAATAAATTAACTGTTTCAATAGGTAGCTGGGTGACATTCAAGAGTTCAGGTAGTCTAGAGTCATGCAAACGAGAAATGAAACAGATTTGGTGTGCATCACAAAAAACATTTACATTCAGACAAGACACTGCCTCTCACAAATACTTAACACATAACAGACCATCCAGTGTGGCTTCTGTTGCTTAAAATGTACAAGAATATTTAACATCATAAGTATTTAATCCCTTCTTACACTTCCTTTACAGCAGTCCTGCAGCATTAACTGTCTCTCCGCCGCTCTTTGTTGTCCTTCTTCATCTTCATCCTCCGGTTCTGAAACCAGATTTTCACCTGCCTTTCGGTCAAATTCAGCAGCCTGGCTACTTCATATCTACGGTCCCGGGGCAGGTACATGTTAAACAGAAACTCCTTTTCCAGTTCGAGAATTTGGTGCTTTGTGTAAGGGCACCGTTTTTTCCTGGTAGGCTTTGCGTGGAGCCAGTTGGATGAAGGGTTATCTATAGAGACAAAGGAACGTCAAAACCACAAGTGAGATGCGGAGTTATCCCAGTAAAAAAAAAAGTATAAAACCTGCTTGTCTCAAATGGATATAAATTCAAAATATTAGTGGAGGGACATCAACAGGCCCTGCTTGATACCTAATACACTGTGAAAAAGTTGCATGCGTAATGTTTAATTGCGTTATGCGAAGGTTTAAAATGCATTATTTCCAACCACAAGAAACACATTCATCCTTTTGTGTATCAAGAAATATGCGTAAAATACATGTATGTCCCCAAACATCCTACTCCCTTGCCCCTCCTAGCTGTGCCCATTCCTATAATATCCCACATATCTTTATCATTAACGCTTGATCTTACTTGGGTCCACGTCCTTCTTCTCGTCTGCTGGTGGGCTCTCACTTTCACACGACGGTATCTCCGTGAGCGTCGCCGCGCTCTCAATGTCAGACAACAGTGGTGCATGTGATTCCAGTGTAGTACAGTCGCCACTCGCAATGAGTGGTTCTGGCTTGATCTCGTAATGCGCGGCAGTCGGTGGTAATCCCGTTAAACACAGGGACGAGGGCAGAGGCTCAAGAGTCCAGGGACGAGGGTACATTCCGTCGCTATCTATTGCCCCTGCCCCGCCGCTCGTGCTGTACGCATGGTGAATATATGTGGGCGCACTCGGATTCCAAGTGCTAGTAAAAAGAGACGTTTTGTTTTGTAAAAGACAAGACTCGGATCCGCCATATTCTCCGCTCACCAGTGGCTGCTCCACCCCTGATGCGGTTGACGGATACCTTGGTGCCATATCTTCCTGTGTGTCCACATAAAATCCATTTCCGAGCGCCGACATTTCCAAACAAAGAAAGCAAAAAATGTCCTCAGTAGCATTTAATTCGTAAGAAGGAATCACAGAGAATGCATGCTTTGCTGCGCCAGCTGCAGCTCAATGCGTCCAATAAGTTGAACCTTGCCCAACATCGGATAGGGCGCCCCAAACACGTGACCGTGGGACAGAACAATAAATAATAAATCAGCCTGCTGCTCAACTAAATGGCCACCATTTTCCCCACCGTATTTTAATAGCAAATCCCCGCGTATATTTACTAGGGAATGTTTCTTTTTATAAGCAATAAACGTTATGATTTTCTGTCAGAAACATCTTATGTTTACGTTAAATAAAATGTGATTTGTTTGTTAAACTATTAGACAAGCAGTAAAATATCTACCTAAAATCAGATTATTTATTTATCCAACTAAATAAACGCCATTCATTTTATAGGCAAATTCTAAATGCTTTTCTACTGCTTGTTAATGCTTGTCTAATAAAAATTATGAGATGGAAAGACGTGTTTCAGTCAGTTTTAAGTCCATCTGTGGGCAGGCCCTCGTGCTTTGAAGACACGTTGAAAACGGAAAGTGGGCTCAAGTTATTTGGGTGCAATATAACCGTGCGTTTTATCACGGGCAATTGGGTTGTTTTTCTTCGGGTTACAACCTGGCTGTCCAAAGCTAAATATCTGCAATAAAGCTAAACCATTGTTTCCTTTCTTTTGGCGCAAGACAGACACATCCGGCATTTCCTGCGGCGACGCAACTGGCGAGCTGCAATGATCATAACCGAGGCCTTGTCTGCGCTTTTGCTATGCATTCTAGTACTTCTGCCTCTGCGCTCACGCTACACAAACTGGCAAAGTAAGGCTTCAATTATTTGGATACATCAAATACTTACTAATGACAGTGCACCACCAAGGATCTATCCCATGCGTAAATTAAATGGCTATTTTACGCACGGATTTTACGCACGGATCTGCAACACGTCTAACGACTATTTTATTATTTTATTGCCTAATTGACAGGGGACCATCTTTTGCATTGCGTCGAGTTTAACTGAGGCAATCAAGGCAGTTTCGTGTTGTGGGTGAAATTATTTAGCCCAACAACATGAGACTACCTAAACCACTCAACAGCCCGCTCTTCTTCTTGGAACGCTTCTGTGGCCGTGGCACGCAGTAAATGTATTTATGGGTAGACCGATTATTTAAGACATTTAAGGATTATCAGTCAAATCATGAAAGTAGAAAATGTAACACACATGTGACCGCAACATAGTAGCCTATATATTTTACGTTTTCATTATATTTTATTTTACTTCGATTGAAGCATATAAGCATCAACTATAATTCAAAAAGAAAAAATAAGATTGATATGTCAACACTGAAATGAAAGATTGTTTTATAAGCTTATTAAAATTATGTCATGCGTTTCTACTTTTCACATCAGCGCAAAACTGAGGAGAACCGTGCAGTGTCACGCAACCTGAACAAACATTAGGCCTAATTACAAATATATATTTTCGGAAAGCTCAGGAAATGAAATATGAAACGTGCATCAGCAGTGATGATTTTGTTTTTATTTGTTTAACCATCAGAAATGTGCAAATGATCAGCAGACATCTCAGGTTCTTCATAATAGGCTAAAAGCTGTCACATGAAGAAGACCAACATGTACTTAAGTGAAACAGATACTCGAAGTTCAACATGCAGTTTGTAGAATATACATTATGTACAACAAGTCTAAGCAGCTGTGGTCACATTCTTAAAAACACAACATTTACGCTATTTATAAATACACCACAAATAGAAACGAAAGGAACAGTTTCAAAAGAGCAACAATCAATAAGTTAGCATTAGGGTCCATATTCACATTTGCGGGACGCACACACGTCTCACGAGAAGCTGAAGTTAGTGGACAGCTCTCGGATTCTGTTCTCGCGGCTCATTTTTTTCAGTTTCATTCTTCTGTTTTGGAACCAGATTTTGACTTGCCTGTCAGTGAGGTGAACGCTGCGGCTGATCTCCAAACGACGCTCTCTAGTTAAGTACATGTTGAAGAGGAACTCCTTCTCCAGCTCCAGGGTCTGGTGCTTGGTGTAGGGGCAGCGCTTTTTGCGGCCGCTCTTTGCTGTAAGCCAGTTCGCAGTGCTCTCCGTTTTATCGTCTCCTGTAAGAAAACATTATAGGTTAGGTGATATTTTGGACAACAGGTGAAGAAAATCCCTTGGTTCAGACAAAACCCCATTTGCATTGCTTTCCTTTCCACTAACCTTACATTAACACAAATATAAGAACAGGCCTGTCTTAACGTTTTCGTCGTATAGTTATAGTAGGTTATAGATACAGCCTATGCCATGAATAAATGTAAATGTAAATGTAAACCATCTGTTCAATGAGAAGAACATGAAAAATAAATATGTGCTGTTCTGTAAATAACTATTGACCTCTAGGTAACCTTCAAAGGGTTTCTCTCACTTCCACACAAACACTCGCCAAATTAACACAATTATTTTTTATTAAGTCTTCATTCGTCCTTTACATTGTAGACAGCAGCAGCCAACTGTGTAGTCAGTTAAAACACAAACTAATGCGCACGATGTCGCCAGAAACAACTAAAGACAAATGGACTTCTTTAACAATTTCCCAAAAAGCAAACTAAAAAGAAATGTTTCGGTTGTTGAAAGCCCAACCAGACTTAAACGTAAAAGTGAAAATAAAATGGTTGTGGGAAGTTTCAGTTAATAGCTCCTATAGGATTTTTAAATTTAATTTATAGACTACTGGTCTTTTATTGTTTTATTTTATTATACCTTTTAACCAGCTATATTTTGCGTAATTTCAGATGCTACATTTAGCCCTGTAAAGACACTAGGCCATAGACAAGCATTTTTGTTTCAGAACATCACTTCTATTCACCTTTCGATGGCTTTTCTGGGCTCTCCGCGGCGCTCTCATTGGGTTCTGGAGAGGATGAGACATCTGATGACGGGCGGCTGTCTTCATCTCTGTCCGGTACGCAAGGCGCCTCCTCGTGGCTTCCTTCTCCCACGCGCTCCGTGGACGCAGCATGCTGCGGTTGGGAAACGCTCTGCGCCTCCAAACGGGCAACTCTTTCTGGACTGCAGTGGTTCAGTCCAGACTGAGAATCGTGGTAAACTCTGGAGGACGTGTAGGATGTCTGGGACAGGCGGAAGTAGCCGGGCACGGGCACTGTACTGCCTCCTGAATAGGAGATGTCATCTACCGTCGCTGCTTTGGAACATTTATCAGGCTCATAAAGGCAGTACGCGCTCTCTTCTTTAATGCTCGCTGAGAATGAACACGGGGTCATATGCTGCACGCCGTGGGGTTGCTGCTGCTCCACTCGGCACGAACGAGACTGCTCCAGCCATGTTTCCATCCCCTGGACATATGGCGCAGACGCAGGGATATGGGCACTCGGGTCGCTGCGCTTAGCGATCCCCGGGAAGCAGGATCCAGCGCCGGACAGTCCATAAGAGTACTCCGTCGCTGGTGGAAGATACACGCCGTTACTTTGGTAATAGGCGCCAGACTCACTTCTCGCGTTGATTAAGGAATCCACAAAAAAGGGGTTTGCAGTCTGATTGTTGGGGCATGTCATCGTCGTAGTGGGATAATTTGACGGCGGGTGAAGAAAACCCTTCCTGGCTGACATTTCTTGTGCAAAACATTGCTGAATAATTACTGATACTCACGCTTCTCACTGTAGCGTGCAGCCAATTAAAACACCAGGCGACTACTGGCTCCACCCACCCCCCTCTGTCATAGATTAGCCAATGTTTTTGGCTAAGTAAAAGAAGCCTAAACTCTGAGTGTGAGAGAGACATTGTGAAAAATGTGAAAACATCCCTTAGATTCAGGACGTGAGTGAGCCGGCCCGTCATTGTACGTTTAAAAGAAGCCATCTCTGACAAGTCAGTTGTTGAAAGCTGTCCCCAGCAATTATGTCCAATGCATAGTTTTATGAGCACTTTTACGGCACTGTAAAAGGTTCTCGAGGTGCCTCTGAACAGCGCATGGGTGCATCAAACACTCAAAGTCTCATGAACATATTTAACTATATTTCTAAAACGATTACTATTCGTGCTAATATTTTTAAGTGAAACTCCGCTTCTAACTTAATTTTCTTATACGTGGTATGCATGCACTTCATTTTAAATTTGACCTCTGTCTGGTCAAGTGCTACACATGTGTAAAATTATAATAACAGACGCGCAACCGCACAAAAGATTTTCCAACAAGAATAAAGCACGGATGCTGTTTTTGCGTATTTTGTTAGAATGTTGTTGTTGTCGTGGTCTATTACAAAAACACAGCCCAGTTTTATTTTTGAACCTATCAAAGACGGTGGTGAATTAAGCTTCATTGTCCAATCATCAAAAAACAGTACAAACACCATTATAATACACACATGCTCTGAGACATGTTCTACGAGTATATTGTAAGTGTTAAATAAAAAAACGGTTTCTTTGGTCTGAAAAAAAATGTAAGATTTAAACGTATTTTTCCTTTCTACATGCAATCAACAATATTGGTCCCAAAGAAATGTATATTATAAGAATTCAATAATATATAACAAAATGTGGTTTCCCTTTAATGTATTTGCGTATTTATTTACTTTTAATTTACAATATACACTATATATATATATATATATATATATATATATATATACACACACACACACATACACATACACACACACACATATATATAGTATAATAGTATATATAATAGTATAATAGTATATATATATATATACACACACACACACACACACACACACACACATATACGCGTGCGTTTTGTGCGTATTTGATGAAGAACTAAAATAGTTCGTACTTTTCCTTTTCCTTGTACGTTTTTGATTATTTTAAAAACAATGCCAGTCTATAGACGCATGCTCAGTCTACATAAATAGTAGAAAATGTAATTTTAAAAAAGTTCTTGAAATTGTATTGGCAGAAATACTTTTGCCTCGTGCGTAAAGCCGTGCGTAAAAGGTCTAACATTTTGTGCGTCAAATGTTTTGTGTCGTTTAAACCACATAAATCTCGTGCATAATCAAAACATACTTGGAGCGACAAGTCAACGATAATGATAAAAGTTTGTGAGCCACAAAGCAACATAGAAATGCAGCCTTTAATGTGGAGTCAAAGATGTTCCCAGGGCGCATGACTCACGGGTCTGGAAGCGTCCCACTGTTGCCAAAATTATGTTACATTGCTCTGTTTACTCGATATAGTTTTGTCACGAACTCATTTATGTTAAGCCATAAAACTATGGCATTTAATGTCTTAATGTGGAGTCGGGGGGCAGTATAATAGTGCTAGCCTCTGTGGATTCACCTACCTGGAAAAAGAAGAGTTCTGGTTGTCCACAGACTTTGAGAAGGGACTTCTTTTATATTTCAATTCACAGTAATGACATTGATCTGATGAGCGCCACCAAGTGGACACATCTCCACGGCCTTTCGCAGATAAAAGCATATTCCAAATGTGGTGATATAGGCTACTATAGAAAATGACGCCAGAAAAGCTGGAGTACAAGTTTTGAATCCTTCTCAGCCGTTGTTATTCAGCCTCTTGGTCACAGTTAATAACCTTGGTCCCAGACGCTTTATTGCACTGCTCTCCAAATGCTCCAGACGACTTCGCGTTTTATGGCCAGGTTACTGGAGCAACTGGGAGGATGTACTGCAATCAAAGCGGAATTCTTAGGGTCTTCACACTGGACAGGATGCTCAAGACAAGGGAGAAGAAAGCCCCATTCAAGTTGT
This sequence comes from Rhinogobius similis, assembly GCA_019453435.1. Taxonomy (NCBI): domain Eukaryota; kingdom Metazoa; phylum Chordata; class Actinopteri; order Gobiiformes; family Gobiidae; genus Rhinogobius; species Rhinogobius similis. The sequence continues at coordinate 24,385,715 of CM033626.1, read as the reverse complement.
GTTTTGGGGAACTGATAGCAGCTAATGATAGGCCACTATTGTACCCATTAACTGGACTTCCACTTGCAGCTTGACGTACGCAGCTTTAATTCCATCCGGATGGATTAAGATAATATTCCCACATCATGATATGCGAGAAAGTGTCTTGCATCAATGTTCGCCCTTTATGTTGTAATTCAATCAACATAAATCACACCATCTAATATTAAAACTGAACGGAGTCTTTGTAGTGGGTATCAACTTATACAACTTTTGGCTCGTGTTTCGACATGTGGGAATAAAAACTATCAGAGCAACACATATCATATTTGTTACATGACACGCGGAGTGCTGACACAATGAGCAAAAGCTCGTTTTACACTTTTCTTTCTCAAGTTATTTTAGACAGACAAAAATCACTTAAACCAAGCAGTGTGATTTATTCTTAATCTTGCATTTCGTTCAGATGTAGCCTAATCTGTTGTTAAAACACACGATGAAGCAGGAAACACACCAGTAAATTTCAATAAACGCAAATGTATTTTGTGTACACAGTAAGAGGGGGAAAAAAATCACACCATAACAAAACACCACGAATAGTTTAGGCTATTATTGGAAAAATCCAACATAATAAAATATAGGCATAATAATAATAATAATAATAATAATAATAATAATAATAATAATAATAATAATAATAATAATAATAATAATAATAATAATAATAATAATAATAATAATAATAATAATCGTGACATTAAATCCATGTAAAGTCAGTGTCTCTGCAGTTGAGTTCATAGCAGAGGGTTCGTGGTGTAGTATTGTAAACGGTCTCTGTTAAGCTTCTTCTCCTTCATCCTGCGATTCTGGAACCAGATCTTCACTTGGCGGTCCGTCAGGTTCAGCATCCGCGAAAGCTGCATGCGCTTTTCCTTGTTGATATAAACACTGAAGAAAAACTCTCTCTCCAGTTCCCTGATCTGATACTTGGAATAAGGACATCTCTTTTTGCGCGTCTTGTGGCCACCTAAACAACACATAAATAGTTATGTCAAAATGTAAATATTTGTTCCATCATAAACAGATATACAGGCTTTTATGGCGATTCGGTTGTGAGTTTAAGTCCTCTCCCCGAAAGATCTGAGGCCTGCATATTGTGGTAAACATAAACTAAATGTGGGACAGGTTGCTTAAGCATTGAATGTCGGAAGTTGTGAAATTGTATAAAAACCTATAAAATGGATTTCAGGGGGTGATTTGGACGTGGTAAAGCCTGGAGTATTGTGTCTCTAGTTGTGCGTTTTGGGTTTCATTCTGGCATAAGGAGTCGTTGTTCTGATGTGAGAGAAAGTCCTTCACGGGAATTTGTTGTTGTATTAAATCCCCGGCAATACATTCTGTAAATATTTGTCTTATGTAAGACGCAGGGTTTAAAGCAGAGCCCAAAGTCAGACGCACCAGCTGACCTCAGTCAAAGATATGAACCATTGAAAGTATTTCATTTAATTGAGACACATATTAACACACTATTTTAAATTTAATTTGATGAATCGTAATTGCCCCATTAACTAATGAACCCAGGCAATATGAAGTTTAAAAGCTTGTAAACTATGGCGAGTGAGAAAAGTGGAAATCAAGTTGGAAACATGGCCTATACACTTCACGGCCAATTTCATTCCCAAGCACGTGATCTTGTCGTTTATGGCAAACTTTTTGTTGCAGGCAAAATGTGCAGGGCCTCCATAAACCATGGGCTTATAAAACAGCATATAAAAGCTTTAAGAGCAACGCGTAGAATTCTTTGCTTGCAGAATAATACTGACCGCTGCCTTTGCTCTGTTTGTCGTCGCTGTGGCCGGACACAGACCGTGGGCTGTCCGCTGATGTCTCCGAGCCTATGGCTGAAGCGGGGCTTGTGGCTTTTGCTCGCAGTTGGTCTCTATCTACGTTTCCTTGCGCTGTAGCTGTTGCGCCTGGTGTGTTGTGCATTGCGCTTGTGTTCTCCTGCCCGTACGCCGTCTCAAAAAATTGGTCAAAAGCTTGTGGCAAGACCCCATTCCTTCCAACGCTCGCGTAAAATCCTGGCGTGGGGTTGGTGTTGATACCTGGGCCGTTTTTGACCAAGAGTTCTGTCCCTCGTGACACAGAACTTGTCCAGCCGTCTCTGTGCACCGTGTCCTCCGCGTAACAGTGAGACAGGCCGCCCCTGCTGTGGTGCCACTTGCCGGACGCGTCAATGCCATAGTCCCTGAACGCAACATCACGCACGGATGGGACCTGTGGCAATGGAGAGGACTGATACGAGTAGGATACTGGACAAGACGACTGACCCTGGCTCAAGTAGTGAGGAATCCCCGAGAAGTCGTAGTAAGTGCAGCTGGGAAGATACATGTTTGAGCCAGAAATACGCTCGTCAAAATCCATAGTGCGCGCTTTGAAACGTCTGGATCATAATAATAATAATCCTCTCATAGCTCCTCCGCGTGGTGCTGCGCCTCAGTCACTTTGAGGCAGAGCGCTGAACTCAGTCCTTAGACGTACAAGCTGACGTGGGAATCCATCTCTATCCAGTCCTGAGGGCCAAAGCCATGTGACCACTGGCACAAGTGACAGCGAGCATACGCCTCAGTGTGTACACTACATGAGTCAATGAGTTTATAACGCAGAGCTCAAACTACAAGAGGGAAAAATCCGAGGAGAACTCTTGGATGGAGTAGATAGATTTTTTTTTTCACTACATCAAATAAATTCGTTTCACTATATTTAAAATAGCCACAGGCGCACAATAATAACCCAACAGGGAGCACACAAACATAGCCTGTTTTCAGCATCTGCTTTTGTTGCATCACCAGATAGTCAACTGTGATCGAAACAGGTCAAATATATTTGGATATTTTTGGACAATATCTTTTGCAGCATCGGAAATGCTCATGCGTAAAACACGCATTTACTTTATACACCACACTTTATTAGTGATTCGGGAAAAAAGAAAATAAACACTAAACCCATCTTGAAGAAAAAAAGGCCAATATCTGATTTGTGCTTACAGTCTGGATTGTTTTTGTAATCTTCACTTGTGCCTTTTAAAAGCTGCTCTGTCTAAAAATAGCCTGATGGAAGGCTTAAGCGCATGTAGGCCTAATGTGAGTCAAGCTGCAATTTTATCAGGCGTCACCCGAGGTGCTATGCTATGCGCAGAGCAGTCAGCGTCTATGCCTTTATTTATATTTATTTTAAAGGCTTTACTTTTGCATAGAGTGTACACTATGTCGGCCACTTGCAAAATGTGCCGTATAAACTAAACTTGGTGGTGCAAGTGCACAAAGGTGGAGTTAATGTAACAATGAGACGTGCGTAATGGCATAACTTTGCAGTAACGCCACGCACGTATACAGTGTTGACGGGCAGCTGTAGTTTAAAGACTATGGATAATAAATACTGCGGCTGTTGTTCGGTCAATGGCCCGGGCTTTGTCTGCTGCACCCGGCATAAACCTTTGGCACAGCCTTTTTCCACAACAGACATTTTATTTCATATGAAACAACGAGTACCATTCAAATTGTAATTTATTTAAATGTTACAAATAGCAAAAAAAAAAAAAAAGAAAAAGAAAATGTACAAAACAAACACAGTAAAATACAGCTTAAAATAATATTTGTTTATGAATCACAACTACACTTAGGCCTGTTGGTTTTATAGAGCTGCGCGTTTAAGATTTGAGCTTTTAAAAGCAGGATTTATGAAACGATCACAACATTATTATTTACAATACTAAAACAACATTTCTCACAAATATCAGATTAATTGAAACACACAACATTTTGTTATTTTGAAAAGCAGGATTTGATAGATTTTATTTTGAATTTGTGTGCAACAGCTTCGTTTACATACTCTGGTATAATTCCTAGGGAGGAGTTTTATAATGTGAATGCAATTATTAAAGTTTATTATTTAGATGGGCCTTCAATTAATCTATTTTTCTATTTTCAGGGTAATTTCAATTCGGCCAGATCTGACTTAAAAATCTTGACCTTTAGGCAGTGTTTTGAAAACACCATTATTATTTATTAACCAAAGACATTTAGTCTGGAAGCCATTTTAATCAACAAAAGGTTTTGACAAAGATTTAAACAAAAAACAAGGAATGTCTGTATAGAGTATACTTTACATTGTAACTAACCCACGCTTTGGTTTGTTTCTTGTTTGAAACAAAAACAGAAATTTAAAATTGCCAACAGCGGACAAAACAGCACTTGAACGCCTAGAGTGCCAAGGTTAAGAAGCTGGAGGAAGGCTGGAGGGGCGGGACCTGCTGCACCTTGGGGGGTCTCCGGAAATGTTGGGTTTCGACGAGAGCAAAACATCCGCGCGTAAAGACTGTCCAGCGTGCTCTGTGCATCGTACGCAGGATTGGCATTGGCATCTGACCTAAATGTACGATGAGATCAAATTAAAGCTGCGCATTAAAGCCACAAACTTAACAGTATTGTCATATAAATGACTTTCGCTTTCCTTGACAGTCCCTTCTAGTAGTCTAGTATTGTATTTGTCTGCAACAAAATTGCCTGTGCAATGTGTAAAGAAGGCTAAAGACGACAATAAGCAGAACAAGAATCATAATCATTATAATTAGATTATAATAATTATTATATGTTATTCTAGGCTTCTAAATCCTCCTTACATGCAGCTTTTCTTAGTGCGTCTGGGACTGTACTTACACGACTTTCCCGCCAGATGGCGACATAGGTCTTTTTCATAACCAGTGGCGCGTGAGTCTGCGAGGCCCATGGCCTAAAACACTGGTCGACTACTCTAGACAATAAATAGACGCCAAAAATCAGAACTCCAGTCGAAAACTTACAATCAAAGTTGAACACAGTAAATTGTTCATATAAAAACAATGTCTTAAGAACATTTATTGCAAATTGTTTGTTATTTCAGATTCAGACAAAAATATAATAGGCCAAGATGAATCATATATATTTACACGTTTCAACATTTGAACATGTCCGTGAACAAACACAAAACGGACAAAAAAAACTGTTTTGTTTAAATGCGGCTGCCTTGGTGTTCCGGTCTCAATTCATATTGTTAAAGATTAAAGCAATAAAAGAATACATATACGTATGTATTCTTTTATTACTTTAATCTTTAATAATATGATTATTATACATACATATATAATATGTATATATGTGTGTATGTGCGTACTGTACTGTACTGTGCGTTGTCAGACAGATGGCTCATATCAATTTGATGTAGCCTATAGACTCACTCTTTCTATTTATTTTGGTGATAACATTTCGAAAATGACTAGGCTTACTGAATAATTAATTCTTGTGATGATTTTATTTGCGCTCGTGCCATGCATGGACACGTGAAAAGCTCCCAACGAAATAAACTGTGCGCAAAAACGCAAAAACCTGTGCGTGTATAAGGGCTACACTGGCGCTGTAAACTCGCTCTGCTTTGGGGGTCTCAGGCGTCCAGGCTTCACTTAATAGTTTGCTCAGTCCTGTATAATGAGAACATGCATCCCTCGCAGAATGGCCTTTGGTCAAACTGTTGCAGCCCATTTCCGTCCCGTGTCAACAGGCCGCAGAGACTGGATCCAATTAAAGCAGGAAGGAAACGCGTGGGTCAAACGGAGCCGCAGCGACGTTAAGTGTTCTTTCTAAATAAATTAGTCAAACAGTTTTTGATAAACCTGCATCCCTGCAGAGCTAACCAGAACTCTTGAACTTATTAACAACTTTCTTCTCCTTTACGCGCCTGTTTTGAAACCAGATTGTCACCTGTCTTTCTGTCAGGTTTGTCTGTGCAGATATCCTCCTCCGTTTATCTTTGGTGATGAATTTATTGGTGGCGTATTCCCTTTCAAGTTCTTTGAGTTGTACTTTGGTGTATGGCACACGTTTCTTCCTCCCGCGACGCAAGGAACTGTCGCCTCCAGGAACACTGTCTGCACACAAACACAACTGTCAAATGGCTTAACTTAAAACAGTTTAATTAAATTAAAAATAAAATACTATAAAATATTATTAATGTTACATGAATTAATATTCCTGCGTACTGCAACCAGCAAGAAAAAAGCCTAATCAACTTTGGGTGAGCAAGTTATTTTATTTAGCATGCAAAGATTGACTCCACAGATTGTGATGTATTCATTGGTTTATTTGACTCGATATGAACCTTACAGGGATGACCTGCACTTCATACCTTGTAGGGAGGGCTTCCACAGCGTGTTTGCTTGAGGTTGCTCCTTGGCGCTGTAAACTTGACCACTCCAGCTGTTGGTGATGGCCCAAGGCTGGTACGTGTCCATGGGCAGTAAAGGCTCGTGTCTGGGCTCAGATGGTGCACTGAGCACCGGCACGTCCAGGTAACTGGGTTGGTAAGGAGTCGAGGTGTATCCTTGATAAAAGAATTCTTTGGCCCGTGTTGAGAAGTCGTCTCCAGACAGCGGAGAGTCCGAGTATTTGTCCGTGTACGCAGTGGCCTGCGTCTTGACGCCACCGTGGGACATTCGACACGGGTAGTAACTGCTGCCAAAGTATCCATACGGCAGAGAGGCGTTTGGAGAGCTTTGGGTGGCTGAGCAGGGACTGCACTGCTTCCCAGGGTCACCCATGCCAGATACTGGCACGTCGCTCGTGTAGGTGGTGCTGGGAGCCAAGGAAGTTGGATGCGCTAACAAATTCCTGCACTGACTTGCAGCAAAGTTGCCTCCAGGGAAACTTTCCATATTTTTGCTTCTGTCATCCAGGGCGCTGTCGTAGAGGAACATCACCGGGTCAATCCAGTGTGAATGTAGTAGCACAGATGCGGTCATAGCATGCCCTACATCAAGACAGGCAACTCTTTTTCAAAATCTCCCGAATGAGCGCAGACAGGACTCGGACAGAGTGTCGATAGCAGCACGCCTGAGAGAGGAAAGAGGCAAGGTTATTGGCCCAAGACAGACACGTGATATGCAAAGGAGATGATAAAGGTCTAACCAGAAAATAGTAGCCTACAAGTAGGCCTGTAGATCCAGATGATAAATGCTCTGCGTCATGTCCCAAAAAATAATGTTAGACTGTGTGTTTTTTTTCATGTTTATTATAGGCCAATGCCAGTGGTCTACAAGTGCCTTCTCAACTTCACTATTATACTACAGTGATTTAAGCCTATTGATTAACAATTAGGCACATGCCTGTGTTAATATTTCACCTACTCAAATAAGATGAATATAAGACAGTGATTTATTTTTATTTTTAAATAATCGTTTTCATTTGGCCAATTGTCGATTCATGCGTAATTAAGCATTACCATGACATTGGATTTTCAGAAAAAAATATATTGTAGTGAATTATATTGGGTATTGGATGATATTCGGAACGATTCTTAATATTAATCGTCACCGTGAAACGCCAAATAAATAATATTTTTCAAATTGATCAAAAAACTACAGCAAACACATGTTAGGATTGAGTCTATGTTAAAAACCATCCCCAAAGTCTAACCGGGATTAGGCCACATTGTGCGTCCCACAGCGGTCACGACTGAAGGCCAAGGTCAAGTGTGCAGAGTCTGGACAGAGGCTCTTCACTGAAGAGGAGCAAACACCCGGACACAAGATGAGGTGAACACATCCATCACGGTGCTCTGTTTCCAGGGTAAGACATTTTATTTATTTTTTTACCCCTAGTGAAAATTCTGTTTGTAGGCTACTTACAATGCAAGTGATAGGCCTATAGACAACTTTTAAAAAGGAAAATACATTTTTTTCTAAGCGATAAAAAAAAACAAAAAAAAACAAAAAAAAAACACGCAAATATACACAACCTTGAGATACTATGTTTGATTTGAAGCCTGTTGTTGCCTTATGTTCAGTCAGTGGAAACATGGTCCAAACGCTCTAAATTGTAGCGTCTCTTTATTTCAATAAATCGTTCTCACCTTTTGAGGCAGTAAATTACGGCCCTACTTCATGGCTTGCTTTATGAGCATTGCTCACACAATCTCAGGACAATGTGCAAATCATAGGCCTAACAACAGTTTGTTCAGATGAAAACGGTAGCCTACTAAACAAACAATAAACAATAGTCAAAACCAGCCTATGACAAAAAACAACCTCATCTCGTTCAGTCTAGTTTTATTTTTGTGATTCTGTTCCAAAGTTTTGGTTGAGTCTCAAATGTTGAAGGTTTGCGACATAGGCTTTTGTTTAGGATCGCATTTAAACCTTTGGACACAAGTAAAATACTAAAGCGCTAAAGCCATGTACATTTGCATTTTACATTAACAGCGTGGAGTATTTGCGTATGCCTAATTTTTCTAATCAGTGTTTGGTGTCTGTATGACCAAAGACGTACATTTTGGAACTGTTTGTTAAATAGCCGCATTTGTGTACCAAAAGCGTAAAGAGCGAGTGGCTCAAATAAAGTTAGACTTGAGGGACGGTCTGTCTACTGTCTGGTCTCACGGCACAGTCCGCTGGAGGCCGGACACCAAAGCGCGCACTGTTTGCAGAAGCCATCAGGCAGATGACAACAGACTCTTAGCCTACACTGCTTAATGGACTTTTTATGGTTTTGTCTTGTGATCGCATGACCCGTGGCACCTTGGCCCCTCAGTGGCTCTTGGGGAACTTGATCAGAAACATACTGCTTCTTCTAAATCTGAGACTAGACAGGACTAGATAAAAAGACACAACCAACAGCTTTTTAGGATTCAGTCTTAGTTGAAGACTAAAAGTGCAAGAATTTATGATTAAATTACTGTGGGAATGAAGAAAACAATTGCAAAATATCTTAACTGTTTAATTTATTTTCTATGAGGTATAAGCACTTTTATTTTAAAAGTAACATTAAAGTTAAAAGAGAAAAAAAAAATCATCATCTTAAACCGGATAAATATGTGGACACCACATTGACACAGACAGAACCCACTTCATTCAAAAAAAAAAACAAGATGGAAAAAAAAAAAGCACACGTTTGCATTTTTTTGTGTTGTGGCTCTTCCTAAAAGTGCTCTAAATATCCAAGAGTTTTCCTGCATTTTGTACAAAGGAGTGTTGAATTTTAAGGTTATTTCATCAGAAACATGACTTTCAAAGAAGCGCTCAAGTGCTGAAAAAACAGCACCACTTCATTTTTTCATGTTAAAAGTCCTGGGTCTGGACCTGGTTGGGTTTTAGACGTTGAATCCCTTCACTGGCCCTCTTCCTCGCGCAGGAACTGAAACACTGAGGAAAAGTCTTTATTGGCATAGCCACGTGCACACATCATACGGTAAATCTGATGAGCCAGCGAGCCCAAAGGCACCGGAGTCCTTGTGTTGGTGGCTGTGTTCTGAGCCAGTCCCAGATCCTGAAGGAAAACACACAGCGGACAATATAACAAAACCACATATCGTGATAGCACTGACACAACTCACTGGCAGAGGAAATATTGAGTCTCAATTTACCTTCCTGGCTAAATAAAGACAAAATAAATATGTTGTGATGATTAAGATGAGTACAAAAAACACTTAATGCAAGACAAAGTTTTAAATTGGCAACTAAACTTAATGATAATAATAATATAGTCTCTGAGATGCATCATCATCAAAGTATCTGACTGACTAGATTTAGATTAATCATTTGCTAAATAAATTGTATATATTTAAAAACATGTTTGCTGGAAAAAGTGTTGAATCTAAAAATACACTGTCTGCATTGCAAAAAACGTTTTGTTTTGTGCCACATATTTTGATCTTTGTTACAGCAAACCTTAGCCATGAGTTGGGTGCCAAAGCCGCCCTGGTAGTTGTTTCCAGATGGGACGCCCTCCATAACTCCAGGCACAGGGTTGTATGTGTCACTCGACCAGCAACGGCCTGAACTCATGTTGAGAATCTTGGCCAAAAGTTGTGGATCAAGACCAAGTCTGGAAGTAAAATCAGAGCAGTCAAACTTTGTCAGTTCCTAAAACCAAACATGAAGTGTTATTTCTGTACCTGATTCCCAGATTCATAGTTTCTGATGTACCAATCATTCCAATGGCCAAAAGCATATTGTTACATATTTTTGCCGCCTATAGAGAAAATGCATTTAAACTGTGTAATTGACGCAAGCCACTCTCTTTATGTTTTGACGTCTACGATTCGGTCATACCTGTCCAGTCCCGACCTGACCACAGAACACCACGTTAGCTCCCATGCAGCTGAGTAACTCCTTGGCAGCAGTAAATTCTTCTTCAGCTCCTCCTACCATAAAAGTCAACTTCCCCGAACTGGCAGCTCCCACACCTGGAAATGCATGTTAATTACAATCCCACACAGGAGGAAAGACATCGGAAAGAGTAAAGCTTAGCTTTGGAATCTCAGGTTTACTCTATTTATTTTCAAAACTGTGGACTGCGTTTAGTCCATTTTGAAAAAAAAAACAAAAAAAAAAAAAACAAAAAAAAAAGGTAAATGCCCTACATGGTTTATACTAGAGATCTGCAAGGTCTTACAGGGGGAAAAAATGGTTAACCAATAGTGGGACTTGCTGTAAGCTTCATCTTGTAACATTATAAATGCCGTTTAGGTTTCAGATAGACTGAATATGTGCCCAAATCAGTGTAGTATTTCTGGAATCTTGTAATTAAGCACCAGAATTGTCAGTGAAAGAAAAAAAAAAAAACCTAGACAATTAAAATTAGCAATTAACTGACTTTGAATCAAATCGGAGCCAAATCCAAACTTTTGTATCTAATCTACAGGAAAGTTTTGACAATATTGAAATATTTCCTCCGAGTAAATACACTTATCACACGTGATATTCACAAGTGACTTAAAATGCAGGTGTCATGATGAAGAACTGTGTAAACACTCCCAATTTCCTGAGGTTTGTGTGTTGAGATTGCTGGAAACAAAGCTGCAACCAAGAAGTAATAAACTTCTACTACGCATCCATAAGGTCTCGACTGGAGTACTGCAGTGACACTTTGTGATGCAGGAGAGATAAAGCTTCAAAAGCCTCCAACGGCGCAGTATTCCCCATCTGCTGTCCTGCGTTCAGATCTAACACTGTCCACTAACACTAGTCCTGCCTTACAGACCCTTCCAGTAGGGATGTGAGTAGAACAGCTTCACACACAGCTTGGTACTTATGTAAACATTCTATCCCATTCATTTAAATATTACAGAACATGGAATATGACATAAAAACATGATTGCTATTTATCTCTTCAATAGATTTGTCAACAATCAATATCAAGCTTCCACCTCTAGCTTCTAGTGTTCACTTATTACAGTAGGATTTGTGGCACAAAAATATTTCTGCGTAACTTTTGATGTATTGTCCAGCATAACGTTAGATCAAAGAAATATTTAACGGAAACAGTTTACACAAAACACAATTTTTTTCTAATGAGGCTCTGGCGTTTCTCTCGTAAAGTCGGGTGGTTGTCAAAACAAACCTGGATTTTCATAGTTGTGTTGTTTGGAGCCTCATGATACTTCTTGTATTTCCTGATGGGAAAACGCCAAGAGAACTCAGTGGGTTAGATCTAAATCGTGGCTCTCATTTTGGAACAATGAGCTAATTTAAGGGGTTCCTCTACAACAAAGTTCAGGGATGAACTCTTGTCATTTTTCTCATATGAGCATGGCATTTTAATCTCTGTTTGGTTTATTTTTTTCACTTACTGTACAAAAACTAATATAGTACTGATTAATGTCTGAAATCTTGATTTTTTTGGCCATGTTACCAAGCCTTATGGAACTATTAACACACCAGGAATAAAATACTCCTTGTCTATTAATTTCTAATAGAACTAGCACGAAATCGACTCTCTTAGCTAGACGACAAGTGAAAATAGTACTTGTGAAACTAGTGCATGATGACGAGCAAAAAAAAAAAAAAAAAAGTTAATCGTGCAGTGATTTTCAGTTTTCAGGATTAAACAGTAAACTGCTCATCTGCAGCATTCTGTTAACTAGTGACAGACCAAGAGTTAAACGTGACTTGTAGTCATGTTGCAAAAGCTGAAATAATGTGCGTTGTTTAAACACATGGGCATGTTCAAGGTGAAGTACCATGCATTACGGTGCAAAGACAAAATAATTAAAAAGAAAGCCAGCGACATACCAATTTATTTAAAAGCAGAAAACGGTGACCACCACATTGTATTGCCAACTGCATAATGTGCAATAATTTGAATGTGCATTTAGGTTTCGTGTCATGTGTCCTTCATATCAAAACCCTATTCTATTGACCAAATTGCATTGTGTATTTGGGCTTAACCCAGAATCCAATTCTTATTGTACTCATGATGCGATGTGTAAATAAAACTGAGAAATACCTCCAGACACTGGTGCATCCATAAAGACAGCCCCCATCTTTTCTGCTGCAGCTGCCATTTCTTTTGAAACCGATGGGTCAATGGTACTGGAGTCAATGAGCAAAGAGCCCTTCTTCACTTTTCTGTAAAAATAGTAGACATGTGATCACCAAAATAAACAAAATAAAATGACTGTGACTGCAAATCAGGGCTGCACAATTTGTTGCAATTTAACAGGAATATCAAAGGCTGGAACTATTTAGGCGAGAATCTTGTTTTGAAACAACAACATATTCAGTCTTCTTATGGTCAAACCTACTTCAATTCTACAAAAAGTTTCTGAAAAGCATGCGATTCTTGAATTAGTTTAACTTTTTTCAATGTTATGGCTCCAAGAGGTTTTATTATGTGCTCTGGGACCTGAATCCCGATCTGAAACAATGAATGGCAAATCTAAGTATAAACATAATACAAACAATTCCAAAGCTGTGCAGCCCTTATGCTTAGGATTGAGAATGCCAATAAGAGACATGTACTTAAGAATGCCATTGGGTCCAGTGTACACATCTATAACGTTTGGACTAGAAGGAAGCATCGTGATAATACGGTCAGCCTTGTCCGCTACCTCAGCAGGATTATCCACAATCTGAGAAAAAAATCAGATTAAACAGTGGTAAATTATAACAATCAGTGTAATCAAACCTAAACACAGATGGGGAACGTACCTGTGCACCCAGCTCTTTAATTTCTTTGCAAGATTCTGGGAAAACATCTGTAGCAATGACTGGATATCCATGCTTCAGCAGATTTTTTGCCATGGGATTTCCCATGTTTCCTAGACCAACAAAGCCCACTTGTGTCTTGGAGGCCATAGACCTGACAGATGCTAAGCACAAATTAAGTTAAAAGTTAAAACAGGATACAAACAACATCTAAAAGTCCATACTAAACATATAACATGAAATCCATTTACGTTTAGGGGGAAATATTTGTATCCATCTCTCATGCACTGATTTTGGGTTGTTTTCATCATTAATTGTGCATGTAAAGCACTCTGAATAGCTAACGTGGTTGTACATTTGCTAGATCCAGCAGAGGATGTACTTCCTGCGGCAGCTGAGGAAAGCCAGGCTGTCGGCGCAGATGATGGTGCAGTTCTACACGGCCATCATCGAGTCCATCCTCACCTCCTCCATCACTGTGTGGTACAGGAGCCACAGCCAGGGACAAACAGAGACTACACTGTGTGCTCTGCTGAGAAGGTGAGCGGCTGCAGCCTTCCATCTGTCCAGGACCTGTACGTCTCCAGGACTCGGGGACGAGCAGGTCGGATCACAGCTGACCCTTCTCACACTGGACATGGACTATTTGAGCCACTCCCCTCGGGCAGGAGGCTACGGTCCATCCGGACCAGAACCTCCCGCCACAAGAACAGTTTCTTTCCCTCTGCCGTTGGACTCACGAACACTTTAGAACGCCTGCCACTTTAATAATAATATTATAAAATAGTTATCTATTTGCAATGCCAATTTGCACAACTGTCGATGCAACTGTACATTTCTTTATACATTTCTCATTATAGTCTTAGTCTATTCTATTCTATTTTATTCTTCATCTTATGCATGCCTCTTTTCTATAATTTATTCATTGTTTTATGTTGTACCTTACGCCAAATAAAGTTCTTATGTTTGTAAATTTTGATCACTGACAATGGCAATAAACCGATTATGATTCTGATTCTTCTAGAAATGGCATTTACATTGACAAATAGATTTAGCAATTTCAAATTCCTTGGATTAAGCATTTAAAACGCCACCAAGGAAACCTTAGACTTAGGTTCTTGTAAGTGACACGTGGTTCTATTGGAAAACCAAAAAAATATGTACAAAGATCAGCTGGAGCAACAAAACCATTGAGAGCCATCACCCCAAACCAAACTTCTTCTCAGATAGTAACCTACCAGAAACAACAAATCTATTTTTCACTACTACGGTGAACCTTAAATTACCAAACATTAACACAAGCTGCAAAGCGGAATACGCTACTTTAATACATATTTCGTATGACCTCTTACCGAACGCAAATGTAACATGTTTGGAGCAGCCTCCAACCAAATACCGAGATCCTCTGAGCACAGCGGCCATGCTTCTTTTCTCTTGACCTTATACATGACGCAGGGCTACGTGCTTTAATGACAGGCGCTTCATCCAATCACTTGTTGAGAACTCACTGAGAACTGCCTTCTGTCCCAGCCAATCAGGTTCAGGGGTGGTGCCATCCGGTTTGGTTAAAAAAAAAAAAAGAAAAAAAATTATATATATATATATATATATATATATATATATATATATATATATATATATATATATATATATATATATATATATATATATATATATATATATATATATATATATATATATATATATATATATATATATATATATTAGATTAGATTTGGTCTTATTTGGACTTATTTTGGTCCAAATTAGACGATTTTATTTTAAAGGCATTAGTTATTTGTGAAATAGTTTTTTTTGTTTATGTGGACATATGGCTCCATTACACTGTATCAGAGAAACCGCAAAATGATGTGAGCAAAATCTTAAAACCGAGTGGGATTCCCAAAAACACCCCTCCAGGAAGTGACGTAATGTTGTTATTATTACAGGAAGAGGGGAAAGGGGAAAGCACTGAACTGCGTCAACAACTGTTTTATTACACATTTGGATTGTGACTGCACCTTAACATGGCATCTTGGTATGTTTGAACTTTATTTATATTTATGTTTCACTTAACACGCCAGTTAAAGACAATTTGCTGCTCTGACGTTTGTTTTGAGCGACACAAAGCCTAGCCTAGCCTAACTACGCTGGCTAACCTTGTCATTAGATTAGATTAGCTCATGCTTTTCGGGACTGTTTTGCTTCATTAAACAACAAATCATCTGTAACTCCTTAATTATTGTTTATATACGTAAGTATGACCCTTAATTGTTATTAAATTGACACTTATTTGGTTATATTGCCTATTACAGAGTTATAAACGTGGACATTGTTAGCAACTGTGCTAACTTAGCTACAACACTTAATCACTTTAGGCCTCACGTCGTTGTTATAGTTACTAAACAATGACATCAGCATGATAACTTTTGCTGACGACGAAAACAGTTCACTATCTGTTCAAATAAGTTATTCCATGTTGCTGAACTGTTTGACCATTGTCCTTTTTGACTCTGGTATGAGCTGTAAGTATTTATTTTTGACCATCAGGGAAACATCCTTGACCTGAGAAAGGAAAAGTCACTCATCTAATCTGTAAAATGTCTCCCTTATAGTTGCTGCTGAATGATTCATGGCCCTGTTCTCAGACAGACCTTTGATTGGAAACAACATGGACACCTCAAACTTTGCCCATGTGATCTTCCAGAATGTGGGCAAAAGTTATCTGCCCCATGCAGCCCTGGAGTGTCACTATACCCTCACCCAGTTTATCAAGCCACACCCAAAAGATTGGGTCGGCATCTTCAAGGTAATTATGTCATTTGAACACTTTTGCTTAGTTCTAACATTCAATTGCTGAAATGCTAGTCAATAATGTTCTTTACTATGTGCTGACTAGGGCTGTGAGATATAATACAATTAGGAATGGGACAGTATGAAATTCTCACAGTATAATAACTGTTTCCATATATACCACGGTCTGGTGGTATACCATGAAGTTGCTTAACTATAACAGGGGACTTCTCTACTATGAAAAGTGTATTGTTCCTAACTATGCCCCCCTTTACAGTGCAGAGTTTTGAGGAAACACAGAGCAAAGTGAAAAGGGTTGGCATAGAAAGATTATTCCATCCTGGTTACTTAAAATAGTTGCATAGACCTAAAATATGACCACAGATAATCTTTTTTTTTTTGTGAACCTGTGAGGAGTGCTGTTTTTCCCACATACCCAGGGAAATAAATTAGGTCTTTCAATACCGTTCATCTTAATACCAGTTATTGTCAATTTAAAAGTGCATTTGCACCTTCAGTTTCATTATGTTTTAAACATACTAACCTTGTACTTTAGACCTCTATATGTTCTGTAATGCATATTATTTTTTTATTAGTTTAACAACTCATTTAAATGTTCTCTCCCCTAGACTTGCTTATTAATTTGCAATTAGATATATCGGCTTTCTTGGACAGATAATTAAAAGGTTTATCAGATAAATAGAGTTTCATAATTCAGTAGCTGTCTGTGTAGACTTTTGCCAAGTCATAGTCCTGGATTGTTTCCTGAAAACCTTTTTCAGAAAGTTTTTCGAAGTAGGGATGTCACTATTGCATGCATTCCAAACATCTGATCACTATCTGACGTACAGAGCTATCAGATTCTTGACATGGTAGCTTGTGAGCAGCACGATGTTTGTTATCAGATTTCTTTGTGATTATTCTCTTTGTGCATTTGTGAATAGGAATTACAGAAATTGTCAAACTAATGAAGCGAAGATAAAGGTTACAGACAAAATGTTTTAAGTTTAAGTGTTATATTTGGATTTCTTTGTGCATGTAAACACAAATTGTCAGATCTAATGATATTGGATTATATAATTTATTCAGTTATCTGATTTTTCTGGCTCTGTAAATGTTGCCAATGATATCAAGTTTTAGTGTTATGATTATTATAATTTTATGACTGAAAATATTTGACCTTTTGCAAACAATTAAAGAGTCTGAGCTTAGACAGTGCACACAGCATGAAGGTCATGTCAGGCAGCTGAAGGTGGATCTGATCATGTCCTGAGGCTGTTGGCACTTTGAATCCAGCACATTGTTGAGGATGAACGCCATTCCACTCTGTTTATAGCCTAAAGGGAGGCATGAAGTGGCATCACACAGCTTCATATTTCCTCTGTATTCAGTGTCTTTGAGTGTAGAAAAGCGCTGTCTGTCTGTTGTACCATAAATTATGCAAACACTCCCAACAGTGGAGACAGATGAATGGTTTAGTGCCAAGACTTCATGTTGTAACAATGAACAAATTTAAGTAAACTGGTGAGGGGGAAATGATCAAAAAACGTCAGCTAATTTACATTGTGTGTTGGTGTGCTCAGTTGTAACGTTTATCAGATTCAAAGAGTTTTTAAGAAATATTTAATAGTGAAATATTGCCTGTACAAAAATACAATACAAATAAAGTGAACAAGGGTATAAAGCAACATATTTGCACTTTTGAGGTTAATTTTGCAGTTCATTAATGTTTTCTGTCATATGTTCAGTCTAATTACGTGTTAGTGTTGCATATCTATTTTCACAAAATGTAGCAAATCCAAATTTTTTAATTAACTTTTGGGTCTTATTTTGAACAGCCCTTTTTTGTAACTCAATTTATATATATTTTAAAAATATTTTTACTATCATTATCACTTTCTCACCAACAACAACAACCTAAATTCCTGACATAATTGTTATTGTCATTCACTTTCAAAACATTCCACTGTTCTGTTGACAGAAATGAATATTTTGATATTTTGTTGAAGTATCCAGATAATGAAGATATCTTGGTAATCCAACAGTGTTGACAATGTGCTAAAATGTGTTTTAAATTTATTAGTTGAGGTTTAAGTGTCAGACAGGGACAAGGACTGTAAAATTTACCACAGAAGTGCATAATTTCATTTGATACCCTTGTTGAGGTTTCAGTTATTGTTGTCATTTTGTCATTTTGAAAAGATTTTATAAAATGATAAACGATAGACCCAATACTCAAATTTTGCATATCTTGAATACGACATTCACAATATTATGGAAGAATAGTTATTGCGGTGGTAATAACAAATGTGGATCCTAAATAAATAAATACAAATCATATTATGGCTAATTCGAAACATTGCTCACTTCTACTCTACTCTACTTTATTTTTGCCAGGAAGTGCTTAAGAAGATCTTGTGATCTGTCAGTTCTTAATGCCACTCCTCTGAACACATGGGTTTCCAGGGTTTTAACTAAGTGAAAGAGCTCCTCTCCTCCTCCCCCTGCTCCGCACCCCTCAGCAGCGCCTTTAAAGAGGGGACTGGTGAAGGCCAGCTCTCACTAATGACACTTACTAACTAGGTGCATGTTTTAATTGCTTCCTGTGGCTAACGGCTTTGGGCTGGAACCTCATTGGCAGCAGTTAGTTGTCTCTTACTCCCAAGACTGCCAATTTAGTGTGGAAAAGTTTTACTAAATGTCAAAACATTTTAACAACAAATCTAAATAATGGCATTCACACAATGGGTACATTCATATGACCAGTAAAAATCAGACTAAACTAAAACTAAATTCAATCTGAATTTTTGGTGTGTGTTTACATGTCCAGGAGAATATTCATAATCACATTGATCAGTCATTTTAAGTGTAACTGTTGTATTAGGAGGTCAAAAGGCAATGAATTTTAAAACAAATCTTTTAATTTGTAACATTTTCCTTGTCAAATTTCCCACAGATAAATGTGAACAATCAGACAAAAATCAGATTTCTCACATCAGATGTAATTTTTTATGTGACATTTCATTAATCTGACTCCAGAATTAAGACAATGATCATTATTTTCTGCATGTAAACATTGCCAATTAGCCAGACACTTTTGGACCAAATGTGATATGTTGGTACAGAAAATGATTCAATAATTAATCAAAACTACAATAACCCGAAGGCAAAATTATCCCATTAAACCCTTTCCTAATTGAACAATATTGTAAATAAAACATGACTCAAGCGCTGCATTAAATTAACAGCACAATGAAGTACTTAAGTCGCTAGTCTAGAGTGATATTAAGAATTCACTACAACTCAAATTTGATCATACAAAAAAAAAATAGCACAAAGCAAATGTTCAAAATATAAATATTGACCCACCAAAATATTGTTCTCTTCTTACTGAATGATCTGGAGGTGAATATAGTAATTATAGTGATTCGTGACAGGCCTACACACAGTATGTTGAAGGAGCAGTTTGTGGAGCTGGATCGACGAGGCGTGTTGTGGATACTTGTGTTTGCCTGCGCACACTGAAAACCAGCCAGCACGACTTGACTTTGATTTAGTTTGACAGTTTTATGGCACTAGGCCCAAGTTATGGATGTATTTTCTGTGCTCCCCCTGCATCAGCCATCAGTTAACAACACATAAAATACATATAATTACATTTCGCTTTTCATTTTCAAGTTGCCCGTGTATAAAATTTTCACCTATTTTGCTCTTCCTGTAAAACATGAGTTGTAGCTCAGTTTCCTCAATCGGACATGTTGAAGAACCACAACAGCAAAAGGCCATAAATCACATACAAAAGTCACAGTTGTCTTTTGTTAGTATTTTTTAAGCTTCATTTTTTTGTTCTTGCGCTGTGAATTATCATGAGGAAAATTACTTTGACACTGTAGTACAATAATATTACAGAAAGAATCTAAATAAAATCTTAATAAAATAAAAAAAAGTAAGTAAAAATACAGCAAAAAGGAAACTATAAAAAAGCTCTTATTTTTTGTGTTATAATAAAAATGTAGGCAAACTATTTATTTCAGGGATAGTGCATAAAAATCAACATTTCTGTATAATAAAAAAATCTTGTATTAAAGGAATAGGTACCATATTATGCCATAAATTTAATTAAATAAAAATGAGGATTGCATTTGTTTTCATGGTCTCAGTTGAAACCTGTGGGAAACACTGAGATGTTTAAAGTAAATATTGACGTTCTTCCACTCACATATTTATAAAATTAATATTTGTTATAGATGATGATGTATATTAAGGTCTAGTTAATCGTTCTTCGTTATTTCCTTATGCTGATGTGGGGGAAGCGTCTGAATACGTGTCTCTGTGTCTCGCAGGTCGGCTGGAGCACCGCGAGGGACTATTACACATTCTTGTGGTCGCCTCTGCCGGAGAACTATGTGGAAGGCACCGCAGTTAACAGAACCGTGGTCTTTCAGGGTAAGATCATACCATAGTTTTATTTAACTTTGACACCTTTTAATAACCGCATGTCAGAGGATCACTCGGAGGCTTGTTAAAGTTTTTATACTACTTGAGGGAAACTAAATCAAATAAAAATCTTCCCCATTTTATTTTATGTTGGTGTTTATGACATTTTGAGCTGGCGTTTTATTTCTTCTCATATACTGAAAAGTGGCTCAAGAGCATAAATTAATAAATCACGGACTGTAGATGGAAATTACTTTTTGAGCTATTCTGGTTCAAAACTGTCTTGAGCTAATGAGTAACAACTCATTAGCTCAAGACTGGTTTGTAATTTCTGTACTTTTTACAATTAAATTCTTGATACCACTTTATAATATCACCTTAATTAGCCTTAAGAGAGCATGAACAAAGCCTGTATTCATAATGAACAAATAGGCTCCGTAACTACTTAATTCATAGCCAAACCCTAAACACTTAATTAAGTAGATATTAAGCCTGAATATTTCTCAATAAACTCTTCATTATCAATTCAGCCTTGTCTCATGCATTATTAAGGCTAATTAAGGTGTTGTTAATACAAAGTGGTATCAAATCCCTCGTAATTATAAAAGGTCAGAATATTTTGTGCTGTATCTTTCCTTTTAGCCTATAGTCAGTTTTATTCTTATGTCCTTACAGGATATTATGTGCCCAACGACGATGGTGAGTTTTATCAGTTCTGTTACGTGACGTACAAAGGCGAGATCCGGGGGGCCAGCACACCTTTCCTGTTCCGAGCCAACAGCCCCACAGAAGAAGAGCTGCTCACTGTGGAGGATGAGTGCAACTCGGACATCCTGGTCGTCACCACTAAAGCTGGATTCCTGGAGGTACAAACACATTATTATATAAATAGACCTTGACATTAACACAAGCAACAAAATTATTTTCCTTTTGGCTTCTTACACAATTCGTCCTACAAACCTCTCTGGCCTGTTGAATTTTATGCTTAGATCGCCTATCCTTCTTCTACTATAATGTACTATAATATCACTTTTTGTGATATTTGATCCCTGTACATAGAATACATTTTAAATAATTTGTATTTTATTACAAATTATACACCAAACCATTAATAAAAAAATATACTAAATTAAACACCATTCACACATACATTACATTTCACACATTTTGTAACACCTATATTTCTATGTAGCAAAAGATGGAGGAGGTGCAAAGGGAAAAGGAAGAGCTGGTGAAAAACATGACAGTCCTGCAGAAACAGAAGGAGCAGCTGGAGGCGGAGAAAGAGGCCCTGCTCAAAGAGTGTGAGCACGAGAAGGAGAGCTTCACACAACTCAAGAGAGAGAACCAGGTGAGAATTGCAGAGATTAAATCATCTGTCAGATTAAATCATCTGTTTTCACTGCAAAAATGTGCATATATGAAAACAGTCAGTCAGCACCCCCTGGTGGCAAGATGTATATAAATTACACAATATCTTCAAACCACATTTTTTGGCTTTGCTCACAGTTGTACACACACGTTGGGACTAAATTCGTTGCAAAACTAGGCCCAAACCAGGATAAGTGTAAATACAACCTCAAAGAAACCCATAGATATAATTAATACAGTTTAATACTTTACATTAATTGCGTAGCACTTTGTGACTTCTTTGTCTGTGAAATGTGCTATTTAAATAAAATCTGCTTTCTTGCTTGCTAATTGAATACAACACAAAACGAATTAACATAGTTTTAGTGAAGCAAATTACAATTTTAACATTAGAAATTAATCTTGAAGGTGTTTTATGTACATTTTCTGATAGTCTGAAGGCAGGACTAATGTGGAAGCAGAATTTGGGGGAAAATGTGTTTATGTACCTATTTTATTTTATATTTTAAATTATACAAATTCTCATTTTTACGCTCAAGGACATTCAGAATTCCTCCCAGGCCCTGCAAGAAGAGAAAGAGGAAGTGAAGAGAAGACTTGAGGAGGCCACTTCCAGAGTCATTCAGCTGGAAGAAGATCTGATCGGTGTCACACAAAAAGGCTTGCAAAAGGAGACCGAATTGGACAGGTAATTATTTAAAATGAGATTAAAAAGACATACATATTTCTGGATATTCTGATAATAATCTGAAACGTTTAATATGTCACTAGTCTCAGAGACAGAGTCAAGAAACTTACAACAGAGAAGGATGGACTGGAATCACATCTGAAGAACGAAAGAGACGAAAAGGAGCTCTACAAGGTCCAACAATTTAATAATATGTCTTTGCAATTTGTCTTGTGTTAAGTCTCCATGCCTGACTTTGTGTTCATGTAAAATAGATTCACCTAAAGAATCGTGAGCTGGAGAACACTAAACTGAGCGCGGAGCTGCAGATGTTGAAGTCTGTGGATGTGAACAAGGAAAACACCATTGCTCAGTTCAAAGAGGAAGTTGGGCGGCTTCAGGCTTGCCTCGCCGACAAAGAGAAACAGTACAGAGAAATCCTAGCCAAAGTCCCACCACTGGTATGAAAGAAATGCTACTTTTATGCTGTAGATCTGTAGTGAAATGGAGCCTGGTAATAGGATGGAAATAGCATGGGAAGTAATAGTGTAATTATAGTAAGTACATAGTAATTACTCATGGAAACAGTATTTTCTTGGTCCATCGTACAATCCTGTTTCTTGGTAATAATACAGAAACAGGATTGTAAAATGCATATGTTTAGCACTATTTCCATCCTATTATTAACAATTAATTATCACTGGCTACGGTTACATGCGTGCTCAGAATTATATTATTATCAGAGTTAAAAGAGTATTAAAATTAGATTTAAACAAAAAAAAATCTGATTTCTTTTTGATCATGATCCCTCTGATTGTTCACATCAGATTTTGTGATTTGCATGTCATTTAAATAATTTTAACGGTCCAGAAATCAGATAATAATCAGATTTTAGTCACTGCTGTAAAGTAAAAAACGACCATGAAAATAAATTTGATGATTAAGAAAAAATCTGAAGGCAGTTTTTCTGAGAAGTATTGCGATTTGCAAAGTATCTATAAAAAGTAGGATTCTGATTGCTCATTTCAAACACGTCCAGGAGCACTAACATTTGAGAAAAGACTATGAATATAAACTGCTACACTAATTCAATAATTCCATGCACTCTAAAACCTGACATATGTTTATATAATACTGGATATTTAGATTTTGTGCAGATAACATTCTATTACCTAAGTAATTGCAGTCTTTACGATATAATAATTACCTTTTCGATTTCTGATTCAATTGCTATATTTTGTGCCGCCCTACTATTGTCCATTGTGTCCTATTTGAATGTTTTATGTCTTATAGAGTGACATGAAAGCCCTTAAGGAGCAACTGCGACAGAAAGAGGACCAGCTTTTAGCCAATCAGCAGCAGTCCACTTTGCTGGCGGCTGAACTAAGAGATGCCTCGAGTGCCCGCGACCGCACCATGTCTGAACTGTACCATTTAAAGGTGGAGGTGGACTCTCTACGCCAGGCCAAGACTGAGGTCCAGGCAAAGTGCGTCTGCTTGGAGCGTATGGTGGAGCAGCTGAAAGCAGAGCTCAAGCAGGAGGCAGTAAGGACAATCATTAAGTCGCTGTATATCACGCTGTTGGTTTGGTTAGTCTAGTCACTTTGTAGCAGCAAGTTAATTTACATCATTCAAAAAGCAAATGAGTAGAATAATCAGAAAACCAAATGATGAGATATGTTTTTGAGTGTGTGTTTACGCGCAAAAGAGAAATAGTTTAATCAACAACACCTGGCGATGTGTGAAAATATTACATGTATTGTAGTAACTGTTGTATTTGGAAAAAAAAAGTGTGCATCCAAACATTACCCGTGTGAAATTTTAGTGTCACAAAGAGTAAAGTGTAAGAGAAATCCGTTTTTTTTTAACTTTCACTCATTGTCGATAAATAGTTTCTTGTTCCTCTAACATTCTAATTGAAAAGCCAGATTAAAAGCTCTTTACCTTTTAAAATGACTTACTCTCTACAACAGGCTAAAGCTGAAGAGGACACGGCTGACTCCGCTGCTGTGGCCGAGCTGCAGAGAGAAGTGGAGGACCTGAAGCTGCGCCTGCACATGGCCGCTGAGCACTACAAGGAGAAATACAAGGAGTGCCAGCGACTGCAGAAACAAGTGCTCCGGCTCTCAGACCAACAAGGAGTATGTTGCACTTTTGACTAACGAAACCGCACAACTAGACTTGTCTTGATTAACACATTTTAAAGTGCAATACATCACTATGGAAAATACTGCTGACCACTCCTTTTCAAACCATATTGTAATCAAAACATAACAGTCTCTAAAGGAATGAGGGATTACATCGACGAATCTCTAAAGGAAACTTATGTACTTTACACATATATGAGCAACATTAAATTGTGTTTTTCCAAATCTAGCTACCATTGTACATATAGTTACCCCTTTTCTGAATCAACAGGATCCAAAGAAAAGCTCAGCACAAGAGGCAATAATTCCACCAACAGTGAGCCCCGACACATCTGTCCCAGGTGCCTGAGTCTTGATACGCTTCATGTTACTTACTTTTACTTACATTTAAACTGATTTGGGGTTATTTATTGCTTAATTCTTTTGTGTCAACAGGCAGCCCTGGTTCAGCTGATCCTATGCTGGACGCAATCATCCAAGAAAAACTGAAGGGGATAAGCAGAGAGGCGTCTGATAGGAACGACAAGTACAGGAAATGCAAGCAAATGTTGATGGTAAACATATTTTGTAATCGCGTTGCATTTATTTTTACAGTATTGTAATCTATATTTGTGTCTGGTAAATTAGCTAATTTTTAAGTTCAATGTAAAAGTTAATTTTTCCATTTTTCTTATCCAAATTTATTTCAGTCCAGTCCTTGATAGTTTGTTCCATGCCCGACATTCATTTTTTTGTTACTGCCTGCAGCCTCGAAATAAAAGTACAATCCAGTCTCCATTTCCATTTCCATTGCCGGAGCGGAGCCCGGAGCCCTCTGTTTTCGATTTTTTTTTTCCACAGCTAGACTTGTATAGGTACTTCATTGGGCTCCCTCAAATATCTATGGTATTAAGTTGAAATGCACACATTTCCAAAAGGACCCATCTTTAAACAATGCCAATCCCTTTTGAAGGTTGTGTAAAATTGTATGCACTAAACTGTTTTCTTGCTTTCATTTGTTTTACAGGAGGAGAAAGAGCGAAGCTGTATGTATGCAGATGAGCTGACTAAGATGGAAGTGAAATTCAAGGAACAAGTGAAGATCAATGAAAACCTGAAACATCAGCTGGCAGCAGAGGAAGACCGCTACAAGGTGAATATTTGCCCGATGCCAGCAAAGCTCTTGTGTAGGTGTAAAGCAGAGCAGACCTTTAGATGGTCTTAGCTCTCGGATAAAGCTTTGGAAGGTCTTTTCTCTGGAGCACAGTCGCTCTGTTGTTTATAGGCAGGACTTTCTTGGGATGACATTTTATTGCTGTTTATGTCAGTCCGGACAGAAGCATGGTTTGGCTCTGGGGCATTGTCTCTAGTTGCTTTGTTAATGCTACTCTTGGCTCAGATCAGGCGGATATTTGCTTTGTGTCGGCTAGAAATGAAAACTGGTTATTTTATTTTGATCATTTACTCAAAATGAACCTTTTTTATGTTCGCCTGCATTTTAGGGCTGCAAGATTTATCGCAATCAAATCAAAATGGCAATCTGAATAGTCGCAATTTGCAAAGTATAAACATTATTTAAGTAAATTCCTCTGTAAACTATACAATATCTTGTCTGAATATTTGTAAAACCTGCAAACTCTGTAGTTTAGACTTTAACAGATCTGAAATGCATGGTATTCTTTTATTAGTTTAGCAGGTCATATTTCAGTCTTCTTTCGAATGTTAATGCTTGGAGCTGTTAGTTTAACCCTAACCCTAAGGATTTGAGAGTAAAATGGGAGTTTATTCTTCCCTTTTTACATGTGAAAATCTCATTTACTACTGTTTTTCTGTACAAATCTGTTGCCTGTGGTCTTTTATGGACAGTTTGATATTTGATTAGATCATAGATATACTTTATAGTTTTGACCCCTTTTATTTAATTGACAAATCAATCTTTGCTCAGAGCATGTTTTAGTTGACCAAGGATTGACTACTGTCCTATTAATGCTCCAGGACCGGTTTGATAACTTGGAAC
The DNA here is from genome assembly GCA_019453435.1 of Rhinogobius similis. Lineage (NCBI taxonomy): Eukaryota > Metazoa > Chordata > Actinopteri > Gobiiformes > Gobiidae > Rhinogobius > Rhinogobius similis. The sequence continues at coordinate 24,359,310 of CM033626.1, read as the reverse complement.
AGAATATTGAAACTATTGAAACATAAATTGCAAGTCTAATCACTATTTTGTCCAGATTCGTGCAGCCCTAGTGCATTTTCAACATCAGTAGGAACTTCATTACTATGATTTCTTCTGTTTTCCCAGAGCCAGGTTGCTGAAAAAGGACGTGAACTGAAGGAACTGAAAGATGCACTAGCGCTTGTTGTGAGAGCAAAGGAAAAACCAGAGGGGGTTTGTGACAGCTTTCATTTTCTGGTTTTATAGACTTCATTCACACAAAAAACTGCAATTCAGTGCCACTCTGCAACTACCACTCAAGCTTGTTTAATGTGCCTTTAATTGAAGAAGCAAAGTAAATGCGTTCTGTTTTTCCATTACATTACTTTGAACCACACTAAGGTTTTTTGGGACCTAAAATGTTGCTTGGAGGTAATACTGGTACAGCTAAGAGGAGCAGAATGACCCAATTTGAGGTTCAGACTGCAAATTAAATTGGCGTCTGCTGTTTACATCACTTAAACACAACACTTCATTCTCTTTGAAAGTGAGCCGTTTTGGTGTTAATTAAGCTGCGTGTGTAAAAGCAGCGTTAGGACTTCAGGGCTCTTGTTGGCTGAGACTAGTAGTTGTGTGTTTCCCATTTCCCACATCTTATATTTATGTAAAGCATAGAGAAACTAGATTATGGACAAAATCGTAATGGAATTTATTTGTGTAATGATTATTTGTAACAATGATTTATGCACTCTGTCAGAAGTTTATCTGTACGGATGACTATACATAGAATCTTTTAACAGTAATGTTTTATGTTTGATATTTTACTGTACATTAAGCTCCAGATTTTGTGACAGTGGACAACATAATTTAATATTGCTGTGATTGTTTGGAGCAATAATTGTAACATTAAAAATTAAATTATTGCACAGTCCTTGTCCAGTAGAAAGTGTAATGATCCCTGCTTGCGTGATTTGATTGTATTGAATTTATGGCATTTCATTTTTGTGTCAATATTTTTTCCAGGATAAAAGCAGCAGCTCCAAAAAGGCGGATCAGGCAGCTAATGAGAAATCCAATCTGGAAAACGTACAGTCCGGAGTGCCTTTATTCCTGCAGTACCCAGTTCCTTATGCCCAAGATGCCCCCACGCCTCTGCTGGTGTCGCAGAGCCCCAGCAAGCTGCACTTTGGGAACCCATATTCTGTCTCAGACCCTAAAGGCAAGCGTCCTTACTTTTACTAAACTTGTTCTAGTTACTCTTTGCTTTAGACCTGCAAGAAACATTTTAATTGCAATTTGCAAGGTTGTATTAGCAGAACGCAAAGGTTATTTGGGTAATCTAATTATTTGCATAATCTAAATGATCCTGTTTCTATGAAATATTTTTAATAAATAAATATAAACTCCCTTTAGTTTAGAACACAAGCATGTTCTGAAATCGATGTGATTATAATAGTATATTAGTCATATCTGTCAGTTACTCTAATATTGCAAATTTGTGGAACCAATCCCTAACAAATAATGTTTGTGGATCATTAGTTTGACTAATTTTTAGAAAAAAAAAATCTCCAATCTCCCAACTCTCCATCTGAATGAATGATGTGAACACATGTTATTAGATACTTTTCCAGCCCTATAGCATGTGACATTTTCTTGTATTATATATTATATATTGTTCTACTCTAGATGAGGAGGATGAGGAGTTCTCCGATGACCAGCTTCTCAGACTGCCCCCTGTGGGACCACCCTCATGGGACAGCAACGTGGTGTGTATTCAGCCAACCCGCAACCCCAGCCGCCCAGAGGGACCTGACGATTCTGCAGAAAAGCAGAACAACAACAACAATGTATGCCAGAAATCTTTTAAAAAACCAAACACACCCTTCTTTGTCTCTAAATGTTGGCTTTAATCAAAATGGCTCTTTATTTTTAGGGTAATACCAATGAACTGCCCGCAGCAACAGAAACTCCCAGCCCATTTACAAACGATGGACAAACCGCCTTCTGCTTTGATTCCAGGTAACACCCCATGCTCTCATAAATGCCATCTCGGTTTGCTGCACCCCACAGTGACTAAACCTGTGCATTGTAACATGTGTTGAGTGTTTGTTCTGGTGCACAGCTCTGCACAAGGAGACGACCACCCACCTTGAATTAGACAGATGCTTTTTATTAGACTAGTTACACATGTGCAGTAACCTTTCATCTGTAGAACTGTGGAATATCACTGCTACTGTCACTGTCACTTTAAAACATTACCACGATTGATTCTGTAAATATATATTGGACTTGAACTTTATTGATCCACAAGGGAAATTGCTAAATTAGTTTTTGGTTTCAGGAGCGGCTCAAACTAGTACATTTCTGGCCAGCCATTTTATTCACTGTCTTTGTCTGGGACCCTGCTCACAGCAAATCATTTCTCCGTCAGGTTTGGCAGCGATTACAGCCGTTTATTAGCAGAGGTCTCTCAAATGTGGGAGGCATTTCCTCTTAAATATCTATGTATCAGCCAGAACCAAATGCTCCCACCTCTTCACACATGATTATTTTTTACCTTTAATATGACATGTTTCTTTTGACACAAACTGACTGTGTGTTTGAACTTTGGAAGATGAAGCAGGGTGCCAGATTTTTTTGCCAGATTTCATGTCTTTATATTGTGTTGGAAAAGCAGGTTGTGTTGCCTTTTTAGGCTAGTGAATTTCACCACTTCTTAAGGGCACACACAAAAGTTTTTTTTTTTGATTGTTCACAATGTTTTAGTTTATTTTGTCTCATTAAAAACAAACCAAATTACTTTCGTATTGATTTTCTGAATATATAATACAGATTTTTAATCATTGCTATTTAAAGTTTGTCCCAAAAACAGACATGCTTTTTTGCACTGTAAAATGTAGAAAAACAAGAATTTGTCCTGACTTGAGCAGGCTTGCATCTCCACAAACCTGACCCATATTTGGCCCAGAGGAGCCTCCTCCTGCATGTTTCCATGTAAATGTTGTTCCAGTAGCTGTAATATTCCACAGTATAGCATAAAACTTTCCATGGAGAATGTTCAGAAGTATGTCTTTTTTTTTTATTCAGTGGAATCGTGCTGGTGATGTGCCATCTCCAGAAAGTTACATACTGTTGCTTTAACATAAAAAAAAAAGTCACATTTCTTCCTCCTTGCTCTCTGCTCCAAACGACCTGCTTTTACTGACAAAGGATTTAAAAGACCCAAGCTGATCACTGACGTAATTGACTGACTCTCAGTCGTTATTAAAACACAGAAATTGCACAGCCCCTGTGGTCCTGGTTTGCTTACATCTTCATTTAAATACTTCTTAACGCCAAATGTCTCCTTTTCTGTTTGTCGTATGCAGCATGGACATGAAACGCTGTCCACTGTGCGAGGTCATCTTCCCGCCGAACTACGACCAGAGCAAGTTCGAGGAGCACGTCGAAAGCCACTGGAAGATCTGCCCCATGTGCAGCGAGCAGTTCCCTCTGGATTGTGATCAGAAGATGTTTGAAAATCACGTGCTTACTCACTTCGATAGCCATCCGCTTAACTTTGATTAGAAAAACAAAAGCAGACCAGCCGATAACCATAAATAAATCATTCTACAATATTTTCTGCATGTAAAGGTGTGAGGATCAGCTGTAATCTGACTTTTACTTGGGTAATAAATCTAGTGTGTATAGGTAAGACATTTGGAAATTGGAACGTTTTAACTGTTTTAAGGGGTGAACGACTGTTGTATGTACAGTATATAAAACTAACTTGATTGACTCAGTGATCATAATTACAACACATGGGGAACATATCAGGGAAAGAGATATGTGTTTACCAAACATTTGAAATCATCCAATCAAACGCTTCTCTTGTAAACATCACTGTAATTTGTTCATCCCTCTCAGAAAACAGCCTTGGTGCAGAGTTTGCAGTCAGGGAGAAGTCATAAAGGTGATCATTTTAACCTACACTAATATATAGTTTATCATTAGATCATCTATTTTAGAGAAGATTTAAGCCAATGATATTGTGAACGCCTCGATTGTATGTGTTCAGTATGTTAGGTTTACTTGTTTTGATTTGATGTAAGTGGATTTTTGTGTCCAAATCTCTAACTTTCTGAACATCTGCGTACCAGTGCATGCAACAACGCTTCAGTTACTTCTTCCCTCGTTCATTTTATCACCTTAACTTATTTAATTTCTTTGCTAAGTGAGTTCATGTATCTAATATAATCTACAATAAAGTCTTTGAATCTGTTGAAAAAAAATACAAATCAGGCTTCTTTTTGTGTCATTAAAACATGTATATCAAGGTAACAAACTTTTACAACATTTACATGAAGCAGCTTTTTTACTGAAATACAGAATGTGTTTGAAACTTGCATTCACAATCACAGCATTCCAGAAATCTTTGCTACTTACTAAACTTTAAACATTACATTCAATATAGAACAATTTTACTTAACTTTATACTGGCAGCACAATACTGTCACGAGATGTAACACCAATACTGGTCATGCATTTTACTTGCTGTAATTCTCATTTTTGTGGCAACATTTATAACAAAATGTATAGAAAAGACGAGGCTTCTAATGATTATTATATGGCACAAAGAAGGCATGTTTCCCACACCTCAACTGCATAAATGTGAGAATGTGTTGCAGTAACAAAAGTATTCTAGCCCGTCAAGCCAAAATATAGACCTTTCTATCAAACGATGGCACACATGAAAAACTGGAGACATCAGAAGACTCCAGAACTATGTTATAAAAGGTTTGGGGATCAACCTTTATGTAAAGGCAGCGGCATACAAGAGCCTCGTACGTAGAACAGTACAGAGAGGTTGTTTGTTTCACTAAACATTTAAAACCTTGCACACTGGCAAAAGGCTAGTAAAATATTTGTATAAAAAGTGCTTGAATGCATTACTGTAAAACTACTGAGGGAACAGTAGGAACAACGAACATGAGAAAGTGGTCTCATGAAAAGATCAAAATACTCAAAAACTATGTGCAATTCCTTTGTCCTCCAGCAGAGATCTATAAAAACAAAAGGTTCCAGAAATCGTAAAGGAGTTTTTGCTATTTCACCTGTCGTCCAAGACTTGGAACCAACATTTTTTTATTTGTTAGTCATGTGGTGCTGAAATGCTTGCAGTTGTCACCTGAGTTTACGATTTGCGTCTTTTCCAGAAGCGTTTAAATGTAAAAATGAATACAATTTGTCTTTGAGATGTAGTCTTTTCACTGATGAGTAAATTTGACGCTAAAACAAACTTCAAAGAATAAATGATAGATAAATGTGCAAAATACAAACTGTGAACAATCCACATTATTCATAAAAAAGAAAATATATAATGTGTTGATGCCATGCAATCAAAAATGGTGTCATGTGTAAAAATGAGACATAATAAACTTAAAAAGAGGAGTAAAAAAAAGAGTTGGTGCTGGTGGTGATTGGTTTAAATAGAAAGTGCTAGGAGTTGGTCACTGCGTCATTTTTCGAATGAGGTCGGTGGAAACGGGCGGGTGGAAGTTGATGGTGTGATGACGAAGGCCCTGAGACGTTTTGTAGCTCTTTCCACATCGACACTTGAAGGGTTTTCGCACTCGGATCTGGGCCCGGTGGCCATTCTTCGCATGATACTTGATCCCGTTCACATTCTGCAAGAAAATGCATGTACTGAATGATTGAAGAAGAACTACAAGACTTTATCAGCTGGGAAAAGTTTCATAATTGGACCATTAAAAATTAAAATTATGTGTTTAATTTACTGTTTGCATTGCATGAACAGCTTAATCAATTATAGGACAAAAACACAAGCAAACATTAAGTCGTTCCTTGATCAAATACACAACATTTTATGCAATTAAACTCTTCAGTTATTGTATGTTTTTCACGTATCATTTTTTAGGCCTGTGAATGATTGAAAAATTGTTAAATATTGCAATTAACTCCATAAATTCTTATTACTTTCTTTTAATATTTTTCTGTACCTAAACAGATGCCCTTTGCCACTTCCTTACACTTAGACTAAGTTATCGCCCATAACACTGTCATTCACGTCAGCGATGCAATTTTCTCTGCCTGCACATAACTTATCCCAACCGCACAAGCCAGATGTGAAAGATGTGGACGGAAAATCCAGTAAAACAGTGCTTTACTCAAGTGGACCGTGTGTGTGGACGCATTTATGTTCACATGCAATACACAAGTGCAAGGTTTTTGGTTGATTTATCACATACACATTACATTTCAAACAACGCTGTAGTTGACTAAAGAAATACTTGATTGACTAAAGCCATGTCCTGTGCATTGATTAAATGACTAAAAGGGGGTTAGAATCTTGTGGAAAAACTACCATATACTGTATATACAGTACTTTCTCGCCAATTTAACTGTTCAGTCACTCCCAAAACTCCAGCTAACTCACTTCATGCAATTTCTTTTTTGCTGTTGTACATTAAACTCCTTTTTAATCTAATAAAAATGTGTGAGTAATAAAATATTTGGTTGATTAATCAATCAATCTTGATTTGTATAGTGCTTTACAACAACAACAACGACAACAACAGAAAAAAGTGCTTTCCATTAGATCATTAAAATAATACACCATTAATCAATGACTAACTACATTTCAGTTTGGGATGACTAATATAGTGAATAATTCATATCACAATTTTCTTATAGCAGAGGTTACAATTTCTATTCTATTTTCTTGCTGCTTCTTTTTCAGAATTGATTGGTTAAATCCACCTGTCAATCACTCAAGGCAACTAACTGACCAAAAAAATAAGTGGGTGGGGAAAAGTAGACTTTATATGTTTGTGTTTAAGCATAGAGCTTTATTACAAGAGAAGATAATGGATCCTAACAACCTCTATAAATTGACAGGGTCATGGTCATGATTTGCCAGTATCTCTAGTATTTATTGTATAGTATTTATAGGCTTAAATTGAACTGCAAATGATACCATAGAGTCCTGGGCCTACCTTGTATCTCTTCTTACAGCCCGGGACAGGACAGGCAAAAGGCTTTTCGTCCCCTCCGTTCATGCACATGGAGCTGAGGATGGACTCGGAGCTGATGGCACTCTCCGTGGTCCACGACTCGTCACTGTCCGACTCCTCAAACTCCACCTCCTCCTCGTCACATTCACTACCTGCAAATCCAGTCAAGCAATTTACAATTATAGTAAAAAAAAAAAGAATCAGAATAATAATTGATACTAAAACTAACATCAAAGCTAAAAACAAAATCAGACTTTTTTTAGTTAATAGTTTTAGAATGGTCTTGTTCTATTTAAGAAAAGACTGCATGTTAATATAAAACTATCATATTGTGTAAAAACTGCATTAGTGTCTAAAAAATGTTTTTGTTGTCATTGCAGTATCAAAATATGTAGTAAGTGTCAAGCCAAGCCTTAGGATCAAACTAGAGGTGGAATTTCTTGAATTTGACAAGAATATTCCGCACACACTATCACACAACATTTAAAAACAAATCCAGGCAAACAGGAGCAAAGGAACACCTCTGAGTTGCTAATTGATGTTGAACATTGACAACAAACAAGCTAATGCTCTAAGCCTGATATTCACTCAGATAAACTTTGGCCGTAGCTATGATTGATCGTGTTCTGTTCTGTCTTACGACTTTCGATTCATCACGTCTTGCAGTGTGACATCAATAAATCTTGCATACCAAAAACAATGCAGTGAACTCTGGCTTTTTCATCATTGTCCTATCAAATATTTTGAAGTTAAAATAATAAACGCTGTAATGTAGTTTTATTGTTGGTATGGTTTGTTTAAAGGATTTCAGTATCCTGACACCTATCATTAATCAGTCTCCCACTTCTCACAACTCAATATTTCATTAAACGTTTGTTGGTATAAACCTATCATGCTGTAAACCTAATGTGCGACTTTACTATACTACAATACTAACAGCGGTGTCATATGACTTTTTACCCCGTGTCACAAGTTTCTCTTATAATAAACTAAAGGTTCACTGTGTAACTTTCCTGGTGCAGCGTCTGTCTCCTGCTTGTCATAAATGCTCCACAATATGGCATTAAACTCATTTATATTGCATTTATTCAATTACAAGTGTGTATTGTTGTGAGTGGAGTCACCTCTCCACAGATCTGACCTGTAATTTGGCCTGGTGGTATCAACTGCGTGTCTCCATGGAGATTATAAAGTTTATTACCATACTGTGTAATATTCCAGGCAAAACAACAGCTTCATGGAGATAAAGTAAAAATAATAAAACAATAAAAAAAAAGTGTGATATATTGCCAAGTGTAAACAAAGTTGAAAATCCTTGTAAACTACACATGATTTGACAAATAATAATCTGATTACACCTTTATTGTGTTAAATGATTGTAAATAAATATTGAGCCCAAAAAATATTGTGTATCTTTTATGTATTGAACGATAAGTCGACATAGTAATTACCGTGACAAGACAGGCAGGTGGCGGACCCTCAAACCTGAAATCTTACACAGTACACCTTTAAATAAACAAATGAACACAAAGACCGCACCTGTGGGAGTGCTGCTGTGGAAGGACGAGGAGGGCGTGATCGGCGGGGTCACGGGGGGAGTCAGGTTCCCGTTGGTGTGTCGGGGCGGAGTGTTCCGGGACACGCTCAGAGATGGCTTTGGCTGCACCTTCTTCTTCGAGGCCTCGTGTTCACGCCGCGCTGCATCTGTCATGAATCTGAGGAAGAGGGAAACTCTCTTATCTCTTGTAAAAATATCGAACAGTAACTCGGATGGATGTGACATGAAAGCTACTGTTGAACATGCAAAGAGTTTTAGTGGCTTGTTTCAGACAGCCTTATGCCTGGTTTACAGTGGATAGTAAAGTGAATGTGTATCATAAAATAAAAACAAAGTGGAATTAACAAATTACAGAAGAGCCACATCAAGAGAGTGTTGGTGAAGGCTGAGAGACAGTAGCTTCTTTTACACGGACTTGTTGCTTACAACTTCCAAAGCCGCCATTCAGGAACCATATCAAAGTGTAAGGGGATGAACCAAAGGCAGTAAAAGAAACCGACTTAAACCTGGAGTCAATGTGAGCGGCCAGTGATGTGCAGAAAACACGCAAGCTCTACTCAATTATCATGAAACAACAAAACAAAAACATGACCTTTCTACAAACACTTTGAAAACAAAGTGTAGAAAACTAGTGAAAAGAAAATTTACAAAGAAATCTTGCAAATCCATTGAAAAAAAAAAGGTATGTGGACTAATGCTTTATATTAGTTTAGTTCTGTGTTGTTCGTTTACCTGTTGATGTAACTGAGAGCGACATACGTGGGCTGTGTCTGCTCCTGCTTTTCTAAAAGACGAGGATCTGTGTCTGAGCAGAAAAGAGGCAGAAAAAGACACATTTGAATCATGTACGCAAGCGAAGCACAGAAGACACAACATTGTTCAACTGGTAAACATTTCCAGATTAAAATAATTATACTTTTAACTAGCGCTGCATGATTTCAGCTCGCACAGATGTGAAATTAACCACAAAAGTGCAGAAATATCAGTTTATGACGTATTTAGATTATTACACAGCATGTTGTTTTAAAATGTCAAATCTTCTCATAGACTATTTCTCATGCTCTTTACAACTGCTCTGTTTCAATAAAGAACAGGCCTACATGGATTTTTTGCGCCCAAACCATCTGATATTTGCCTTACTGATTTTAAAATTCATTGCAAGGGCCACAAACATATTTTAAGTTGAAGTAACGTTCACAAATTTACTTTTCACTGATGAATAAATAACACTGTACTAATGTGAGATATAAAATCATTTGTTGCATTATTGTGTGAACATATACTTTTAGCCTAATTGCTTTTATATTTCCGTTTTTACAATTCTCTCTCTAAATAATCTGACACAGTGCATATTCTGCTTGCTGTGCTGCTGTATGGATACTGTATAATTTCCATAGGGCTAATTGTTAATGAACCGCCGCACATGTGACCACATTAGACACACACTGTGCCATCTCACGCTGAGCTGCAGACACACATCTACCTCAGCGGTGCTAAATGTGCAACAATAGCCAACATCCAGGGCCCGAGGAGGACTGGGCCTGCTTCAAACACAGCTCTGGCCCCGTTCATGTGGGAGGAAGCACAGGGGCCCCATAAAAGCACAGACTACCAGCTGAGTCTAACTGTCTGCCCCTGCACGGCTGTGAAACCACGACCCCCATGTGCTGAGGCCTGTTTCCATCCACCATTTTGATTCATTATTAAGGCACAGTAGTTACACTTGGAGCCATTAGACACTCTGGATTTGATGTTGACTAACAAACACCGCATTAATCTCCTGGCTGTTCTCAGGGTTTTCTGCAAGCAATTAAAGCAAGGCTAATTTTGTGGATAATTGTGAACCTTTCAGTGAAATTCTGATGCACCGATCCATCTTTTTCAGATCCTACACCGATTTCGATACCGTACCACGGCAGAGACTCAAAAAGCATTTATTTTCTTAAAACAATAATAACATATGACAAAACTCATCTAAACGGGTTGAGTGACTGCTATTTATCTTTCAATTAACTACAGAACAGATTTGTATAAATAAAAGCCTAAGCATAGTGAGATGATCTGAACCAACAGGGCCAGGAAATAATTTTACAACATCAATGTATAGGCCTAACCAGGATATCGATTAAAAGGTTAAAACACATTTCACATTTTTGCTAAGTCTGATTATCATCATAATGGAATATAAAAACATACATTTTTGGCTCACCCCTACCAGGTTTAAACATTGGGAATATTTCTCACAGAAAAGGGTTGAACAGATGCCATGCACAGATTATTCTCGCACAACCCCAGTGCTTTTAGCCACAGTGTGAAAAGAGCCGAGTAGTGTTTTATAGCTCTGCAGGTAGGCCTCAAGCACACCTCAAACTGTGCTGCTTTTAACTCGCATAGTTTCTTTCAAGGCCTCAAATCCTACGCAAGTGTTTCATTAACAGTAGATTTATCCTCTCCCCCGAACAGACGAGTACGCCCTCCTCTAGTCGGCAGCCAAAACGACAGAAACACAGCAAAAAAAAACCCCCAAAAAAAACAAGATGACCAATACGGGATCTAAAAACCAGAGGTGCCAAGAGTCCAGTCTGAGCAGTGTGCGCTGGTGTGTGTTTGTATGAAGGAACAGCTCCAGATCTGTAATGAGGCAGCAGCGGGGCAGCGGTGGCCTGTTCATGGAGCATTCAAACAGCAGTGGATCAATCTGCTCAAACACACACTGTAAATCACACACACTTCAGGTGGGACTGGGACGCAGGACCAGGGGGAGGGGCCGTTCTCTAATCAGTCTACACAGGTGGTCCCTCTGCGGTGGTCACACAGCTACAGCTCAACAAACAGGAAGTAAATGAGACTCAACTGTGTGCCACAAGTCAGACACATTTGAGGTGGGACTGCGTGATTAATCGCAATTGAATCGCAATTTCAATGAATGCAATAAGCAAATTGCAAACGCTGCAGTTTTTGGATACCATAATTCCCTCCACAAGCAACAAAATATCCTGTTTTGTCCTGCATAAAAACTACTAATGCTGTGGTTTAAATCTGTAAAAACATGTATTTTGTTATTTTTACAATTCATATTTAAAATGTTAACTTTGAGCAGAATCTTTTTATTGAAACGTAGCAATAATACTCGGAACAACTGCAAATGATTTGTTTAATTAATTCATATGTCTCTCCTTGTCATAATCATAATCTATTTAGTGCACTTAACATTCATAAAAGTCTCAATTTAAAGAGACATTACAAAGTCAAAATCAGCTATCGACTATATAGAAATGTTATATTCAATAAATCTTATCTATATTATCCAGCTATTATAAAGTAATATAGAAGCAAAGAGGATGCACAACTAATTGCCCTAAGCACTGGCCAGCACTGAATGGGTGAAAAAGGTGATGCCATAACATGTTATGGTTAAGGCCCCAGTGAGAACCTGCAGCAGAAAGGCACAAGGCTCTTCTGCAGAGGGGAAGTAACGCCTGCGTCTGCCCTCCTCGACCTGCACAGCACAGCCTTATGTGCAGCTCTGTCTGCCCCGGAGCACACAGCATTATGCTGACATGTTTATGGAGGCTGAGAGCAGCAGGGGCCATTACCAGGAGTGGTGGCACAGGTAATTCATAATGATCTGACCTCTGAGGAGGAAATGAAATGGAGTCAAGCTCCGTCTGTAAGCTGCCTTCACAGGTTACTGAAACGACACACAAGGGTTTAGTCATTGATTATAAGTGTGTCATTGGTTAAGGAACAAAATCAAATAGTTAAAAACACTGCGGGGAATTTAGAATGACAGTGAGATACTTCAGGTCCTGGTCTGATGGGTCCAAATGACTTGGTTTGGTTCTGCTTTACTCCAGGTATAATTCCAGGAATGATTCTGGGTTTAATCCCAGTTTATTCCCAACAAGTGTGCAAGTGTGACCGCAACCTTAGACTGGTCAATTTTACAATAACAAACACAAACTTTTTACAATAATGCTTAAATAAGACACATTAATAATGCCAAATTCAAACAATTTTTATTTGCAGTAGATGATGTAATATTTTCTATAAATACGCTGATGGGCATTCATCAATGCATCAGTGAAGTTCCCAGTGTCCCCAGTGTCTGGGATGGTGAAATGTAATTAGGTCCACCAGGTGCAGATCAGGGAAGTAGTAACTGCTTCTTAAATTTATTGCTTCCGCAGATTTGGGGTTTACATTCTAAATGAGTCTCCTCTGAGAACAGGCCACAAGAAGGCTCGTTGTTTTAAACCAGGACACTTTTAGCCACCGTGAGGCCCTGAAAAACACAGTCACTGTTGGGCTCAGCGCTTCAGTGGTCTTTAGGTTCTGTTACAGGCTACGAACTGAATAATATTTTGATTAGTTCCTCTAAACTGTAATATAAATAACGTATTTGTCACAGAGTATGGATCAAATGCTATATGTGTGTAACATGTGTTGTGTAATGAGTACCTGACCATTTGATGGCCTAAACTTAAAAAGTATTATATAATATAATAATAAGTAACGTATCAAATAGTAGGATATATGAGGTAAAGGCTTGGGTTATACAGAAATAGTTGAACAATACAATTTGGTTAAAAACAACATCCTATATAATATCATTGGTTGAAAAGTGCCACCAGAATAGGTTTAGTTGTGCACTAACTAAAACTATACAAAATCCCTTGCACAGCAGTGCCACCTGTTGATCACTGACTTCACCTGCAGGAAAGTCACAAAATGGTTCTTGTTAAATGGAGAATGTGCATAAAGCAGGGGCTATTATGAAGAAAAGAACTTGCTAATAATTATCTTTCACCTGCAGTTTGGCACAGAGCAGAATAGTTCAGTGAGTCAAATGACCCACTAGGTCTGCCAGTCCTTTTACCAAAGTTACAGGAATCAGTCAAGTAACTAACAAAATTAACAAAGAAGTAGCTTTATTATTATCATTCAATTCTGACTAGGGCTGCAGTAACTGATCTAAATAAATCAAAAGGTTACACACAGTGGTACTCAAAACTAGTAAACATCTTCTTGGGTTCCTCTGCTGTGTGTTCAACTTTTTCAGTTCAATTATATTGTAGACAACTGTCCTAACCGAATTATAAAGATGAAAAAGCGTAATTTTAGTGTAGAAACCGTAAAGTAAATCCATAACAAAATTAAATATTTAACGTTATCGTTGAATAGGTTATTATTAGTTGTGAAAACCGCAACTGAATAAAATCGCAATTAAAGATTAAATCTGTTTTTCAATCATGTAAATAATTAAAAACACTGCAGCAGCACCTCATGTTTTGGAGGAGCTCAGCTGAGACCACTCGAGCAGGACTGAACTTGTGCGCGCGGGGGTCGTGCGCGCGTGCGCTACTTAAAGCTCGCAACTTCCAGCAAAAAGAACAAACAGGTTGGAGGTTTTGTTTGCATTGCGCTGCAACTTATGAATGTGTCGCTGCCTGAGGAGAGAAATGTAGGTCCTTGCCGCCTTGTTGCTGGCATCAGAAATATCAACACCACCACGCCTAGCAACAAGGTTGTCAGGACGCAGGAAATAAGTTGTTAGCTTAGCCCGACAGAGCTAGCTAGCTGCTGCAGACACGGCCACACGGGGGCTGGAGCTGAGCTGGTGGTACCGAAGGGTCTTACCGATGTGGCTGTCCTCGATGTGCGCGATGAGCTCGGACAAAGAGTCGAAGTTCAGCCCACAGGCCCCGAACCTGCAGCTGTTCGAAAAGAAAGAAGCGGCGGCGATGCCTGTCATTATGAAGGCTACATTAAAGCCACAGCAGGAGAGAGACACGGGACAGCGGTGAAACAGCGGCGAACAGCTGGAGCCACGGGGCTGAGGGGCGGTGCTGAGCGCGACCACCACAGCTCCGCAGGCGAGCCAGCGGACCGGAAGTGCGCATCGGCGGGATTTGCACATTAACGTTAGTAGATCAAATATTATGTTGCGCATGGGTTGGATTTACACATGTTTTTAATTGTTACTTACACTTTTCATACACTTCATACCCACAAGGCCCTCGACCAAATTAGTTTCTATAATATGTGCAAATCCCAGTCACTTAACCTAGCTGGTGTAACGTAATGTAATGTTATATTAAGTTACACAAACAGAGAGTGATCAGTATGATGGCAGCCTCTGCATGTGGAGGATCAGGCTCTGTAGCAGACAACATGTCAATATTGTTACGACTCAATTACCGGTTATTATTATAATAATTAATATAGTTTGGCATTATTAACATGTTTAACACTGCACATATCAAGCCTTATGCCTCTTAAGAGGATAACCATTGACAAGTTAAAAGTTCTAATTATTTTATTTTGACAGACATCACAAACTGTGTCAACTAACACAAACATGAGCGGAAGTCTGACCTCTTGTCCACTAGATGTCGCCGTTGGTCCAGTTTGAATAAAGTGTCTCTGGAAGAAGATGAGCCTCATGATTGTGAGGGACCTGCTGCAGAAAACACCTGAGGACCAGCGGAGAGACTGAAGACTGTGAGTGCTTAAGACGCAATTCTTTACTCAGTATGTCACTGCAAACCTGTAGAAATAGGCTACACCACAGTGCTAAATTATAGGTCTTTTGGAATATAATGAAAACTACAAAGTAATTGAGAGTTGACATATAGCTGACATATATATATATATATATATATATATATATATATATATATATATATATATATATATATATATATATACATATATAGGCATCACAGGGCCATCGTCAAGGTATTTGACAAATATTATGTAATGAAAAACTTTTTTTGACAAGACCTGTCCAGGCAGAACTCAAAAGACATGTGAAGTTTTCTTTTAACTACACATTGTATAAGTCTCTGTATAAGTGAGCTTTTGTATATTTGTTATTGAATTATCATTCCTGTTTCAACAAAGCTCTTGGGTGCTAATCACCCCAAGGTGATCTTTCTCAAAGCCATTACACAAAGGCATAATAATAAAAAGGTTTAGTATAATATAGATCAAATCTGCTTTAGTGTGGGTCAGTGACCCAAACTATTCTGGCTCTTGCAGCCTTAATAGTCTGCTCCATTGGGAGCATAATGTTTGGATTGGTTGCGAAATATATAGACCATAAAGAGACAAAAGGATGTCATAAAGGTTGATTAAGGCTCTGGTTAAAAGACAGAGGCGGACAGGCTCTGAGTTATGAGGCTTTTCACACAGCGTATTGTTGAAATGACTGAGCTCTTAGAGTGTGGAGTGCTCGCTGCAGAGTGGTAAACATTTCTCCCAGTGAGCAGTCATTAATCCCAGAGTCAGGACTTCACTGCCACTGTCTGTGCTGCTCCAACCACAGCCGGCCGGCACCAATGGGTCACAGAGTCCAACATAAATGTGCTGTGCCTCAGACATGTTTAAATCTCCTCTAATGTGCTGGAGCAGAGCGGCCACTCAGACCCCAGAGAGACTATTGAGCAGTTTATTACACAGGTACAGCACTGTGCACTCAAGAATTTTCCTTGAAGTCAGACGTTGTGGCTTACCATTACCTATTTCACTTCAAATATCAAGAGGAATCTGATTACAAAAAACAAGATGCACAAAATGCATTGCCCTTATGAACCAACAGTAAGTACTGAGCTCAAATGGAAATACTGGGGTCTTGCAGAGGATAGTACTCACATTTACTTAAGTATTTTTTAGAGATAATTTTTGACACCATATTTTTTTTTACATCTACTTGAGTTGTAACAGTACTCTTACTTGAGTAAACATTTGTGCTTAATATACTTTACTTTCTAAACATATTTTATTTTGAAATAGGCCTAGTGTCTATTCTTTGAAAATAGCAAGATCTGCGCATTATTTAATATTTGTCCATTCGATTACATCAAATCATCAAAATGTAAATAGCCCATATGGCTACAAATTATGTCCAAACTGTTACTCAGTTCTCAAGTGGCGTTTCTCAAAATACTATTAACTCTTAATTGCCCAATTATTAGGGTCACTCTTTCTACAATATAATTTGAAAGTTACTTTTACTTACTACCTCTTGTGTTTTTATGGGTTTCAGGCAAGATAGATGTGATAGATTCCTAATGTGAAGTTTTTTTTAGGATCTTTCCCCACTCATAAGATACAATATTTTGAATTAAATTCCGGCAAAGGAGCACCGTTGCCATACCCTACACTCAACTAAACTGCGCCGCTGCCCCAATGTTTCAGGGTTTCATCTTTTGACACGCTCTTGTCTCTCGTGCAGCGCAAAGTGTGTGTTTGTTTTGCATGTGCGCTCGGGACGTCCGCTCTTGGTCCGCTCTCTCCACGCTCGGTCTCTGGTCTCGGGCGGGGCGTGGTGTTTTGGGCCTGACTCCGCCCGCCTCGCGCCGCCCGCCTCGCGCTCCTGTGGACCGCAATGATTTAGAAGTTCAGGAATCCCACGTGACGTCAGCCTGGGGTGACGTTATGCTTCTCTAAATAGATCGTATTGTAATCTTTTCTCAGTCCAACGTGGTTTCTTCTGAGAGACTGCTTCACATTTTCTACATTTGTTTGGTAAGTTGAAAAGCACGCTTGGGCACGCGGGTTTTCGTGCATGCGCGTCTATGGCTTTGTGGCACACTGCGCTTCTGCTACTTTTGTCTCTTTTTTTGTGCAACAGCTTGTGATGACTTCGCTGCACTGTTTGGCAGCGCATTGTTTCTCGTTAGTTTTTTGCAAGAAGGATTGCAAGAAGGATAAGAGTGTCTCGATTTTGTTTGTTTAAATGCAGTGCCATCATCCCGTCTCACTTCATCGTTGCCTGTTGACTATTGAAGTTCATCTCGAGTCAAGCCCACATCTACGGTGCACCACCAACACAAGGGCACTCGTGGTAAATGATGAAAGCATTAGTGTACCGCTTTCTCGTCGCTCCAGGCGTGAATGTACGCGGTCCGTGCGCTCCTCCGGCGTCTCTGCGTCTCTTCTGCACCATTGTCACGCCTGTCCCATCTCCGGATAGAGCCTTTAAACCGGCGCACGCTGCGTCCTGTCACTGCCCCGGAGCAAAACTATGCGGTTCGTTTGCAGTTATTCTACACTTAATTGTATTTATGCCTCGTTTATGCGAATAAGAAGTGACCAGCATGACGTCATTCTGCAGCTTTAGTCGGTATTTGATTAAATGTTGTCGAGACGCGGAGGTTTCTTTTAGGAGGGTTTGCTGTGCTGACAAGGCGTGCTTTGTGACCGCTGCTGCTCGTGTTTTAATCACTCGCTTTTATTGCGTTTATGTGACAGCACTATCAATAACCACTTGTTTTTTAAACTGAATTGATTATGGTCTTTATCCCCCGTCTTGGTTTAATTGGCTGCATCAATAGTGTAAAGATATGAGTGTGACACATTATAATTATCTTTTGGCAATAGAGAGAAGCCACTGACATATTTTGTTGCAATCAATTAAGTCACAGCATGTAGGCTACTTAATCATTCTTGAAAACCCACCTTGATTTGATTCTAAATTAAACAACTGCAGTGTTGTTGTAATTAACTAAAACAACAAAAACAAATATATTGTTTGTTTAACTTTTAATGAACAAGACGATTGCTTGTAGTTGTGAAGTTGCTGAATGCGTTCAAAAAACATTTGTTTCTTGGCATCTGGTTTCCTGTTCTTTGCATTTAAAGGATTTAAATAATTGCTCCTTTTTATAGGAAAACCTCCTTGGTAGGCTTTATAAAATCGAGTCAGTTTTGTTTTAGTTTTTGAGCTAAATATTTGGTTTGAGTGCAGGAAAAGTTGCCTCAGGCGTCGCCGAGTTCATATCATGAACCTGAGTTGTCAAAGTGTAGGTTAAGGGGTTTTAAATCACCACATTTCTTTGTGTGTGCCATAATAACCCCCAAATGCCTTTCCAGCTAAACCCTCTTTTCCTCGCCATATTGTTTAAATTGTTCTGTACGACCTACCTGGAGAATTCTCCCCTGCTCCACATGAAATTGAACTCCGCAGCTTAATCCTGCCCCCCTCTCACATCAGGATTTAGTTAATGTAAAGTGTAACTAAATTTCCTTTGCTAACCTGAAACATCTATATCAAAGAAAAACAGCGAAGCGCTGTTTCTGTTGACCCTTTCCTTTTTGTGTGAACTTTTGTGAGGATTAAAAAAGCTAATATGTTATATTAGGAAAAAAAAGGTTAATTTGTGTGTGGTGAAATTTGTTTGTTCAAAACTTAAACATTATGTGAAGGCATATAGTATGTCTAACATAAAAACAGCAGCGGTTGCAGCAAACGGTTGCTACAGATTTTCATTAACACTTTTTAATAAACATTAACTTCTAAACTTTACCATTTCATATTACTTACTATCATAATTTTATACAAAATTATGTAATTTTTTCTTTTTTTATCATTTTCTCTTTTTCTAAATTATTATTTCTTTTATTTTACAATGTGGTCATATTCTGAAAAGGTTCAAAACTGTATTGTATTAATTCACACTTAAATAAGTATCTAGTATTGATTAGTATCAAGGAATCAATTTGAGGACAACGCTGGTATATAGTTACAAATTCCCCTTAAAAAACGTAATGCTATATAGAAATGTTTAACTTGTATGTTGTTGATGTTTGTTGTATGACAGCAGAACAGGTGAGTCCAGGGGCCCTTCTGCAGACGTCGGGCCCCTGTGGTGACAGAAAGAGGGAGCAGAGCTGAGCCTGACACAGAGACCCTGTCCAGACGCAGTTCTGCAGGCTCCGTCATGAACTACAGCTTGTTAGGAAAACAGGACTGCTGCGCTAAACACAATATTTGAGTGTTTTGACTGAGCTTGAGGAAATAGTCTGTGCCCATGTAAAAGACACATATACACCCATAATGTATGAAGGCATTCATGGTTGACACGGGACACGCAGCTGGACTCTGATGCAGATCGTTTTGTGTAAAATGTGTAAGTGTAAACAGAAACAGCTTTTGAAAAAGTGTGATATTTTAATTCTCAGTTTCTATTGACAAGTTTAATGCCGGTACGGCAGCCAAGACATATGTGACATATTTAATTGTCTTGTTGCATTCAACAGCATAGTGTCACTATTTTCTGTCAGTCACACCGCATTGACGCACCTCGAACCTTGTCTTGTATTTTGCTGGAGATTATGAACAGTTCTCTTAGGTATATTGTATACAAAATGTTTAGTTCAGTCGAATCGCACCAATATTAGTTACTGTAACTGTCACTGTACTTAAATACTATGTTTTTGGGGCTCTAAGAACTTTGCTTTAAACAAGGGCTGTAGAATTATTCATAATCCCATTGAAATTACTATTTAAATAGTTGCAATTATCAAATTGCAAAGGCTGCTGTTCCTTAGATAATAGAATGGCCTCTGTAAACAAGAAAATACCTGTCTTTTTATGGAAATATTCCATTAACCCTGTCATTTAGACCTCTGAAAACAGGTTCTGAAAAGCATGTGATTCCTGTATTAGTTTAGCAGTTCATATTTCAAGCTTCTCTCATTAATGCTGATGGATGTGTTCTGTGCACTGTGACTTGAATCCTAATTTAAGAAGCATAAATCGAAATCGCAACACTTTCCCCAAATATTGCCAAAATGGTGCGGCCTTACTTTAAAGTAATTTATTTTGCCTCACAAAAGCCAACAACTGTATTATTTTTCCCTACAGTTGTATGAGAAGCTGACCAGAGTGATGAACTCGGACCAGGAAAGGCCGTTTGTGTGCAACGCCCCTGGCTGTTCTCAGGTGAGAAGGTCAAAGAGTGCACATCTTTGTATCTGAACTGTAATAAGAGCGTTACACTGAGGAGGCTGCACGCACATGCCACAAGAACTACTGGCTCACTAAATACATTTATCACACAATACAATACTTTGTGAGCTGTAACTTTTAAGTAGCATTTTAATATTGCCATTGCTTCACTTTTAGACTAACTGTGAATTTGTTGTGGTGTGATAGAGGCCGGTCACAATAATTACTAAATCAAGTAACACTTTTATTACGGCTTACATACATCATTTATTTCCTTTGAGGATCAATACAGTATTTGATTTAATAGTGTTAGCGTTCAATAAATAATAGATACATAATACTATTATATATAAATAAATATAAATATATAGCAGTGAGCAGATTTTTGTTACTTTTTAAATAATTTATTGTAATATGATAACATTTTAGCTGTAGGGGTTGAATAAGTATCATGGGTGAGTGCTATTTCATTCTGCTATTTATTTTTTGCAGCCCTATTTCTTCAGCTTTTAATACTGCTCATTAAAACAAAAAAGTTGTTCTACTTTATATGTTCATTTTGTCAGTGCCGTAAAGTAGTTTCAGTATTATCGTGATATTTTCCGTAGCAATATATTAAGCTTCAAAATGTGTAGTTGTGACAGGCCTTGTGTGAGTCCTGATCTCTAACCCTCTAAAGTCTGTCAATGAAGAAAACGTGTTTGGATCAACAGTGTGTCTTTGTTCCTCCTCGATAGCGGTTTCCCACAGAAGACCATTTGATGATCCACCGACACAAACATGAGATGACCCTCAAGTTCCCTGCCATAAAGAACGACAACATGTTATCAGGTAAGTTATGGTCACAGAGTCTTCACAGAAAATCTCCAGTACTTTTGCAGGTGTGTGCCTCTGACTCATACACTCAGACACACTTCCATATTATCAACTCACTTTACAACACGTCTATTCCTCCTGCGCACCACTTCAGACAGACTGAGCAACAGTTTCCAAACATGAGATGATTTCAAGGTTTGATAAAAGAAAAAGAGACATTTGATTCATTATTGGTCTAAAATAGTGTAATATGTTGTAGGTTAGGGTTAAATATCAAAATAAACAACTGAAATACAGTAAAAATAACAGAGAAACGTTAACATTTTTTGGCTGCTTTTTAATTTAGTGTAGCCCTGTTATTGGCATGGTTATTTTGGGTGTCACGGTCTGAAAAGTTTGAAAACCCCTGGCATATACTGGCCAAATGAGCAACTTGGATTTTGCACTTTTTTGTACTTTCTTCCCAGTTTTTAAATGGATTGTGTAAACAAAACAAAAAACAGAGAACACGACACAGAGAGAGAACAAAATAAACCAAGGCAGCAAAAGACAAAACAATTAAGTTACAGCACACATTGTCCAACATAAACGTACCACTTTGTCCCGAGTTTGTCAACATTGTCCATTTTCAAATCAAGACCGAATGTCATTTTTTCCATTGTCTAATGTCCATTACTAGGTCAATCCAGTCCTTGGTCATGGATTCAGTTAGTGTCGTCCTTTTTTTGTGATGGCCATCTTACCTGCAGCTAGACATACTGTTTGTTCAAAAGGTATCCATTTATTGTGTAAGTAAAAGGAGTTTTGAAGCCCAAATACCTAGTTCTAAAGTCAAGTGGGATGCTAATGCCGAAGACTGTCTGCAGTGCTTTGCTAATCTCTGTCCAAAACGTATGGTAATGGTTGGCCACTTGGCAACCACATCTTGCAACTTGTGTGCACTTCAGCATGGTGTTATAAAGTACCGTGATACATTTTTCCAACATTTGATTCTGGTGTCTGCCATTGAGATTAATATCTACACACATTTCCTTCTTTTTCCAATTTATTTTTGATTAGAGTAGAATTGTTGTTAAGCTCTTTTGTGTTTTCAAGATTCAGTTAATTTTCACAGTTGCCTAAAATGTACAGTTCAAGGCCAACCAATAACCTTGCCATCAAAGAAAGAACAGAGCGACAGCCAGGTCACTGAAATTGTACCTTTTTTATTATTTACACTGGACAGCGGGATTGAATTTTCTAGGCCAAGTCCTCATTGACCTCTGCTGCATCAGAGTTACAATGCCCCTGCGTATCATTGCGATAGTATATTTTATAATAAGCCTCTGAATGAATGGTGTGACATTGTGGTCATTTTACACGACAGGCAATAATGTTTGAACTCAGGTTTCTTGAGTAATTTTGCCAAAAAGCTAAATTTTCACTGGAAAGATGGTAATATTACAGCACTTTTATACAACTTTTGATTATCAATTAAAGGTTTGGTTCTCAAATTTTTCAGTACCACCTGAGAAAATACTTGGCTTTCTGAGTACCACCAGATCTTAATAGGCCCACATGAAACTAAAACTGAGGCTAAGCCAGGTCTAAAACCACAAATAATGTAGGATTAAGCCAAAAAAGTAAAAAATATATCATATCAGCAAGATAGTATCAGACTCTTTCTTCTGGTGCTACTTTTATAACATACTCTATGGGGGAAAATAAATAGTATTACAAGAAAAGTTGTTAAAATTATTAAAAGTACTTAAAACATTTCCAAGTATTTTCTAAGTAAAAATCTATTGAAGTTAGAGGCATTCTCAACCTTTTTACCCTGAAAAATGTGGTATTTTGGCAGTGCTCAGCTCCCCTAGAAGCTTTTATTGGATCTACTATAAAGTAACTCCATTCTTGATTGTTGACCCTCAATATATTGCTCAGTTTTATACACAAATATTAAGTGCAATGTGCATTACGTTTTAAAAGGTATAGTAATATATGAAAACATTGTAAATGTAAGCAATGCAAACTAATGTGTTTTTAGTTTTGTTTTTCAGGAAAATAATATCCACAAGCCAATTAATAATACATTGTTTTTGGATATTCCAATTGCACACAGATAGATAAAAGGACAGGCAATAAAATAGGGGTTGTGGCTCAATTCAAAGAGCATTTTACACTAAGCTTGAAGATCACAGACAGTGACCAGACCTGGACTTAATCACTACTTTACCATTGGTCAGTGAATAGGCAGGGACTCACAGCCTTTAATTCATTTTGCTTGGATTATTTCTGATGTTGATTTATGTTTAGTCCATTACTTTTTCTGTCATTCCCTAGTGTAAACCAGAATAGCCAAACAAAGCCTTAAATTTGCTTTTAACCTTTAAAACAACCCTGATCCTAAAATCACCTTCCACTGTGAAACCTGATCTATGTGCAGCCCCCACACAAAGTCAAGTTGAACCCTGCGGCTCCACAAATGAGACCCCTCACTCGGCCTGTTGCTCTGGGCTCCATCAGCACAAATAGTCCTGTCATAGGGGCGATATTTTTGGTTTTACATTTTTTTGAACTTGAAGAAATAGTTTATGGCCATGAAAAACTATGCAAAATATAATTTGTTATGAAATGTCCTGAACTGAACTGAGTTCAGGGGTAAATGTTCTTTAATTTGAATTTGAAACGTCAAAAAGTCCATAAATATGGGTTAACTTATTTGTATGTAAAGTGTTTAAACATTTAATTGTCAACATTTCATTACCTATTTCAAACATTTGTACTCTACTGTACATTTTTAACTAAATGCATTTCACAATTACTACTTGTATGTATTTACTGTCTTTGTAAATGTTTTCAGACCAGACGCCCACGCCAACGCGCTTCCTGAAGAACTGTGAGGAGGTGGGGCTCTTCAGTGACCTGGACTGCTCCATTGAACAGGAGTTCTGCAAGGCTCAGGAAGAGGAGGACAGTAAACAGGTACGAGCAGAAGAGAAGAACCCCCAAGGCTAAAGAAAAACCCTGTTTGAACCCAAAGCTACGGCCACCCACAGCAGAGGTCAGATGGTGCTGGGCTGTCTTATGAGAAGCAAAAGACATATGTCATAAAAGATAAGGGCAGATACAAAATGGGGAGACATTGACATAATTTTAAATAAATAAAATTGTTTGGTTTATATAGTATTTCCTTTTTAATAAAGAAGACATTTGATGCTTTTGTCTGCTATTAGAATCTATGACACCCATGGATCCCCATTATGTGTTGGAAAATTTAAATTGCAACTTCCACCTGCCCCTTTTCGGGGATTTTCCATAAACATCATCACAACAAAATGTTGAGCTGCCGGACCAGCCTTTGGAGAGCACAGTTCACCGTAAGGAGCACTGTATGTGTGTCACCTTTTAAGGGAAAAAAAAGGGAAGGAGAATGACCTCTTGTTTGTTATCCCTGGTGCTTTTTTTCGTTTGAGCTATGCACCTGGTCAATGAGCAATATAATTTTTCATATCAGAAAAAATACGTATTTATATTTAACATTTTGCATAAATTGTTTGCGTTGGGACCACCCACGAAGGTTTCGTAGTGATGAAATAAAAAATAAAATTAAAAATCTAGACCGGTCAAAATGACCGCAAGAGTACATAAGGGCTATAACCTAAATTGGTAATAGATTGGGAGGAAAAGATCCCAAAGTTATTCTCAAACAAACCTTGAATCTCCTTGAATAATGTATACATTTGTTTATTCTCTAGTGTTTTCATCTGAGCCGTGTCACTCCTTAACACAATTAGTCTTGTTGACAGAGATGGACAGACAGGTGAACCTTTGTGACCCTCACAGGTTGATGTGATCGTGTTCTTCACCTGAGACATCCAACAGCTTCAGAACAGTCTGTGTCAGGCCTGGCCTCTTACTTATTATTACATAGAAACAGATTTAGTAAAAGACTTGACCCAGCATTTGTATTGCGAGGCTGAACTGATCATTTATAAATGATGGATTGGCCCCTGAAGCACCTTCACCTGACACATGGGGACTAGTGAAATCAGCAGCAGACAGAGTTATCTCATGTCTGTAGATGTGTCTCAGGTCAGTGTCTCGCCTCAGGCCTGTGTGGTTTAAGGTCCTGCACTGTCAGCACAGGCTTGTCTGAGCAGCTCTGGAGACGACACAGCTTCATGTGAGAGGCTTCACTCCAGGATTTTGGATTTACACCTATTTAGTGTCCTTGGTTAAATACAATAGACATATTTGTACATAGTAAGTAACTCAAAGTGCTTACTATAATAAAAGATGCATTCACAAAACAAATAAATAGAAACACAAAAATCATTATAAAATTTACTATAATAGAAAAGAGTGGAGATAAAATCCTTTCAGTCACACAGCTAAACAGAACTGTTTAGCAGTTTAGCCTAGATCTGATTATTGTCAGAGCAGAGACCTGTCTCACATCTTCGGGAAGACTGTCGCAGATTTTTGCTGCACAAAACAGTGGACAGTTGATGACACTGATGGTGATGGTTATTGGCAAAGCATCTGGTGAAAAACCTATGCAAAATTGCTCTGTAATTTAAAGCCTTTTGTAGAACTGCAGTGATAAATTGACTAATCCTAACTTGTCGACTATGACAAACAATAATAATTGTATATTGATCATTGTAATTGTTATCTGGATGATACAGACTCTATAACACATATGAAAAGACCTTTATGTAACAAAGACGGCGGCATTATTAAATCAAATTGAATAAACAAGAACAAAAAGTATATTTTCCTCAATAACACACTTTATTTGACAAAATCTAGAAACCTTCAGTCACTGTATTTCTACCCTCATTTGGTTCATAATGTATTTTAAAAAGTCTCAATGTACAACAGAAATAGTTAGAAATCAAATAAATAATTGCTTACTAGTTAGTAGTAGCCCAAGCCTTTAATGAGTTCATTTGTTTATTGCATAACAGGGCTGGGGTCCTTGATATGTGAGAACAAGCCTGTGAAGAGTTAACATTTCATTTACATGTTTGTACCAGGACCTTGTTATTCTGTCAAGTCCACATACGAAGAGAAATGTGGTGTTGATTATGCGCCGCACTCCGGAGAAACCTGCAGATGATAATTTATACAGTTTCTCATTATCCAGAGAGGTATGATGCCCAAGGCCAAACAGCCCCAGCGCCGCTGTGATGAAACTGCACTTGTGGAAAGAATGTGACAGTCTGACAGTTGCTCACCTTGAACGTTTGTCTGCAGAACATCACGCTGCACAGCCAGGCCCAGCACCAGCCGCCCCACTCACGGATGGGCAACCACGACACCAGCATCGTCATCCAGCAGGCCCTGCCCTCGCCACAGTCCAGCTCCGTCATCACTCAGGCGCCCTCCACAAACAGACAGATTGGGTGAGTCCCTTCTTATGCTCATGTTGGAGAGAGAACAGGAAAACAGAACACGCATTACTGCCCTCTATAGAACCTTTAAAAGTTTGTACACAAAAACATTATGAATTCCAGAATGGAGGCAAAAATGAAGTGGAACATGGGATTTAATTGGAGAAACTAGGATTAACCTCTGAATATCACAAAATATGGAAATAAAGGTGGTTTTGTCAAAGAAAAAGCACTCAGATACATGTGAGTGATATCAGTGCCTGGTTTAAACACATTTACTATTGCATTTTATATTGTTCGATTGTTGATTAAAAAGGAGTTTATGACGATACTTAAAATTTTTGACAAAGGCATAATCCTGATTTTTGTATTTTACTGGACAAATACTCACAGAAATGTTGAACCTACAATAGTTTTCACCAAATATTATACAGTTTATCACAAATTATACTTCATTTTTGTTAGACTTATATTAACATTTTAGGCTTAATGAATATGTTTTTGTTGTTGTTTGGAATAGAGCAGCAAACCAACTGACATTTCTACTCTGAGAATTCAAAATTTTTGCTCACATTTTGTTAAAATGTTTTGCATTTAGATCTGAGTGAAAGCGTTTTACCTCTAGCCCAGCATTTTGAACATTCTGATGACATAGCATTTTAAGGGGTCTCTATGACAGGCATTGCGTTATGTGAATCTGTGTCTTATAGAAACCTGATATTTGGGGGTCTCACCTCGACAGTGTCACCTCGACAGTGTCACGGCGACGGCCTTGGGCTGAGCTTGTCCTTTGTGTCCGCGCTGTCATCTGCCTCAGTCTCGAGGGGAATGTCGGGGTTTTGTTACACTTGTGCCGTGTGTGTGGGTCCTGAGATTCATGTTTTGCTGCTCATTGAGTATTGTCCCACAGCAGAGCACGCCAAAGCCTCCCAGAGGATACGATGAGGTCATTGTTGAAGCCCCGGCCGTGCCTGCTTTTACAACAGTTTTGCGTTTCATGCTCCAAAATAGTTCCTTTCACTCTATGGGAAATTTAGTCCAGCGCTTAGAACAGCCTCTCTGTCACTGTCGGGTATTAAGTAACACAAACATTATGCAATCAACACATTTGTCAGTGCACATTCTTGTTTATTGAATCTACCATTTATAGCCATCTGTTTGTTTTTATTAATTGCCACAAATTTAAAATCCTACAGTGTTTCTGGCCAGGTTCTGGTTTGGCCTGCTGCGGTCTGTGCCAGGCCTGTTGCTGTAGACGTGTGCTTATGGCACTTCTGGAGAGAGCTCAGGCCTGTGCTGAGCTGTGAGGAGCTCCAAGGAGCTGTGAGGAGCAGTGTGTGGAGGTGTGTGTGAAGCTGTGAGGAGCAGTGTGTGGAGCAGTGTGTTTAGCTGTGAGGAGCAGTGTGTGGAGCAGTGTGTTTAGCTGTGAGGAGCAGTGTGTGGAGGTGTGTGTGAAGCTGTGTGGAGCTGTGAGGAGCAGTGTGTGGAGCTGTGAGGAACAGTGTGTGGAGGTGTGTGTGAAGCTGTGAGGAGCAGTGTGTGGAGCAGTGTGTTTAGCTGTGAGGAGCAGTGTGTGGAGGTGTGTGTGAAGCTGTGTGGAGCTGTGAGGAGCAGTGTGTGGAGCTGTGAGGAACAGTGTGTGGAGGTGTGTGTGAAGCTGTGAGGAGCAGTGTGTGGAGCAGTGTGTGGCGCTGTGAGGAGCAGTGTGTGGAGCAGTGTGTGGAGCTGTGAGGAGCAGTGTGAGGAGCTGTGAGGAGCAGTGTGTGGAGCTGTGAGGAGCAGTGTGTGGAGCTGTGTGAGGAGCAGTGTGTGGAGCTGTGTGTGGAGCTGTGTGGAGCTGTGTGTGGAGCTGTGAGGAGCAGTGTGTGGAGCTGTGAGGAGCTGTGTGTGGAGCTGTGAGGAGCTGTGTGTGGATCTGTGAGGAGCAGTGTGTGGAGCTGTGTGGATCTGTGTGTGGAGCTGTGAGGAGCTGGGTAGAGTAAGGACATCAAGATTATTTGGGTAATTGATAATCGTCAGTATCCTGGTCAAAATGATTATAAGAATAATTGTGACTATTTTAGAAGCAAACTTCAATCGGTAGGCCTATCCAGTGGGGATGCTTTTTGTCATTTGGAGACAGCGCAGACACATGGTTGTTGTTTATATGGTCATTACATTTGCCAGTGAGGAATAACTATAACTATCTAACTACAACCTTTAGTTTCTAAAGTTCACTTATTACAGTAGGATTTGTGGCACTTGGTGAAACAAAATATCAATTTTATTGTCAACCTGGTGTGGCCCGTTATGTTTATAATGTAGAATAAAGATAGATTGAGGAATGTTTATTACGAGGTTGCTAGCTTGTATGCTGGTTTTAGAGATAATCGCTAATGGTAACAATCTACATGTTTCACGTCCTCGTGGTATTGTTTTCTAAAAAGACTTTGGTGTTACTCACGTGTGGTCGTGCTCTCCCATTGAAAATGTATTGTGCTAACTCCTGGAATGGTGCCAGACTATTGGAACACAGCATTTTAAGAGTCTTTAGTCCAAAAAATGCACCTAATGTAAATACTTTTTTTTATATATGTCTGTTTTTGCCATATTAAGTTTATTTTGTCATTCAGTTTGAGTTCATAAAACTGGTCATAAACTAGTCCTGGTCTTGACAAATTGTTCAGTTGTGATGTTTTTTTCTCACAATAATTGCAACACTAAAATTTGATATTATGACATTTCTTGTGTGGAAATATGTATGTTGAGTTGTGTGTGGAGCTGTGTGTGGGGTTGTGTGTGGAGTTGTGTTTGGAGTTATGTGTGGAGCTGTGTGTGGAGTTATGTGTGGAGTTATGTGTGGAGTTATGTGTGGAGCTGTGTGTGGAGCTGTGTGTGGAGTTGAGTGTAGAGTTATGTGTGGAGCTGTGTGTGGAGTTGTGTGTGTGTTGTGTGTGGAGCTGTGTGTGTTGGTGCTTGTGTAGCTTTACAGCTTGAGGAGCTGGTGAATATTGGATGGGAGGCACATCAGTTAAGCTTGACTGACACTGCGCTGGGCTCTTTGTCCAGAACAGGGTGGAATTTCATCCTCTTGAAGGAGCAGCAATCACTGCTGTAACAGAGACTTGGCCTGGTGTGCCTCACCTGAGTTTACCTGTCATTAAAACTCCTCCAGCCAAGGCTTTATCCAGATCATGCTTATGATTGTCTCATTTTTTTTTAAATAATCATAATAAAAGTGCATCAGATCTCCCTTTAAATCTAGTTCAACTCTGAACTCATTTCTGATTATATAATTAACTGTAAAACCACTGACTCAGATATGGCATGGTGAATGTGATCCATTTGGTTGTTTTCAGAAAAGTCTAGCTGAGAATATTGTCTTTAGGCTATACTTTGACTGATGTTATAAATGCCTGAAACACTAATAAGTGATTTACCAACCCATTAAACTACTATTATGCTTTATTAAAATCATTCTGGAGGTAAGATAGTAATTTAGAGAAAAGCTCTAATAAGAGTAAATCTTTGAGTGATCACTATAATCTTGGATCCGTCTGCCTGGCTGGTGCAACAATACTAAACATACAGCATCCAATGAATTAGGATAACAAGTCATTTTCATTGCTCCACAATGTTTACTAAAGAGCTTTGAGGCTTGGAATCAATTAGGATTGGTTTTCCTCAAGTCCATTTACTTTAGGGCTGATCGGTGCCGGCAGCTGTGAAACCTGAGGACCACTCACTCTTTCTCTTTTCTTCTCTCGCTCTCGGCTCCAGCCCCTTAACCATCTCTTGTGGGACCTCCACTGACACAAGCCAGTGTTAAGAGGAACAGCCGATTTTAATGTCACAACTGTCATTAACACGCAAGAGGAACTGGTGTACTACACTTCTGGAGGATTTCTGCTACAATTTAAAACATCTGGGGCTTGGTGAAACTTATGAGTTAAATGTGCTGGACATTAAGTCTGGGCGAGATTTTTTGGGATAATTATGATAATATCATAACAATAATCAGATGGTATTTTGCAGAAATGTGCAAAAGCATGCCCAAATGTATAAAATCACAATAATGCAGGAATATCCTTTTCTGGATGATTACTGTGCAAGTTTTGTATTTATTTATTTTTAACATATATATTTGTTTATATTTGCTTCCTTTTTTTTAACTATTTTTTTTCATATATGCTCAAACTTTGCATATCTTCAAAACTGCTGCTTCGATGTTCTCAAAGTCAGCCCCCGATACAAGCTTAAGTGAATCCTCTGTGCGTGTTGGAGGTGCAGGTATGATGCAGGTACTCACTTCACATTCTTCTTTATCAGTGATCGGGAGACAGTTGGATGCACCTGGCTTAACTTAAAACATATTATAACACAGATGTGGTTAAATAACTGCAATTCAGTTTATTTGCTGCGATTTTCAACACCTCCATATTCCTCTGTGAGATTTTAGATATATAATTGTGTGCGTGACTCCTGTACACATAAGCTTGTCGTTTCATGCTACTTAGTAATGTGTCAGGATCTGTGCAGCGCGTCCGCTGCACGACTGTTTGTGCAAAGGAAGTTCATTTATTGGTTTCCATGTTTCTAAAACTGCATTACTTTTTCACACCTTACACTCTCCAAACAACTTGTGGTTCCTGGTGTTGCCCTTAGGGGAAGTAACACTGAAAGATGGTTGGACTTTTTATGTTCTGGTTTCATGCCGTGCACAAGTGGAGAGTGACATGTTTGCTATAAACTTCCTGTGTTTCTGCAGCAAGATTTTGTACATCTGCTGATTAATTTTAAAATAGACAATTTTATACCCTGTTTACCCCGTGGTGTGCTCTTTCACTATCTTTTATCAGTTAAAAGTGATACAAAATTCTATAAAATAACAATAGGCTGTGCAATTAATCATGTTTTATAGAACCGAGGTCCAATCATTTCATATATGTTTTTTATCAAAAGGTTTACAGCCTATCTTCTGTAGTAACATGTGGTTTGGAGCAAACTTCAGAATTTGGAGCTGTAATTTGGAATATTTTTGTGTCAAATGGCACTGATTAAAAGTCTGTCTTGTTTACGTTCATAAATATTCATATTGGAAGCCAACAAATGAGCCAATCAATATGAGGAAATTAAATCATAATATTTTTTATTTTATTTTTTCTATATTGCCCAGCCCTAAGTGAATGTATTTGTTAAACTTAAAATGTTAGTGCAACCAATGATGTCATGTCATGTTCAGACAACTCAAATATGTCCTATTACATGTATTTTTTACAATTAATTATGAGGTGCAATTTATTGTTTTTCCATTACAAGTTTCCATGTTATCCTTTGGTGCGTTGTATAACATTTTCCAAACAGATAATCAAATAAAAAACAGCTGATTTCAACAAGCATTGTGCAAGAAATCACAATAGCCCCTGCAGAGACTTATGGGTGTTCCACGGACAAACTTTGACCTGTTCAACCCAACAAATTCAACAAAAGATCCTTTATTATTGTTTATGATTAGATTGCTTTTAGAAAGTGCTGAGAAGGAAGGAGGTCTTTCCCGAGAGCAGGACCTTCGCTAAGTGCCAGAGGTGCCCCGAGTGTTTGCGTATACGCCGATGTTTGACAGGATTAACACAAGTATATGATCAGATTAATTACAGGCGAAAGCAAAGGAAGTCCATCTGACCTGAATTAAGATGAGCTCATTGTGTAGTGCAGCGGGTTTAACAGTGCGCCTGTCGAGGAACGCCCAGTCTCTGTTCCCTCTTCATTCCAGCGGGACTGTGTCATCCCTGCCCCGCGGCCACCACACATGCAGCAGCAGAGGAGTGTGGAAACGGGGGATCAGAGGGAGAGATGGAGGAGAGGAAGAGAGGAGGAAATGAGGGATCAGGAGGCTGCAAAGGAGAAGGATAGGCGTCAGATGTGGATGTGGAGGAGACTGGGCTAATACTGAGCGGATACAGGACAAATGAAAACACAGAGGGTAAAGGATGGATTATGTTTGGTCGAGTGCATGGTTAAAGGTGCAGCAAGTTACTTTTCAGGTAGAGGATCGCCACCTGTTGTCTCCATGGTCATGTTTTTGCTTTGCCTGGAATTTGCCACGATATGGCACGATATTTCTATTGCCAAACAATCTGCATTCTCAATGTGTGCAGACTTGCTTCTCCAAAGATCTGACCTGTAAATAGTTTGTCACAGCTTGTCTCCATGGTATATTTATATTACCTTGATATAGAGCTGCACAATTTGGGAAAATTGTCTAATTGCAATTTTGTAAGTATTGTGATTGTGATTAGATTTGCGATTCTGTTAAAAGTTCTCATTTTCAATGCGTCCAGGAGAACTGACAAGAAGACTGAATCAGGCCTACCCAACACACTCATAAAAAAATCAAATTTCAGAACATGTTTGTACAGATCTAAACTACAGGATTAGCTGTGCAGAATAAAACAGGATTTTTTGTTGTATGTGGTGGAAATGATTTTACTTCAAAAATTGCAGCCATTGCGATTCGCTAATTTCATCCACTAAAATTGCGATATCACTTCTTCTGAAAGTTTACACTGTGATTGGTTAAATCCACCTGTAGCTCACTCAGATCCTTACAGAGGCTGACCAATTGGAGAAGTGGGTGGGGGGAAAAGTGTCTATGTTTGAACCTAGAGTTGCATTAAACAGAGGAAAGATGAAGCACAATATGAGAATAATACAATAAGAATGAGCTCACAATTCAGTTTTTATCACAACATTGCTCAGTCTTAAACACATCTTTACAGCAGCTTTCCAGACGCATTTTATATTTCCTGCATTATTCATTACGCCCCATACTCGATGGTGCTAAGGGACTTCTGTTGCCACAGCTGCCCTGGGGTAAACCGATTGAATCGGGGCTGCCAATCTGCCCCTACTGCCCCTCTGAACTCCACCAATCACGCACACAGATTCATACATTCATACAGAGGTGAGTGAAGTGTCGTGCCGAAGAGCTCACAGAACATCCAAGATTTCTTAATGAGACTACGCATTGTTTTTGTTAAGGGGCAAAATACCAAAACACAAATTTATTTCGTAAGATCATTTCCGTTTCTTTGGCTCTGCATTGGCGTGTCTTAATTGTGCTCCCCAGTGAAGACACCCTGTTACACATAACTCCGCCGCAGCACCCATCCCTCCTTTGGCCCGCTAATAAAAGTCAGCCCATGTCGTAGCCCATTAGCGCTGATTTATTTGATCAGATTGGTATTATTTCCTCCGTCCAAACCTCATGGCACTCTCCTCCCACCAGTGATTAAAGGCAGTAAATCAGGGGCAGGTCCTGTGTAGTGTTTACTCTGAGAGCCAGGCAGCTGCAAGTTGTTTGAGGCCCTTGTTTCTCTCGGTGTTTACCTCCGTCACCATGGAGACTGCACCACCGTCTCCTCAGCGTCTGGAAGTTGGCCCTGGGCTGTTTTGGTTACGTTCGAAAGTTTCTAGCTGCTGTGTCTAACCCAGAGCTTGCGCGCTGTGACTTCACCCAGCGAGAGGAGCGAGAGCAGAGCTGTTGAACGAGGAGAGGGGGGAAGAGAGGCAGAGAGAGTGGGAGAGAAAAGAGAGAGAGGCAGAGAAAGAAAGCAGAAGAGAGACAGAGAGAGAGAGAGAGAAAAGAAAGAGAGAAGGGAGGGGCGAATCTGGGGTAGGCCGGCACAGGGTGGGGGAGGGCCAGAAGCCAAGAGCATTACATCATTACTGGAGCAGAGTCAGAGAGGAAAGGATATGAGTCAGTGAAGAAAGTGCACCTCTCTCTGTCTCTCTCTCTCCTTCTTTCTCTCTCTCTCTTCCTCTGTCTCTCTGTCTATCTCTCTCTTTTCTCTCCCTCTTCCTCATTTTCTCACTCTCTCTGTTCCCCTCTTTCCTTCACCCTCTCTATTTCTTGCCTCTCTCTCTTGGCTCTCCCTTCTCTCTACTCTCTCTGTCTCCTCTATCCCCCTCCCTTTCGCTCTCTCTCTCTCTTCTTATGTCTCTCTCTCTTTTTTTCTCGCCCTCCCCCCCATTCTCACTCTCTGTCTCCATCTCTCTCTGTTCCTTTCTTTCCTTCACCCTCTATCTCTTTCTTTCCTCTCTCACTGGCTCTCCCTTCTCTGTCTCTTTCCCTCTCTTGTTCTTTCTCTTTCCTTTCTCTCTCTCTCCTCTCTCTCCCCCCTCTCTCTTCTCTCTCTCTGTCGCTCTTCTTTCTCTTTCTGCCTCTCTCGCCTCCTTCTCTCTCTCTCTGTCACACTCCTTTCTCCCTCTCCTTTTCTCTCTCTCCCCTCTTTCTCTATTCTCTCTGTTGCTCTCCTTTCTCCCTCTCTCTCTTTCTCTCTCCTCTATTCTCTCTCTCTCCTTTCTCCCTCCTTTCTCTCTCTCTATTCTCTCTGTCGCTCTCCTTTCTCTGTTTCTCTCTCTCTTTCTCTGGATGGCAGCCAAAGCCCTTGTGTTGCTTCAACACTCGACTCAGGATGGACTGGTACAGTAGAATTTCACAGATGGAAGAGCAAGTGCAAACGGGCTGTTGGCAGCTGAATTTGTAGTTGAAAGTTGAGAATCGGATGATCAAAGATACAAAATTGAAGTTGGATGAATTATGTGTTAAATATCCTGTCTTATTTTCCTTGTTTTGGCCTGGTTTAGTCCGGTACAAAAACATACCAGACCAGGGTAGTCGTTGTTATGCAAACTTTGGGGAATGAGATGAGAAAGAGTGTGTAGGAGAAGTGGCAATGATGTCAAATGTCAGTGGAGATGGTCTCGAGGTGGATGTGGGCGGAGCTTGGTTGAAATGCTGGGGTAACATGAGAGCTGTGGGTCAGGACTGCAGAGTGTACCTGCTCTGCCCCTGGGGCCAGGGCTAGAGGTGCAGACCATTATCAGCCCCCATCATGGAGCTACACCATGTTTTTATTCAATCACATACACGTGCACAGAAAACTGCACATGAAACACTCATCTGCACACAAAACAAACAGAAAATGTATTTGCAATGGTTCAAATAACTCTTAAAATAAATACTAATGAAGTAGGGGAATATATAAGGTCTGGCTATTTGTCACTATTTAAAGCAACACTATTACTTTAGTTTTCTTAAAGGTGGTTCACTGTATAACTTTTATGTTGGTGGATTACGTTTCAGTATTGTGGGTTGAAGTGGGTAAGAGTGTGCTTGTGTTTTCAATTTAATTTTTAAATTTAATTTTATTGTCTCCTGTGAGAGTTTAATGCCATACTGTCGACCATGCCAGTCAAAGCAATAACATTTTCATGGAGAAAATGGGTGATAGACCCTTCATGAGAAAAGTTACATAATGCACCTTTAACCTTCTGGTATATGACATAAAGAATAGCATTAAAAGGTTGTCAGGGCATTTATTGATGAAATTTGTAATCTCCCCCTTTACTGTGATAATATCGTGAGATTTGGAGATGGCTACAACCTTTGTATTTACTAATTAGTAACAAAGAAGTAATCTGCAAACAGCTTTGTTTAAATCAATACACTGCAGTTAAAGGAGCACAAGCTTTAGAGTTCAGCCTGTTACTTTCAACCATTAGTTTCTTCCAATCAATTTGCACATTACTCAAGCACAGCTGAGGAGGCCTTGTAGTGATGCAATACGCTGCAATTACTTTGTTTTGCTAAAGTTCATATGTTTGGCCTGGCTCCCACTCACCATAGCACCATTTTGTTTTAAAATGATCACAAAAGCAGAATTCAATTTTACCCCTGGTTTCACACACCAAAAATACACACAATAATACATGAGGCATTTTAACTTCATGCTATTACAGTAAAAACATTTACTCTTATTTCTGTCAGGACCTGTTTGAGATGTAGAGCTGTGGACCTTCATTGTACTTTCATGACTCTTCCCATGTGGAACAGTTTGGATTTACTCAGATGTCGTACACGCCGTTAAATGAGTGTGATTGTGATAAATTGGGATGTTGGACAGGACTGACACACAGTTCGGATGGTAATGGCTGTGAGGTTGTGTGTACGGAGCAATCTGAAATGTCTGAGTAAATGCACATATTTAGCTCTGGAAAAATACAGGTATTTATTCAGGTGGGGGGCAGTTAGAGTTGGTATAACCTATTTGGCCGTCACTGCTTCACCGCACGGTAACTCGAGCCGCTGTGATGTGGTCATTGATTACATTAACGGCCTGAACACTGCGCCTCTTAATGTTTCTGTTTGTGCTAATTTCAAAAAGCTCTAGATTTATTGAGTTTTATTGACTGGGAGTTATTGATTTACCAAATACACATTTTTAATGTTACCTGTTAAATATTACATTTAGTTACATTGCAACATTTAGGTGTCTACAGATGTTTTGTCTCAAAGAAAACACTGTTGTTTTAACAATACTGGAAGATGTAAGGAGGGCTTTACTCCTGTGATCACCAATTTATGACATCTACAAGTTGCTGTTTAGTGCATCATATCCATGGAAAGATTAATCCAAATTAATATTTGTTTTTGAGTTGCATTTTTGCCAATTTAAGTGAAATTAGTGTTAAAGCACAAGTCTGCAGTGCTCTTACTCACTTAAGTAAACCATGTGTTAACTTTCATAATTCAGTCACTAAGAGTCCTAAAACTTAGTAGAACTGCAACAATTAATTGACTAATCATATCAACTAAAAAAAATAATTGTAGTTGTATTTTGATAATTGTTATCTGGACTATACAGACTCTAAAACATGTTAAAAAAAAAGTTAAAAAATGTTTTATAACTTTACACAATGGCATTTGCATTTTGTATTAAAATGTAAAAACAAAAAGAAAGAATAAACAATGATAATAATTTCCCAAACACTTCAGCCTTTAGTCACCATATTACAGCATCTATTTGGTAAAAGAAAAAAATATTTTAAAAGTCTCAGTGTACAATAGAAATAGTTTCACAAGTCGACTAGTCCCTTGTTTTTAACCATTGTGCTGGGAAAACTAGTGTGCCATGAGTTATTGCCAGGTGCCTTGAAAAAATGGATGCACACATGTAATTGAGTAATTTCCCCATTTTGGAGTGTCCTGAGCAACTTCTGTACCAAAAAAAACAACACAATTACCAATGACACAGTTACAGAACCAGACACTGACACTGACATTATTTGCCACATTATATTCCAATGTATTTTACCAAAAGATCTGATTTGGTCATGTTTTAGTTGATGGTGTACCGTGGTATCTTTTCAAACAACTGTGCCGACTCAAAAAAGTTATAAAACACTGGACTTGTCAACTACTAAAATGATACTTAGTTGCTGGCTGCTCTAAAAGTTGTTGTCATCAAAACTACACCGTAAATGTCTCATAAGAAACTTATATAAATAAAACTTCATAACTCCATAAAACTTCACACACAAACATTGATTGAAGCCCTTCCCTGCGTGTCTCCAGGCCTGTACCCGGCTCGCTGTCGTCGTTGCTGCACCTTCGGAACAGACAGAGACAGCCTCTGCCTGCCTCCATGCCTGGAACGCTGCCAGACCCCGCCATGCCCGGCTCCTCGGTGCTCATGCCAGTGAGTACCACCACACACCACATATCTGCCACCTCTGCAGACGCGTCACAAATCACAATTAGTAATATGTGAAGGCAGCGGTTATTTAGGGAATATAATGTGCTCTACAACTGTACGTCCGCCGTTGATGGGGTCTCAAACTGCAAGCACTGTAGTTTGGACTTCTACAATGTTCTGTTAGTTTAGCAGTTCATAATTATTGTCTCAAATATTATTGCTCCTATATGTGTGTAATTTCTTTGTGATTTTTAAAATTAATTGTCAATCTAATTGCACTCCAAAACTAGATTGAAATTGTTATACAAGTTTCTCTTACAAATCGTTCCATCCTACATGTAATTGTTTTCCAAAAATCTAGAAGCTTTTTCAGAAAAATGTTCAAAAATATTTAACATCTTAAAGACAGTTGTTGTAGTTAACATACTGTGACACAATGGAAATGTTCCCATTGTAATATGTAATTCTGTGCTTATTGTGAGGACAAACATCTGCAGTGTTTATTGAATTAGGAGCCATGCTTTTCTGGAGAAGATTGACGGTTCAGGAAAAGGCTGCAGGTTTGGGTGATATTTTTACACAAAACACACTTAGTGCAATTACAGCTGTGTGTCAAGCTCTAGAGCTGAGTCTCTGAGGACAAGAGGAGGGAGGGGTCAGGGAGGGGGCGAGGGGTCCCAGCGAGAGAACAGCACCACCATGGCTTTAAGGCTACATGTCTAATGCACAGCTATAACTGAACATGGAGCGCCCTTTCAGCTGCCTTATTTGTGTAAATGCACATCTCAGTTTGAAATATGACGGCACTGACCTGGGACTGAACTGCATTTGTTGACTTATCTTACACCTTTTTAAGATCTGCAGGGTGAAGAGGCCTTTGGTTTAAGTGTTAGCCAGACTGACACTGGCCGCTCGCCTCTGAGATCACACACTCGGGTACAGCAGCTTCCTGTGTTAAGTCCTTTTGTGCTGGCTTCCTGTTTTGGGTCAGTTATCATCACAGAGCTGCACTGGGCAGCAGCCGGTCGTGTGAAAGAGGACTTTGGTTCCTCTCATCTTTCATAGCTGTATGGGACAGAAAAGTGATGTCATTTACACTTGTCAAAAAATAAGCAAAATGTGGCTTGTATTAAAAAAAGTTCTTGTACAGAATTGTGTGTAAACTGTGTGAGTGACATTTGCTAATGTTGTCATCTTCAGATGGAGAGACAGATGTCTATGGGTTCCAATATGATGGGCATGCACGGGCCGGCCCACAACAACTCCTGCTCCACTCACATTCCCGCTATGCACTCAGAGACCAAAATGGTGAGCCTAAAAGCACATTCTGCTGGATGTATATGGGACACATTTAAACAGTCTTTTCCACTGAGTGGTGCCAGCAACGCTGCACTCCAGGCCTGTGTGGATTTCATCATCGGTGTGTAATCAAAGCTGTGTCTGAACCTGCCAGTGCAGCAGGAGACTCAGGCGGAATAAAGGCCTCTTTATGTGGCTGCGCTGCCCACTGACGGCCTGATGTATATCTTAATGTAGCAAACATGTTCTGTAGGTCCTGCAACTTGTTAGCACTAGTTTAACACAGTGGGAAAATCAAGTGACCTCATCCCTCACAGAACAGCAGTTTGAGGGTGTGGAGTAAGAGAGAGTGAGGCAGCTCAGGTCTGAGACTAAAGACACCTGTTCCTTCAGTTCTAGTCCTATGTCTAATGACTGACAGTTATAATCCTGGTGCTATACTGTAACACCAACATGGAAAGCCGACATTTGTTTTCAAACTAAACCTTAAAAGTGGGAAAGTCTCTGTGTAAAAACAGAAGAGACAGAGCTATCAGAGAATGACAGTGTCTAATGAAAAGTGTTGATTGTGCTGAGGGTTGAGCGTGTGGTGGAGAGGCAGAGGTAGCAGAGGTCATTACAAGAGTTATGGCTCTGATAAAGGAGAGCAGGAGCATTCCCAGGGCATTTAATTCTCCCTCTTCCTCCTGCGCTTTCAAGATTGATCGTCTTTGTAGTCTTTTGTATCTCCTCAACTGTTCCTATGGTAACACTCGGGGTAACACAATATTAGTGAATTAGGCTTATCTCTCCCCTGGCCGTCATCCAGACACATCTTTTTTCTGCTCTATCGGGGTAATTGAATTGTAAATGCTCGACTGGGCCTCCCAAAAACATATGCAGTCACTAAATAGCTGCAGACCTCTTGGCCAGGCAACTTTCTGGTTAGTTAGCCATTGAGAAGCGAAGCACAACAACCAAATGTGGATCAATTGAGATAGAGCTCCCTGATGTCTGAACGCAACTGATGGAATTTGATGATTGTGCACAGAAAGTGAGAGTCTAATTCAGTTATCACGACCCCATCTCCAAGGTAGGCTTCATAAGTATGGAGCAGGTCTCTAATGTCTGTAATATCCGCGCCCTGGCCAGGTCGATAAATACGGACTCGCTATCGGATAACTGGGCCATGATCAGGCCCATGTGTCCCCTGCGACGTCCACAATCCGCCTCTAATCACATTACCCCGGCCATGTTGACTTTCCACCAATGGGAGATCTCCGCACTGTAACCCCACACCCTGGATGCACTCTTTCTGCTCCACGTTTGCTTTGGGAGAACAGCGTCCAAGAAGAACTTTGATTGACATGCACTTAACAGATGATGCGAGACAGATTATCAGTGCACAAGATTTATTTGCATCAATATTAGAATGTGTATGATTGCAATGAATTATTTGCAAATACTGCGATTAGTTTCCGTAAAACTAATTATAGACTTAAATAATTACATTCTAATAATGACAGAAAAAGCATGTAATTAATCACGATTAATCACAGTTCCACAGAGGAAAATGTTCTAATTTCATTATTCACAAATCTAAATAACTTATTTAAAAGCACAACTAACTACAGTTTAAGTCTAGATATTGCATTTCATGTTGAATCTGCGACCTCATGCTTCAGGTAAATGTAAGCTATATGACCAAACTATAGGTTTAGTGGTTTATGGGCCCTCCATACACTCTTAGACCTATGGTTACAATCAGTAACTGAGCGTTATGGTGGGAGATGGAGCTGCTGGCGTTGGTCTGGCATCTACAAGTGCTCTATAATAGTTTGGGGAAATGTTTGGGCCATTTTACCAGTTTTAGTGCTCACGCGTGACTCACGGCGCGCAGATCTCCACGTTGTCTTTATTTTGTTCTGCGCTCATAAACACCAAACGGTGAGTGATCTGCACCTGTATACATAAGGACTGTATGTGTTAAATGAACCTCATGATTACATCGCTGCTCCTGTTCCTTCCTCCTTCGCTCAGGTAAAGCCTCCTGTGTAATCTAAAAGCCTGTTTCGACAAAGCAAACCGGATGATTAATCTGTGTCAATTTGTGATTAATGTGTCAATTTTCACATGAGTTAATGCGTTAACTTTGACAGCCCTAATTATCTTATTTATTAAGCAATTTTGACCTCCACAAACATCCTCTGAATATGTGATGTGATTTTTGTACTATTGGACATTACTTAAATATCACTCTCAAATGGTAATACTCTTGGACCAGTTTAAAATGTGCCTGTGGACAGAATACAAAAATAGCAAATCAAATGGCAAAGCTTGTGAGTAAATTACACATGGACACAAGTTTTTGCCAAAAATGGGAACCAGAAACTAGAGTCTGATTGATTATCGCTGAATGAATAAGAGAGAATGACACTTGTTTTTAATATTTCAAATGTGTTTATTATGAGCTGTAAGATTTTCAGCTTTCCTTACCTTACATTTTTTACCATTTGCCTGCTTCAACATCAGTGTGTAAAACAAATAAATCAACATATACAGACAGGACATGAAACAAATCTTGAAATAAAAGACACAAAACAAATTTAGATATATATAAACGATGTGCTAACGTTTCTTGAAGTTCACATTCAGTCCAACAAATACTTGAAACATTTTATGTAATTTGTTATTTTATTAATAGAATCAATACAAAACCTTACAATGAATGAGACAGTGTGTTTTGGACTATATTTTAAACTTTTATTCCAGCTGTGGTTTGATATGTAAACTTTAAGCTTTTTCCCAAGTGCATTTGTAGACTTCAGATGAGGAGACCTTAAGTTTGATGAGTTTTGAAGTTCAGCGTTTCTGAATGAGCTTCTTTCATTGTTTTTAAGGGATGCTGGCGCTGTTGTCCAGTGATTGTGTAGTATTTGGTGGTAACTGGAGGTCGGTGGAGCAGGATTAACCCTCCCCTGTCCGTCTGTCTGTCTGTCAGGGGCAGCATGCTTTGGCCCCAGAGCCCAGGCTAATGAAGGCTAATTGATTTTGCGGTGGGCCAGAGCAGCCGGGAGCCCTGTCTCTGGTGTAAATAGTTAATGAGCCGGAGGACTGCTGTGGCCCCTTGGGGACTCATATCTCACTGTAAGTTCTCTGTTTGTGCTCTCTGGGCTGAAGACTATATATCTGTGCATCAGTGCCATCTTTGTCCTCCCCTATCTCTCCTTAAGTGGCAATATTTAAGTGCTCGGCTATGTTTGTGTGTTTGCCATAATGCCTTTGGTTTGTTGCCTGAGAGCACCGCAGAGATTAGTGTGTTTTTATTAGTTTTGAGTCAAGTGTTGGTGCTTCCCGAGACAGTGAAGGTGGTGCGTGGTGTTTTTTGAATCTTGATTTATTTTAGGCAGACAATTTTGTCAACAAAATATATTTACCTTGACATGTTTTGGCTGCTTGCTGTGAGCCATTGTGAGAAGTGTCACTGTAACAAAATCGTCTGCCTGAAAGAAATCAAGATGTATCTTATGTAACTGAAGATGAGATGAATCTTACCAAAATAATTGTTCTATTTTTGTGTTGTGTTGTTTGTGCCCTTTTTTGGTCTGTTCTGCTTGTTTTGATGCGGTTGTATTTGGTTTTGTTGTGGCTGTATTGGATTATTTTGTGGTTACAGTTCTGCTGTGGTTTGTTATGTTGTGTTTGAGATTATTTGGTTGTGGTTATGGCTTGTTGGTTGTGGTGTTTTCTTTTGTTGTGTTAGTGTTCTATTGTGTTGTGTTTGATTATATAGTGGTACCTGATTCTTTTGTTTTGTGGTTTATCTTGAACTGACTCACTGAATTGAGTTCTACACATGAGTCAGTCCTGAAAGTCTCGAAGTCGTTGGGACGTTAAAACAGTACTTCATGCTCATTTGTAGAAACATCACAACAGCGGATGATGTTATGTAAATATAAATTGTGTTAAATCCAGTGAACAAAAAGGCACAGTCATCTTTCCCATGCACAAATGCACAAAGCTCCTCTCTGCACATGTTTTTGAAAAACAAAATAGTCCGTATTTCTCCTAAAATAGGCCGAAGTACATCCGTCGGCTCCGCCATGTTTGTTTTGGTTTGGTTGTTTTGACTTCCGCCCCAAACAACAGTACTGCCCTGTGACTGGCCCGGTCAGTGGTATGGACTGTATCACAGATCAGCGGGAGCCGAACAGGATGGATTCTCAAGAGGTTGTGAACTCACAAAAATCGAGAGAATTCATCTTCCTGTCAATTAAGTTTATCCTGTTATCTTTTTAGTTTATTCAGTTTATTTGCGCTTTGTTTTTTTTTTTTTTTTTTTTTTTTTTTTTTTTTTTTTTTAGGGGGTTGTTTATGTTTCTTTATGTTGTGGTTCTCTTCTGTATTGTTGGGATTTGTCTCTTGCTTTATTGTGGTTGTGCTTTGTTCTGTTGGGGTTGTGTGTGACTGTGGTTGAGTTTGGCTTTGTGGTGGTTCATTTGTGGTTGTACCTGTTGTTCAGGTTGCTTTGTATTTACTACGCATTTTTATATTTAGAATGTGTTTAGATTAGTTGTGGTTGGGTTCTGTTATTTTCTGTTTAGTCGTGATTGTGTTTTGCCCTGTTGTAGTTTTTTTTTTTATTCTGTTTTTTTTTTTTTTTTTTTTTTTTCCAAATGGTGATGATGTGGTTTTGTGGCAATTCCTTTCTGTCTTTTCTGTTCAGTTGTGGTTATGTTTTGTTCTGTTGTGGTTGTGTTCTGCTCAGTTGTATGTATATATATATTTTTTAATTTTATTTTAGTTGCATTTGCTACATAGTTGCATGTGTTCAGTTTTGTTGTGGTTCTGTTCTGTTTTGTTATGGCTGTGTTCTGTTTGGTTGTGGTTGTGTTCTGCTCTGTTGTAGTCTCTAGGGAATAGAGCACTGTGTGTTGTGCGTTGGTGGTTGTGGGATCACTGACCCTCACAGAGCAGAGGAAACTGGGCAGAGCGCAGGCCAAGTTCCACAGAGCGCGGGCCAAAGCATTACGTCAGCTCACACACACATACACACATACCCACGCACACACACACACACACACACACCTAAACACACATACCTATGCACACGCACACACGCACGCACGCACGCACGCACACACACACACATGCACAC
Source organism: Rhinogobius similis (assembly GCA_019453435.1). Lineage (NCBI taxonomy): Eukaryota > Metazoa > Chordata > Actinopteri > Gobiiformes > Gobiidae > Rhinogobius > Rhinogobius similis. The sequence goes on along the minus strand of CM033626.1, from coordinate 24,314,874 downwards.
ACACACACACACACACACACACACACACACCTAGACACACATACATACACACGCACGCACACACACGCACGCACACACACACATGCACACACACACCTAGACACACATACACACACACACACACACACACACACACACACACACACACACACACACACACACGCACACACACACACTCTGTGAACAGTCTGTGCACTGCACCCTGTGCAGAAACACACACGGGCACAAGCGCAGTGAAAACACATTACTTACTTTTGCGTGAATTACCTTTGTGAACATCTACACTTTTACATATTTGTCTTATACAGAAGTAAGTAAGCATTTTTGTTGAGCACTTTTTAATAGCATTTGATTTAATACACACAGATAACCCCAGAAATAAAATGACATGGACAACGTAGCATTTTCAAGGTTGTTTTATGTCATTCTCTTCTAAGATGGATCTAAGTAGGTTACTGTTAAATAAGGCTTTTGTGGTATGAAATATACGACTAAACTTCAACTTATATCCATGAGTTTCAGAGTGAGGAAAATCACCGTTGCCATATAGCAATTAACGATTCAGAACAACAGTATTATATGTTTTTAAAGGGCAAAAGTCCTCAAATATCACCTATGAACAGGAAGCTGAAACCCATGAATACATTTGCTCTCAGAGCGTTATTATACAAAATGTATGAGCATTATTATAGTATTATTATTAGTTTATTGTAAAAAAGTTCAGTGGAGCATGGATAGAAAGATAAATCTTTCTGATGCAAATAGAGGTGGGAGATGTATTGAGAGGGAGAGAAATTGATAATATTGAAATATGTGCTGTAATCTCCCTAAAGTGATATTTATGCCCTTTTGTGGGTAATTTTATGGTCCATTTACATCTTGAGCCTCAACCAAGACATTTACAGGCATGTTTTACCACATTCATTTTTATCAATTTTTATCATCGCCCACCCTTAGATACAAGTAGTGTAAACCAGGTCTCGTTTACGTTCCCGTTTAAGCTCTAGTTGTGCATTTTCACCCAAACAAGGGAAGCCCAAAACATTGGCTTATCAGGCTGGTTTACGTCAGAACTCAACACGTGTCAACATTTTTTTTCTACATCTCTTGCTCCGCTCTCTTCAATCAGACACAATTTGGAATGCACACACCGAAATGTGTTATGTATTAACTCCGAATTACCGTTGTTTACATTGTTACTAAGAACAATAAATTTGTCACTAAGCATCAGGCGAGGTGCTGATTTTTTTATGAGGTAAACAATATGTATGTTCCCCTCTCGCAGCTCGGTTGGCTGTGGAGCTGGCATTAGAGCACTGGATGACATAATTCCTGGCATGCTCTAAATGTGCTCCTTTTTACTTGGGCAGGGGAAAAAAACGCTGCGACTCTTAAAGAAACATTTCATAGCACACAGGAGAACCAATAAGTGAAGTGTTTCTTCTGTGCCAATGCATCTTTTTTTCTTTTTGTATTTTTTTTTTTTTTACAATTCCTTTAGCCCACTTATTCCGGTTTTAACATTATAGCGAGGAATTATAACCAGCTGTGGGATACTCAAGTGGAAAATGAGGATTGTATGTGCTGTGAAATATATTTGAAGCAGCCATATAGTCTACAAGTTAATAACATCAAAATTTATTAACAGAAAAGAATCAAAAAGCAGCAAAATTTGGTATAATATAAAAAGACAAGAGTTCATCATAAACCACACTGATATTTCTGCACTTAATTCTCTAGTTCTTTCATTTTGTCATGTTTTGTTCTTGTTTTCTTTTATTATAAAAAAAAATAAAAAAATACATATATGATTTCTATTGTAGTTTTTCCATTTTCAGATTTATAGTCAAATATAGTGTATATAGAGTCTGAGGGATTGCAAGAAAACATGCTCTTATTGTTTGCGAGAGATCAAGATAGAGGTACGAGATGTATTGAAAAATTGATAATATCAGAGTTGTTGTTTTTGAGATTTGCAAAAAACACAATATTAAGTGTGTCGTTTATATTTTAAACTGTAAAAAGAGACAGAAACCTTCCAAATGAGGTTGTAAATATTTCTCCCCTTTTGTGGTTAATTTTCTGGTCCATTCATGTTTTTTTTTACTAGAGCTGAACCTCAACCAGGACATTTACAGGCACATTTTATGATGCATTTTTAAAAACACTGTTTGAATATCATTATTGAAATACTACAAAAATATTTAGACATTCATTTTTGCCAATATTGCCATTGCTCAAGATTCATTTTCTACATAGACTAAAGTAAATGGCTGATTGTAGACAGTTTACCATTAGAGTACAACAGCGTTACAGCTTCAGTGCATGTTTCAGAGCCGTGGTTCGAAGCACCTCGGGGCGAAGGCTGTTGTGAGGAGGAGCACAGTAAAAGCACAACTCTAGGTTTTGTAGAAACATCTGCGTGAAGAGTGAATGGTGGCATTGTTGTTGTATGATGTCATCGAGGAGAGACGGAGAGCACAGCTGTATCTACGGATCCAGCCATTCCTCACCAAACCCTGGACATCTATACTGCGTGTGTTTACGTAAGGATTCACACTGTCTTCACTGCAGAAAAGGACGAACAGTTCCATTGTATGTGAGTTATTTTATTGAGCGCATACAATCTCTATACATTGGCAATATTTTAGCTTGAAAAAGGAAAACTAATAGAGTCAAATCAGTAAAAATTTTAAATGAATATTCTGAATTCCAGTAATAATAACTCATGTAGGCATTCATTTTCTGACTAGGCCATGCTACATTTTGGCTATTTTACTTTGACATTTAGTTTCATTTATTGAGCTTGATGATCATATTTGGTACATATGCATAAACAAAAATAAATAAATAAAATAATAACATGCGCAACAGGATTGGGAAGAACTTATTCATCCCCTTCCTTCTTAATAAACATAACGTCTTATCGTTTCAACACAAACAAAGTAATTCTTGGCCTCTGAACAAGACGTATGATAATGAATTATTGTTGGTAAGTTTACATATTTTCTACATTAGTCATACACCATTAGACTCTTCAACCTTGTACCTACTGAGTGCATTTTGTTTAAAAGGTGAATATCTGGACACTCTTTGAGATCCTCTTTTAAGACATAATTTAACAGATTTTTTGAGATGTAGTTTGCTTGTTGTGACACTCCACCTTCGATAAAACTACTTAAAAGCGGATAAAAAAGGGAATACCAAATGTCTCTTTATCATTAGTTTCTATTCTTTCACATTTAATTAGTCATACATATACTGACAATATGATTTACCCTGTGGTTCAACAAGAGTCCTGTTGAATGAAAAGGAGAGCTCTATACCACAAGTCATTGATTTTCAGACTCTCCTCTGGCTGGACTTAAGTCTTTGACATCTTTGACATCTTTATACAGTGCATACTTAACATCAGGACATGAAAGGTTAGCTACTTATATTTCATAGACACAAGTGAAGGAGTTGTTGTTGTAGCAACTGAAGCCGGGTGCAAAATGCCTGCGTGTGCCTTTAGTGAGTGACAGAGCGGTGCTGGGGTTATGGACCAGGGTTTGTCCAGAGCGTGGCATCTGTTTGTTTTGGGACGACTGCCTGTTGTTTTGGCCACGCTGAAGGGGCTGGACGTAAAGGCCTTTTGCTCATGGTTCAGGTCTCATGAATAGACTTTGGTGAATTGATTTCCATCTTTGGGCAGACGAGATCACAGGGGCTGGAGCAGGAGGTTGACAACAATGCAGCATAGACAAGTTTTGCTGATAAGGTTTTTACGTTTTGTTGCTCTAAAATCTTCTAATGTCGCATGAATCTCAATGCACATTCTTCCTTCATTTTCTAGTTGCATATGAAAGACATTCCTCTTATTATTGGGTCCTCTGACTCTTTGGCTGGGTATTTTCTTTATTCAGATTAAGCTTGTTGTGATAACAGTGGAGGTTGTGCTGGAGCAGGGCTTTACAAGAGAGCAACAGTGGGATACGCAGACTGGAGTCAGAGGCCCATCCATTAAGTTGACAGGGTGGAGACGCTGCCAAGAGAATGAGCACATGCTTTGGAGCACACTTCTTCAGAGGGCGTGAGGCTCGCTGAGGCCTCCGCCACAGAGCACCACCAAAGAGTTTGGCCCTGGGACAACTGCCACTCCATGTGCGACTGTGTGCATCTGTGTGTGTCTATGTGTGTTTATATGTGTCGATGTGGGACTGTGTGGGGCTGTGGAGGACTGTGTCGGACTGTGGAGGGCTGTGTGGGACTGTGTGTGTCTGTGGAGGTTTGTGTAGGTCTGTGTGTGACTGTGTGTGACTGTGTGGGTCTGTGTGGGTCTGTGTGTGATTGTGGAGGTCTCTTTCTGTATGAAGGTCTGTTTGTGTCTGTGTGGGTCTGTGTGTGATTGTGGAGGTCTCTTTCTGTCTGTGAAGGTCTGTTTGTGTCTGTGTGGGTCTGTGTGTGATTGTGGAGGTCTCTTTCTGTCTGTGGAGGTCTGTTTGTATCTGTGTGGGTCTATGTGTGAGTGTGGAGGTCTTTTTCTGTCTGTGGAGGCCTATTTGTGTCTGTGTGGGTCTGTGTATGACTGTGGAGGTTTGTTTGTGTCTGTGGAGGTCTGTCAGCCGCTATGTTTACATGCACGCCAGGAAAACTGGATAAGTGGCCTAGTCCTATTCAAACAGAGTTTTCAAAATGCATGTAAACCCAGGAAGTGTGACTGAGGGTTCTTGACTCGAATCTCAAAGATCCCAAAAAACACATCAGAAGTTGTGTGTAGTCAAATTGCTGCTGCGTGTAAAAGTGGTCCGCTGCGTTAAAGGGAAAGTAAAAACTTTTTTTATTTTTTGCACTGTAGAGAGTAAATACCTTTAGTTACTAGACATTCTGAAAATCAAATGCCCATCGTAAATAAGTTGTCATTTATCTATGTTTGCCAAAGGTGCTATACGTACGATTACGATACGTACAACGCCCCTGAATGTCTTAACCCCAGGTTTGCACCTAATTGGTTCTTTTAGTTGCTGTAGACTGGGACAAGCACTCTGCCGTCTGTCTGTGACTATGAATGTTTGTCTCAGCCCTACTCTGCATTACATTGCACATCTATCCGGCTTTAACGCCTTCCCACCAGGTCTGGACACCTGCTTTCTACTTGATCTTAGCGAGCAAAGTTGATATTAAAGCATGAAGTTAACAGACTGCCAGACGCTGATTGAGCAGAAGTCAGTCTAAGTATAAAGTAAGTTGTTTCCTTGTTACATTTGCCTGAAACTATCTCCCAGCACCTCATATCAGTTTTTCACTTGAAACTGCAGAATTGCCAAGCCAACTTTTCTTTCCTTATTGTTCACTTAACAGCTGGCAGCCTTCTCTGGCTTTATTTTTAGAGTGATTAGACACCACTGAGCCACGTGACAACACGGCTCACCTTTGCTACAACGGAAAACCACCCGTGACGAGTGAGTAAAGACGTGCTGTGTAGAGAGTAGTGCGGTGTTGTTTTGAGGACACACTGGTGGAAAAGGCCATTTGCATGTGTCCTTCTGCCTCTGGTCTTAGGTCTGGCATATACAGTATTTACTGAGAACCCGCTGAGCCCCTGGCAGTCGCTCTGTGACGTGCCCAGACCAGAATTTGGGAGAGGACAGAGGGGGCGACGGTACAGCCGAACACTCCCATCAGACAGTCTGCCTCGCTGCTCCCCGAGGAAATCAGTTTAACAGTCCCCAGCTCTTGGCAAGCGCCGGCAGAGGGGGCGGAGGAGCAGGCCAGAGGTGTGTGCTGAGAGGAGTGGGGGATGTTACTGCCTCTCTGGGAACAGGGAAATCTAATAAAACAGGGCTAATGGGGATGTGGAGTTTTAGGGGACAGAGGCTGGCTCTTGTGGGCAGCAGCACCAGAGCAGACGAGGAGCGTGGAACTAGATCCTCTCTGCGTTTGGTAAAGTCATAGAGCCACACTATGTTTAACAGCAGATGTGAAGGCTAAAGCTTGGATGTAGAGAACGCCATACACAGCACGAGAACAAATGAAATGTTCTCCTTCAACTAGAGGTGGGCAACAGATCAACATTCTAAATAGTAATGTCAATATTCACAATTTGAATCGAGTTTATCGCTTATAGTAAAAAAGAGAGCTGATTATACATACAATTTTAAAAAAGTTGTATGTTACTACTATCATACTATGTATGAACTTTTGTGTAAGGGTATATGGTGATATTTCTGCACTTTTGTGATTGATCTTACAGACATTTTACATCTATATAATAAATAAACCTCAACTAATCAGTTGATAGACAAGTTTTAACACATTTCTACTAGAACAAGTAGTGAGTGCTTCATATACCCCATTTCTGTTGGATTTATATAATATCATCTGACTCTGATCAATATCGCCCACCCATAGTTGCAAATTTTTTTGAGATTCTCTTCTTTTATAATAAAAATTGCAACGAGACATAAATCACAATCATATAGAACATTATGATGATTTTGTTGATTTCACCAATATTGAATTAATCTTTTTATTGTTTGTTTTGACCTCTTTTCTTTATTAGACATGGAAGTAAGATGAGTGAAATGGAAGTGAAGAGTGAGGAAAGACATTCAGGACCGGGTTTGGTCTGATTTGGTCCTGGTTTAGTTCTGGATATGACTTGATTTAAACCTGGCTTATGTTTTGTTTATTTATTTGGTCGGGACAGTGCATATTAATGATGATATATGAACTAGGCTAATTTACATCTGTGGTACTGCATTCAGTCTCACAACACACTCTGTTTAGTCCTGTTTTTTAGTCCTAGTTTAGCTTTAGACATGTTATAGTCCAAGTTTAGACCTGATTTAGTCCTGTTTTGGTCCTAGTTTTCGACAGCTTCTGATTTATTATTTCTTTAGAGCTGGTTTAGATATATATTTGGGAATCTTGTTTTTGTCCTGTTTTGATTTGATTTAGCTCTGTTTTGGTTTAGTCCTGGTTTGGACCTGATTTAAACCTGGTTTAGTACTGTTTTTGAAATGATTTAGTCCTGTTAAGTCAAGGTTTAGTCCTGGACTGGCACAGACCGCAGAGCTTTGTACACCAAACCAAACCCCTTGACCATAGTGCTGCAGTGAAAACAGTATTTCAAACACACTCTTATACTTTTTCAGTAGAACAGAGAGTGCAGACTGGTTAAATCTTTCAGCTGTTCGGCGCCGACAGTCCGTGGGTCCCTTGACAGTACACGGGGAAAGAAGTGCTCACCTCGACCTCGCCAGGCTTGATTTACCCATCGTGTATTCTGCGCTTTTACCTGCACTGTGTTCCTGGTTCCTCCTCCTCGGGTTAATAGATATGAAGTCATCTGACCAGCTCAAACTGTCCAGAGCACTCACAGAAACATCACTCAAAGCCAGAGTGTTGCAGAGGAAGCGCACGTTCATAAATATCATTAATGGCTGATCACCTGGTATCGCTGTACCATATAAAGGAGACATTCTAAAAAACGAGTGAGTGGAGAGGTCGGAGGTCACAGAGGAGATGGCTGGTCCTGGGTCAGTAGATAACCAAACTGTGGACAGTGTTTTTACGATGGAAAATCAATAAGGAAGCTGCTTTCACTGGGCACGACACGATGAATGAAATGTAGTGTCTGAAGAGAGTGACTGTGGATGTTCATGGCTTTCAGTTTCCACTTTGAGGATTTCACCATTTCACATAGTTTGTTGTCAATTGTTAAAGCTGGAGTACCTGATTTTTACCCCACGAAAGGAGGAAGTTTTCTAATTTAACTAGTTCCTAGATCTCACAATACATATACACATGCAATAATTCTTGGCATGTTTACAGTTTTAAAAGAGGTACTTTCCACCAGTGACTGCTTTCGTTTCTTACTTCTGGCCTGACAAGAAATAAAATTCTTTATTATTACATGAAGACAGCGTGCAGAGGCCTAATTTTTGTCACAACGTCCTGCTTATACATGAAAACATAAAATCTACAAATTTAGCACCAAAAAAAACTCCAGCTTTACTTGCTATGGCAACAGTGCTAATTCTGCATCACTCTGAAACTCAAATAGAATAACCATTGTCTGTATGTGAGCACAAATGCTGGTTTACACTACAGAAAACATATATTTGTTTCTTGTATTCATCAATCACAGTTTTCGATTTCATTTTATTGTGTTTGAATAAAACTGGCTTTCAATTGTAATTTCTCGAACATAAACAAGAGACTTTGTCCATGTAAAAAAAAAATAGGTCCAATTTCTTTCTCCAAAGTCTCCAAAACACATGCTTTTTTTATTGCTCTTTATTTGCTCTAGATCTCTTGATTAAAAAGAGCAAAGCTGACCATTGACGATTAGAAATGACTCTTGCTCACGATTAAAATTGGATTGAATGTGCAGCCCTACTTTACATATTTATCTAAACAGAAGCTCATCCTAACCTGACTTCTTGGCTTATTATTCATACAATATAGTTAATACATCATAAAAAGTCATGCCGCAAAACAAAGAACAAGTAGAATAGTTATAAACTCTTGAATTGTAATAGTAAATTATTTTTAGTAAAAACAAAAATAAATTTCTAAGAAATGCATATCAGATTTATTTGTGTATAAGTTACACAGATGCACCACATAATTTACAATAAAAGAAGTTAGGCATGACTTTATATATTACAGAGGTAAGTTCATCCTGTTCATCTTTGCTTGTTAATGACGATTAGACTGGCAGAGAAAAGTGTTTGGACCAGGTCTGTGCCCGCCACAGGCTCACACCTGCACTTGTTTAATGACTGTTTTTTGTGGCGTCCATGTTGCAGCAGGAGAAGTGCATCTGTATGTGTTATTAGAGACAAATGCATGCGGTGGTTGCGTCATGTGCTTAGTCAAAGTCTGGAGAAATACAACCATGTGTTCAGGAGGCATTAGGCGCTGATGAAGGTTTTTAGGCCTCACAGACTACTATCAGCGCTGCGCTAACGTCCCTCTGTTGCGTCACTGTGGTCGCGGATGCAAAGCCTTAAGGAGGTGGACCAGGCCAGTGTCAGTGAGAGTGAACCAACCCAGCTCTGGAACTACATGGATAGGCAAAGACTGTGGTAAGAGATTTAGACAATTTTATAAAAGAATTGAATGTCATGAATTCAAATTGGCAGCAGGAATGTGTATAACTCTATTCTTTGTTCACACAATTTGCCAGGAATTGGGTCCTATGGTTAACTGTTGTGCCATACGTTCTACTTCTAAAGTATAGGGCTGCAGCAAACAGTTATTTTGCTATTGTTCACTTGTTTACACCATGAAAGATAGATTTTCTTAACCAAATTTGATACAGAAAAAGCTAGTAGTAGCTTAGTAGTAGTAAAAAGTAGTGCCACTTCAGTACATGTTGATCTATATACGTGCATACAAAATAAGCTTTTAATCTGAAACATTAAATTAATATTTCCTGTGACCTATAAACGTACTTTCATAGCACATGGCATGTTTTGAAGTGTGCATAGTACCAGATAACAATTATTCAAATACTAAATTAATTGATAAACATAATTGATTAGTCATGGTTAATCAGTTAACTTATTTCAGACAAACTAAAGTGAAAGTTAATACTGTATTTCACCTTAGTTCATTTTCTTGCATTGAACTTGAATTTAAATCTAGTTTATGTTTATGAGATTCTGACCATCTCCTGCTCAATGATTAAACTATGCACAGTTTAGAAAGTTATACCATCACATGAACCCTAGAGTCCAAAATGTTAATTGATTTTTTTATCTTTGCCTGACCTGGACTTTGAGCATCTTTGACCTCTCTGTTCTCCGACACTTTAAGGGCTCTTTGGATCCGGCTCTAATTCATTTAATAAACAGAAAGCCGAGCGCTGCCAGCTGGGCTCATCTGGAGACACTAATAAATGTGCACTCTCTCCGCGTTGTTCGGGGAGGAGACACTTGAAGCCATCAAGTCTCCCCTTACTCGCCCCTCCTCCTCCTTTTCTGCTTTTTATCACTGTCCCATGGCACCTCCCCTTACCCCCATGTCCTTCTCAGCATGTTGGAAGACTTGTAAGCTACGCAAATGCAATGGCAAAGCTTCATTTATTTTGCCGATACTGGCTAAGTGGCAGGAGATTGTCGCATTGTGATTGGTGTTGGGTTTCAGGGGGAGGGGCTGACTGTGAGGAAGGTTGCAGGTGTGTGAAGCGTCCTTTAGTCAGTTCTTGAATGCACTGAAGATGTCCTCACTCAACAACACTTGAGACTTGTAAGAGCAGCTATATTTCTATTCTATTTGAAAAAGTCAAAAATTGTTAACTAGCTCTGTAACTTCTCATTTTGTCACTGCCATGTGGCGTTATCTTTGTGGTATTTAGTCACCTTCATTTAGAGCTGTGGTTTTTGTGTATGAAGGTGTTGCTGCTGTGGTTTAAGTTTATTGAAGTTTGACACCAGCGTTTGGGTGTGAGCTGTTTCTGAATAAACTTCTTCATGTTCAGACAGGAAAAGATTTGGATGAGTGTTTTAGGAAGTGTAGCTAGTGTACAGCGATGTCACTAACACTATGATCGGCATCTCTTTGGTTTGACAGAAACTGCTCTCAAAGAAAACTGGCTTGGCGAGGTCATGATTTCACACTGGTTTCAAGCGCAACTGCTTCAAGTGTTTACATGAAAGAGGGAGCTGCCAATAACATGAAAGATACATCAATGATCACAAACAAATGTAGTGTTGTCCAAAACGTCAATACCCAGATACACAAACTAGTATTTTCATACATGCATTTCAAACATGTAAACACAAGTCAGAACATGTCAAGTCACAAAAAAGGACTTTACGAGAGTCATGACTCAAAATGAAAGATGCTGTACATAAACTACAGAGCTGCAACTTTCCATGTTCAAAAAGGAGTGGGAAGAAGTATAATTTAACCCCACACCCTTTTCTAATTATAACTTATATTTTCCTGTTACGTGTTAATAAATCATCATGTCTTAAGTAAACTAAACGAAACAAGTTTATTCACTTATTTAACTAGTTTATTAACTCATTTGAACAAGTATTGGTACTGGGGAAAATAATCACAAGAATTGTTTTTGATTGTTTGATTGTTGATTGTTTTTGATCTATATAAGAAGTGGTATAGTCATAGTAATGGTAAATCATTTTGTATTAGAATTGGTATTGACTATCAAGTAGGAATAGACTACTACTATACTACTACTACTACTAGTACTACTACTACTACTAGTACTACTACTAGTACTACTACTAGTACTACTACTAGTACTACTACTACTACTAGTACTACTACTAGTACTACTACTACTATTACTAGAATAGTAGGAATAGTAGAAAGTAAACAATATGTATTTTTTGTGTTGCCATTATTGTTAGAAAAAACAACATAATTGAACAATTATTTATGTTTACTGAGCCATTAACTAAATAACAGTGAAATCTTTCATTTTCTTTCTTTCCCATTGTCTGACACATTACTATTCCTCAAGTTTTTACCAGCTTTAGCAAATACAATTTTTTGAATTACAAAATAAAGTGACAAAAAAGTACTTTACATTAAGTTGCTTATTTTGGACTATAGATAGAATTAAAAAGTTAATTTCATTTTACTTCTAAAATTATCACAGTTATTTTCAGTCTTACGATTATATTGTGATAAAAATAAGAATGATAATCAATTAACCTAATAATCTTACACTACCAGAAGAAGTAACTAACCTGAGTGTGGTGAATGGGCCTCAGAGCCGGGCAGTGAGAGAGGGGAAAGCTCAGACCATGTCTTAGCTCCGTGATCCAAACCAGCTGGATGTCATTCCCAATGGGAATCATGAATGTGAAGGTTGTTAAAGATACAGATCCTGAACAGAGTATGGACTACTGACAGCAGCTGGAGAAGGGGGAAGGGAGCAAAACTGTGAGAGTCAAACCAAAACAAAACTCTTACAGGAAATGTGGAGGTTTTATTATATTAGAAAAAAACAAAACACAAGTAAGAAATATAAAATGTATTTATTGTTCTGTCAGTCTCTACATTCCTCTGCCATTTTCTGTTACAAAATGTAATATAATACATAAAAAGATGTGAATGTTTTTATTTCTTGTGCGTATTTTTTTTGTTTTTGTTATGTTTGTGTGACTTTAAAGTAGCGTCCAGTAAAACTGATTCTTGAGTAAAGGTTTTATTGGCAAACACAGTATGTACAGATCCAGACTGTGGTTAAAACAACAAAGCAGCAAGATTCAGCTCACCTCACAGACAGCTCTTCACTCACACAGAGCATCGTTACGAGGAAAAGGCTATTAGTGATATGAAAAGAGGGGCGCTGAAATGGGGCACTGACAGGTTTGAAGGATAGACAGAGGACAGGCTAACTAGCTTTGATTTCTCCCAGTGACACAGAGATTTATGAGGCAGTTCATCATTTTACAGCGGCCAGGCTCTGCACAGTAACGACTGGATATCAGCGCAAATCCACTGATTAATTTTCCCTCTTTTGTCCACTCAGAGGCTGAAAGCTGCACTTTCTCAGCACCCCGGAGCCATCGCCAACGGCAACATGAACTCTATGGGCCACATGATGGAGATGATGACCTCGCGGCAGGAGCAGGGTCACCACCACATGCACTCGCACCCGCACGCGCACCTGCAGGCTCCGCCCCACGCCTACCAACACCACGGCCACCACCACCACAGCCCCGGAGCGCACCACCACCAAGGACACACCCCCCACCACAACAACCACAACAACCACAACCCCCATCTGCACCCGGGACACCCGCACCAGAGCTCGCCCCACGCGCCCATGCACTCCTCACAGGTGAGACACACGGCAACACATGATGCACTTGTCAAATCACATGACTGTCCCTCAAGAGGGTGTGGTTTACTTCTGATAAGGTGAGGCAAGTTTATTTGTAAAACACAGTTTGTACAAAAAGTAATTCAAAGTGCTGCACAGAACAATAAAAGATGCATTAAAGTTACAGTACAAACAAATAAAACATAAATAATCATAAAATTTACTTGAGAAGAGCGCAGATAAAATCCTTCCAGTCGTACGCACAGCTGAACCAAACAGTTTGAACTTATATTTGAATCGTATCGATCCAAATTGGTGTCGATACTAAGGGCGCGTTCACAGTTTCACATTCATCGCCTCAAAATTGGAATTAAACTAAGTAAGTTTAACCAACTAAACTCAAAACTAAAGATGGTCTAGATAACAAGGACTAAAACAGGACCAAACCAAGCACACATCAGGACTAAACTGGACTCAATTTGGGACCAAACCACACACCTTTAAATTTGATTTTAGGAAGAGGAAACTTTAACGAAAAGACTTGAAACTCACTGGCACAATGATTTAAAAAAGGTCCTCTTTAGACAATACATAGATTGTACATTTCAACACTGAATAATAGTAGTTTCTTTGATATTATAAAGTTTATCTTATCAATTGGTTTCAGATGAAAATTATCAATAGCAATTAAGAATTCAAAACAAAATATATCTTTTGAATCATCAAAAGTTCTCAAAATGTTACTACAAACAGGAAGCAGAAAGACATAAATACTAATTCTGATAAAAATCAGGATCATTCTAAACATAGTCAGGAAAGGTCAAATTGTATCCTATTTATGTAAAAAGCAATTTGTTCTCAGTATCAATACATGTTCTACCTAGTTTTGATGCTAGTTTTAGTATCGACAAGTATCTGGGTACTGATCCAGTCTTTTTTTTAGTTCTCATTCCACATGCTTTAGTTTTTGTCTCATTATAAGAATAACAGAACCTCTATTTGTTTCACAATGGAGAAAGTCCAGTTTAGCAACACTTTAAAAAGGGCTTTGTCAAATGCAGCAGGAAAATAGAAAGAAGTGTGCAATACAAAATCAAGATAAATAAACAACTATTGAAATATAATTCAATCTAACACAACACAGTAGGGTAAAGCAAATACAAGGCCACACGACTTTTATGTACAAGAAATGTCTGACTGTGGTTTTGTAAATGGGCAATATATGTTAAGTTCTCACAATTGATCCAATCTGATCTTATCTTTAACTGCCATATATTATTTTATTTAAGTTTTTCAAGTACCAGGAACAGCATTGCATATAAAAAACATTATCAGACGTTCTGAGCCATGACGGGCACTGAATATTTTTATTACATTCATTAACTCGCCTAATCCTGAATTTTTTTCTGATTTGAATCTGATCTTTGTTTCTCTGGTTTCATTGTTTCATATTTACACCAAATAATCAGTACATATCAGAAGGATGTTTTGTTTCACATCAACGTGGGATGCAAGTTATGGAAGATTTTTCTGTCAGAGCTGTGGCATAATGAGAAAAGGTCAAAAAGAAAATACCACATTACAGTTTTCAATCATCTGAGTCTTTCTTATGAATGAACCTTCCTTTAAAAGACTGCAGCCATTTGTGATGGTAGATATTAGAACTGTAATACTGTAGAACTGTAGGCCAAAAACAAAATCTTGGTCAACTAAAGACAGTCTGTGCATCATTTAGTCGACTAAAAGTGAAAATGGAAAAAGCTGTCAAATCTGTTAAGTCTCTCTATGATTTGACCATTTGACCATATGATTTGACACTGACCATGTATCTGTGCACTGACAAGATCATAAAATCACAGGAGATTGTGAAAATACATATATTTAAACTAAAAAATAGTAGTGTATAGTGAGGAAATAGTGTATTTTTTATGTAAATAGACAGATTAAACAAATGATTCACTCCCAAATCTCAAGATGACTCACTACATGCCTTCTCGTTTCGGCTGTTGTGAATTTAAAGACATGAAAATCCCCCTTTAATTTCGTGACTAATAAAGATGTTGGTTGACCAAGACACATTGACTGTTTAATCAACTAAACGACAAAAGGTCCACAGCCCTATATTATACTATATTCATAGATATTGGTCTCCACAGTGTTTACTAACGTCTGGTACAATGCTTAAAGTATTTTGGGTCAGAAATTGTCCATTAGCCTGAAATGCTATTGACTCTATGTTCCAAACGTGCCATTAGGACATTAAAACAACACTCAGCGCATGCAGGGACCGTTAAAGAAGCTTGTATTTTCCATGGTCCTTATAAAAATGGTAATGAGCTGAAGACTGAAAACACTTGACCTTGCCAAGTCCCTGTCACGATCTGTCAGTGCTCTGGAGGCTCAGAAACAGGCCTTTTGACGCTGTCTGGAGCTCCGTCTGTGTGGAAGTGGGTGCTGGAAACTGCTCCCTCACACCTCTTTAACAAAGTGAGCCGCCAGGTGAGTCAGAGCTGCCAGTCACTCAGGCCACGCCCACAGACACGCCTACAGCCCGGCGACGGCACACGGGCACAAGCAGCTGTTGTTTTTGGGCGGGAGCCAGACGTAAATGACTGGGGTAATGTATAGATGCGTGTTCAGACGTCTGAGTTTGTGATGGCAGCGCAGGTTGTTTCCAGTTGTGTCGTCTCCAGCATACAGATCAATAATGCAGGATGTGACTTGGCACGGGAAAATGCAGTGTTTTTTTCAATACAGCAAAAATGGGTTGACGGATCTGCAAAAAAAATCAACTCAGATGTGCTTTTGAATTTGTGTGTTTTTTGTTTGTTTTTATTTTTTGTCTACATATTTCCACTTTCAGAACATAAAAGTTGCACAATAGAATGCAAGTCCTGTGATGAAAAGATTTTTACTAAATTTTACCCAGATCAAGCTGAGTGAAGTTGTTTGAGGATCCTGAAGAATACACAAAATTTTACACATTTTCTTGCAATTGCGGCTCAATTTGAGTCATAAAACTTCTCTTCTTAGCTCATGTTTTGGAACCATTGTGTAGACCAGTTAATGTTATTTCAAGAATCAATTAATTACAATTGATCAGTTAACTTGCAGCAGCCCTACTCCACAGCGCACTGTTATTTCGCAGTATTTTTGGTCATACCATGGAAATGTCACACTATTGGAAATGTAGAAGTTATGAATATATTGTCTACAAGATACCAGAGTTGCACTCTAGACTTGAGTCTCTATTTGGATGACTTGACTTGATAAAGTGGACTGAGACTTGGGACTTGGGACTTGACTTGACTTAAATGCAGTGACTCGACTTTACTTGGACTTGGATCCCTCTTACTTGAAACAACTTGATGGTTCTCAAAAAAAAGTGTTCAGTAAACCCTCTTCTGGATACAGATGATATACTTTCAGTACTTCATATGTTCTGCAAACATCTGTATTTTTATATGGGGTACAATTTACAAAAATCTTATAATTGCATCACTGTATTCAGTTTTATACAAAAACTTGAAAGGGCTCAAACTTGGTACTTGACTTGCAAATAGGACTTAGTCCCATCTCTGTGAGAAAGCACTCAAATCGTTGTTTTGGAGGTATACATATTACTGTGTATATTATATTAGCAAATTTATTATTTCTAATAAAAGAACAGAATTTATGGCATAACCTTTCAGAGTATATAAGGTGACATTTACTTCAATCTCAACACACTTACAGGCTTGTTGACATTTCAGATGGATTGCAAAAATAAAATTGTTGTTATTGTTGTTGTGACAAACCCAAACATGTTCACATATTTATTTCCATCATATCTATGTGACAAATAAAAGGTGCCTCTTCTGCTGCTCTTGCAGATGTCTCCGGCTACACAGCAGATGCAGCCCACACAGACGCTGCAATCGCCTCCTCCGGGCAGTGGGCGGCGCCGGCGAGTCGTTGACGAGGACCCAGATGAAAGACGCCGCAAGTTTTTAGAACGCAACAGGGCCGCGGCGACAAGATGCCGTCAGAAGAGAAAAGTGTGGGTCATGTCTTTAGAGAAGAAAGCAGAGGAGCTGACTCAGACCAACATGCAACTTCAGGTATTTCACAAACAGAAATAAATAAGCATCAAGCATCATTTGTAATAACAATGACATCTCTGTGGACACAAGCAGGTTGTACACTCTGTGACAGAAAAGTTGCATAGTGTGCCTTTAATGCAGGGAAATTATAACGCTCAGATTTTTTTCTGTGCTATTTGCTAATGTATGATTTGCGTACAACTAGGGCTGTGCCACTAATCCTATTTTAATTGTGATTCCAATTATTGCTACAATCAATTACAATATTGCATGAAACCAAAAAAAAGGATTATAATTGTATTCTCTTCTGAATGATTTGGGCGCCTGTTCTGCCTCACAAAACAGAGCCACTATTCAACATACAAACATACATTTTCTTTACTTGCCTAAGGTTGTAGCTTTGCGTTGTTATTTTGTTATTGTACAATTTTCTAAACTACACCAGTGGGGCAACACTTAAGGGCATTATGACCACATGGGAGGTTGTTACCACCACAGTGTCGTTGGTTCGAGTCCAGCCATTGACATTTACCAAATGTCTTTACCCTCTCTCCGCCTTTCATGTTACAACTCCCTGTCATGTTATATTATAATGTATAAATATTGTAATTAATAAATGTTTTGTGTCTTTCAGAATGAAGTGACTCTTCTAAAGAACGAGGTGACTCAGCTCAAGCAGCTGCTGCTGACACATAAAGACTGTCCCATCACCACCATGCAGAAGGAGTCCCAAGGTTACCTCAGTGAGTAAAGACACACACTATAGGAGTTTAAAACAAATACACTTTTATCTATGTGCTTTCAACCAAGTCCTGATAAAATAATTACTATGTGAAATACATGTTATCTTGAGGTCCGTTGTTATAGATACAGTATGGTGAGTCTCTCTCGCCTCAAAATACATTCAGAATCCAAGTGGAAAGACTTTGGAAAATGTGCACTAAGTTTTTTCCGTCTCAAAAGCCTCATTCCCACGCACTGCTAACATGTCACTGATTACACTTCAAATTCCTGGATGCACCGAGCTCTTTCTGATTAACAGCACCCACCATCATATGTGACACCAGAGCCCCGCCCTTGACACGGATACAAGTGACATTTCAGTGTAATTGAGAGAAGGCGTCGTCCTGTGAGGCGTGTACACAGGAAAATGACACTCTCCTCATGGGCGCAACAGCTCTTTCATAAAAGGAGAAACATACTCATCAGTCTGGATTACTTTAAACATGTACATTATGTTGAAGGACATGTGTGTCTTCTGAACTTTCAAGGGTTTCGTTCTTTTTTGTTTGGTTTTGCATTGCCATTTGCTTCACTCCTCAGTGCTGTTCTTACTATTTCCAGGTCCAGAGTCCAGTCCGGCGGGCAGTCCGGCTCCAGTGTGCTCTCAGCAGCAGGTCATTCAGCACAACACCATCACGACCTCCACCACGACTGTAGGGGGCAGCGGTGTGCACGGCCAGGCCAACCATCGCACAGACATTAACCCCATTCACTAGAGAACAGAGGGACTGACCCAGCCCTGTGATCTGCCCCTTCCCTTCATGACCACAAACCTCAGCCGCCTTAGAGGCCGCTCTTTTACAGTAGCTTCATGTGTATTTTTATAAACGGGCTCTACTAATGCAATGCTTACATGTTCTGTGTCTGTTTTAACCAGCTTTTGTGCTCAAAGGTGGGGCAGTTTTTTTCAGCTCTTTGTGGTACAGAATGGACCAATGAGTGGTTCATGGGGACATGGACACTTCCCTCTGACACAGCTGTGTCACAGAACATCAGCAGTTTGTAGTGTTCATAAGAAACATGGAGCTGTCCGAGGCGAGGAGTCTGGGACAAATAATAGACATGACTGTTATCCACAGTGGTATTCTTAAAGAGTGCTACACAATGTATCTGATCAAATAGAAGCGTTACATCTCAGTATTGATCATTTGACATTTATCCTGTATGTAAAGTATCTCCTCGCAGTGATCAATGTGGCCAAGCCGTGTGGTCCAGAGGACGTACAGCGCTGTTGTAGCTTTAGAACTGTACACTGTGACACCAGTGAGGCAGCTTGGGGTTGACGCTCCGCTCTCCAGGACCAATCTAAGCTCTTAATATAGTGGCTCTTTCTCTTTATGCATTTGGATCCAGCCTTTGGATCGACTTTCCCAATGAATATAAGTGTATACCTTTTGTTTTGTTTGTGAATGCATGTGATTTTCTGTCTCAGAACTAAGTTCAACCCAGAAAAGTGTGGCTGGGCATGTTTATCTGATGAGCATTTTGTATCTGTGCTTGTGTCACAATGTGCCTGAATCCTTTTACACGACCGCAGGCAGAATGGTGCCACTCTTATCATTTCTTCAGAACAATCAATGTTTCTTCTCTTGGTAACTCTGAGAAAAGTGTCTGTTATTGGGTGTCTGCTGCATGTAAGACCAAAAATCAGCCTAGAAGGAAGTGTGTTACTGCTCTGGATGTGACCTCTGAACTCTCCATCAGTGCTTTCTCTCAGGCGTCTCATGTGTTTCAAAATGCCAACGGAATAGACTGAACTAGGCTTGAGCTTCTCCATCTCCCTGCCTTGAAACGTAATGCCTTCTCATGTACTTTTTCCCGATGACCAGGAATGTTGCTTAATTAGCATGACCATTATGCACTGTGTTTTACAGATGGGTGGATGAGATACATTCCACTAACAGGTGGAGCGAGCGCAGAGCTATCTATGCACTTTGCCCTCTGTCTCAGAGGCTCAAATAGCCATATTAAGGTCCAAGTAATTCTCAGTGACTGCCCGTTTCTACACACCAGCGACATGTTTGGCTTTATGATATTACATATCTGTCTAAACAAAGGTGAGCTTATCATCACAGGCCCAAAATAACTGTTAAGTTTGTATCCCCATTAAAACTCCACAGCTCCATGAATGAAGGAAGCTTACCATGGCACTGGACTGTTTTTCTCTGATCTTATCCCTTCAGTCTGTGTGGAGCGATGGGTCTGAGATGGAGAAGTGCATTCTCTCAAAAAGGGCTTTGTCATACCAAGCATTTTGATATGAAGCTTGCCTTATATTTGGTTGTAGTTTTTAAAACATATCTAGTTTCATAGATCATTCCAAATTAACCTTTTTGCATGTGAAAAGTTGTATTGACCTCAAGTTCAACTGGAAACAGTTTCGTTGTGCACTGCATTAGCAGTTGAAAATTCAAAGTGTGTGTGCAATTATTTTGAGAGGGGAGACGATCTCCAAAGCATTAATGATATTAGAATTGTATTATTTTGAATATTAAACTATATATAGTGTACATAATATTCATTTATGTAATCCTGTACATGTAATGCAACCACCTTTCTTCATGAGAGGAGTGAATGTGTGGTACATATTTGTAAAATACAGTTACGTTTGCACTTGTTGCCTTCTGTCCTTGTCAAGGCTTTCTTCACTGCTTACATATGTTTAATGTAATGAACTGGTAATTTCATTGTCTGCATCATTTTATATGTTTGTGTCTGTTTGTCATTGTCTAAAGTTGTTTACATTTGTACAGATGAAAAGTATCACTGCAGTTACATTACGGTATGAACAATAAAGCACTTGTTCTGTAACAATCTTTATACTGAGCCGAGTGAGTAATGTCGAAAACCTGATGACTGTGGAGGTTTGTCAGACTCGAGGGATGTGAAGTTGCAGAACATCCATAAGAACTAATGATGTGCGGTGGTTCAAAACACTGCTCATTAAATAGTTATATCTTTTAAAGGTTTAGAATGCTCATTAATTATTGAGTTGTCTAGACGGCTTGATAGTCAACTGATGAAATAACATACAACTTATCGTCAGTATCCCAAACCCCGATGATGACGTTTTGTCGTGTCAGCATCAAAGTTTAAGCAAATGAATAAACATTGGAACAATCTTTAGTAACAATTGGCAAATTAAACAAGTTCATTTTTCATACTCTGTTCCAAGATAATTACCCTAAACATAGAAACAGTTATGGTCTTTTGGTCAAAAAGAAGTAATTGTGAGTATATGTAAATGGCTTCAACTGAGGCGACTTAGTTATACAGTGCCTCCTGGTGGACAAATAAGAGAACGGCTTTAAACAGTCATGTCCTTTAATTTGCTATACAACTAATAATAATACCATTACTGACCAAAACATCACTTAGTTTTGAATCATTTTATTTAAAAAACATATTTCATTTCAATTTTCATTTGTACATAATTAATTTGATAAACAGCTTTCCCTCATTGTCCCAGCTCCCAAACTGCAGTCAACCATTGTGTCTTGTGACAAAAATGAACATTTTGAAAATCAAAACTGTTAAAAAAGTGGTCAATTACTTCTTTCTAAATAAAACTTTGATAAAACACATAAAATCGTGCCATTGTTTTCTTTGTGTCATACCCAGCCCAGAGTGGATAAGAACCTGTCAATCATGTCAAAGGAGCGCGCCGGTTGGTCATAGGGCAAAATGTGTCCGCCTCCTCGAATGATGACCTGGGACATTTAGGACACAAAACAACATTACCCTCCAGAAGTCTGCCATTTAAACGGCCAATGAGGACTATTTACCTGAAAAAACTCTCCCACTTGTCGAACGTAACCTGCCACTTCGGTGTCACTGGGCCGAATCTTCCAGGGGAAACGAGGGGTCGTTTTGTACTCCGCGGCTCCGCTCCAGTTCACTGTGGGCAGGAACCTCTCTGTGAGCGGAGCAGCTACGATGACATCCAGCTGACCACTGTAGATCAACACCTGGAACATTTAGAAGAGACTTTTAGATGGATCATAGCTCCTCAAAATGTGGAACAGGCCCTGCTGGTGGTAAATGGGTTTCTTCTGGTGGTCCTCAGTCCCTTATTTCTTTTTTAACGGTTCATAATTCAGTCCTGCATGTAAGCCTGTCATGATAATAGTACTAATATAATATCAAGTTATTGTTCAATTAATGAAAGCAGTCACAATACATTTTGAGGCTCAAGATTAATCGCAGGTATATTTTCTTAGCAATAGTGGGATAATTTGTTTTATTTGTTTTGTAAAAGGAGCTGTAGAGCGTTGTATAAGCAACTTAAGTCTTCTCATGTTTATCTAATTACTTTGTTTGGTGGGCTGACATCTATTTATCATTGCTTTATATCTGTAACGTTGCAGTTTGTGAAGAAATTTTGAAAAACAAGTTGAGAATTTCCACGCAACAGACACATTTTCAGGACCGTTTAAACAAAAATTTAACTAAATAAAAGTGTTATGTGGTATAATTTATTGTAAATTCTCAACTATTGTGTAATTTATTTTTTTTTTCTCCCTGGTTTTCAGTATGATTTCTAGGTAACAGTTGTGAAATCATATTTGCTACTCTTGTTCAACCAGGAAGTAATGTTATAAACTTTACAAAAACTGTCAAACTGGGGGAAAATATGGAAAACAATTAGTAAACCCTTAAATATAATCATGTTATATGCACTTTACATGGCTAATTATTTGTTCATTTTGCCATTTATTTGTGGCAGGTGATGCATTTAACGATGCTATACATACATTCTCTTTATTTCTCTGTAGCAGTACATCGTGCTTCTGTCCTACCTGCATGAAATGTGTGGATTGTTTTGTGATTGACTAGATTTACAACCCGTTTAGGCCCGATTTAGCCTCCAGTCCTGGTACTTTTAGGTGACACATTCAAGAACCCTCACTCTGTAGTTGTCCATGAGCACTCCCAGCCAAGGCTTGATGCTCTTCATGACGTCCTGCAGCAGATGTTTCTCCACCTCTGAGCCATCGTGAAAGGTCAGGTTTCCCACATGTATCGCCCGTCGCACCGAGGACAAGGTCACAAACTGCCCGAAGTACTCCTGATCCTCCGGCTCCTTCAGAAAGACAAGATTCAATTCGGTTTATTAATTAGCGCAGCACGATATTAGAAAAGATTGCAATATAATTACTGTCATATAGATATTATTTCAATATTTGAATATACATTTAACACAGTTATTTCAGTCATATTTAAATAAAAATATGCATGTCAAAAATGTCTTTCTTTACTAGTTAGACCCATTTCATCACCAACAAAAATGATAGAGATATAGACTTTTATTTTGTGTCTCCAGAGTTCACCTGCTTCACCTCGGTCTTTTGTCCTGAGGGTTTTTACTGTCCTCAAACTACCCTGACACATGATCCGCTGACCCTAACTGACAAACCCTCCCGCTAAAGGTGCAACTGAGAGCTTTGACGGAGACACAAAGAAGCGCAGTGTACATTAAAAAAAAGTATCCATCTATTTATCTCTCTAAACTTTGACAATAATAAAGATTAAATCAAGCTAGGACTTAAGGGAAATAATAAACTCTGCCCTTTTCCTATTAAAGCACACAGTTTCATTAAAAAAGCAGCATATGTTGTGATGTACATTGATACTTTTCCAATATTTTGTGCAGCCCAAACATCAATAGTTGCACAGTTATGTTTTTCTTTTTTTTTTCTTTTTTTAGTTGTTTTTCCATTTATTTATATTAAATCAGTGAAAGTTGTATATTTACCTGACATAACATGTAGTTGAAGTAGTTGGTGCAGCCTGTAGCGTTTTGGAAAAAGGATGGATATGGGTCTACATCGCCGTTCAACAATTTATCAAAGACCTGAAGAGAAGAACAACTTTAATATTTTTTACTAATTACTAATTACTAAAACATTTTCAAAATATATATTTTTTCTTACCTTCAACTAAATGTCAAACTCAGTACAAATGAACAAAACAATGGTAGTTTCTTCACTATCAGCCTGTGCTCTCATATTCGTTCTGTTATACATCAATGCAAGTCGGAACTTTTCAGGAAAGGTTCAACTTTGTCCTATTTAGTTTGTATTTTTTTCAGTATCTGTACCCCCTCATACATTGTTTTGATATTAGATATGAGTGTTTATTTTTCTTTGACAGCGCTACCTTGAACGCGTCGACCCATTTTTCCTGCTGGATGAGCTGGACTCCCAGGTCAGTCTGCTGGATGACATACTCCTTTTGTAGCTCATCAATCATCCCCGTTTGGTACAAGAACTCGCCGTAACCTCCCAGCATCTGCAGCAAGAGAAAGACACAAAGATGTAGCCGTATCTAAAAGAATATCTACGGCCAATAATGCAAACTAAATTATAACTTTGAGCTTATATCGTATAGTTTTGAATCAAAGTAAAAGCAAAACTCACCAATTCAGGATCACAGAGTCCATCGCCTATCGCCATCCCTTTGAAGTTAATCTTAACTTTGGCCGAGGGATTGTTTTTATGGATGTAGTAAGAGACAGCTGGAACATACTTTCCAGCGTAAGACTGAAGGAGACCAGAGGAGTTTGCATAATAATTAATACGTGATTTAAATAAAAGATAAAAATGAAACTGCCATCAAAAAATGTATCTCGCTCGTACCTCTCCGGTTGCATAAAACTCGTTTTGTTGATATTCTGGGAACATCTGGAAGAACTGTGTCAGAGCACTTTGTGAAAGCAAAGAAGACAACAGTGTTACTTTAGTTTGTTACCGTTAATTAAAGGTGCACTATGTAACATTTCCAACGGAGGGTATGCCATCTACAGTACATGACTCCATGGAGGTGATATTACTTTGCCAAGAATGTTCCACAGTATGGCATTAAACTAGAGGGAGGAACAATATGACAAAAATATCACTTTATTCTCTTATTTATCAATCACAGTTTCAGTTCAATTTGATTTTGGCCAAATAATTAAATACAAAATACATTTTAAAAATCTGTGCCATTTAACATAAAAAAAAAAAAAAAATCTAACTTCTTCTGCTCAAAAACGGCTTGTTTTTTTTTTTGCTAACTGAGGACAGGCTTAGATCTCTCGATTAAAATGACCCAAGCTGATCACTGGGGATTAGAAAATGACTGCATTCTCAATTATGATAGAAATTCTACTAAATTGCTCTTCTTTATCTTCATGGAGACAGGCACAGTAAGAATGTATGATTTTCATTGTATTGTTAAGCAACATGTGTAATTGAATAACTGCTAAATAGATTTATACAATACTTTTGAACTTGGAGACACCGTTTAAAATATGTATTTGTATATGTATGTATATTCTTAGCTGTGACTTGAAATACAAACTTGTATAGATCACGGCCGACATCGTCTTGATTCTGAGCAAAGCCTCTGTCGTCGTCTGTGAAGCTGAAACCTGTGCCAACCTGAGAAATAATTTGACATGTCACCGAAACTGTGCCAGGTTTGAACAACTGTGTCTGAGAATCAGTCTCTACCGACCGGATTGTCAATGTACAGCATGGAATATTTGGATGCCCAAGTGTAGTCTCTCATCCCGACTGTGAAAAAAGAAGACAGATTAAAAGAACGTTCTCACTCCTTGAGAAAGACATGGTTCAATAAAGTACCTGTCATGTTTTTATAGACCACGTATGGACCGTGTTCAACAAACAGACCAAACAGTGAGGTTCCCCCAGGCCCCCCCTGGAGCCACAGCAGAACAGGAGCTTTGTCCTGGTTTTCCTGTTGAGAAGAAAGTCAGTGTGTTGGCGCCATCTTGTGGAGACAGCGAGACATTAAAGAGCCAAACAGACAGATCACTTGGGCACAGAAGGTGAAAATTACAATATAAAGCAGCAATAATATTCTGAATGTTTCCAAAAACAGCAGAAAAAAAGTCACCTGCTTTTACTCTATTTCAATAGGAAAGACTACAATAGAATATGGATTGTTAAGGATTATGGTTTCTGGAGTTAAAAAATGCAAATCAATCAGCTTTTCATATATCTTATTTTTTATTCCAAACAATTAACTACTTTACAGTTACTTATTTGAATGAGCCATTTTTAATGTTAAGTAACTGTCATAAAAGAAAGAAGTTGAAAGCATGAATCAATGTGTAAAGAAAAAATTATATGACATGTAGTGACTTTAAATAACCATCATGTGGCTAGAAATGATTGCTGACTTAACTCTTTTGCTGTGTTTAAAAGGGAAGAAAGCTCACTGACCATAAAAGCAGGGACAAACCAAAAGAAGAGGTTGCTGTTGTACTTCTTGTTGACTGTGAAATAACCAGCATAACTCTTAACGTTGTCTCCAGGCAGTTTCCCGACCAAACTCAATTTTCTGGCTGTAAAAACAAAAAAAGGAAAACTAGGCATTGGGTACATTTACATGGCCACTAAAAATCAGATCAGAACAAGAATAATTAGTCAACCCTGTAATTACTAGATCTAATATTTGGTGTGTGTTTACATGCACAAAAGAAATCTGTCAATCAATGGGTTTTTAGAGTAACTGTTGTATTTGGGGGGGAAGTACAATGCATTTTAAAATAACTCTAGCATTTCTTTTTCATTTTTGTCTTTGCAACATTAGTTTCCCCTTTTTTGCATAATTCATCTGGTCAAAGCCTGCAATCATTCATCATTTCATAACTCCAAAAATCAGATAATTATAAATAAATATGTTCCCACCCATAACTTAAAGGCAAGATGGACAATAAATTAGGCCTCACTTAAGAAAAAAACAAAAGACGTACATAATACCCATCTATGCACAGTAATTACAATATCGACTCATTTACAATATGAAAGCGGAAACAATATTTTAGTGGATTCAGCAATTTTATCTCACTTTTACAGCACTGTTACTCATTCTTCACACTTATGAGGCACTTTAACCTTTATTTTGTTGCACATTATAAGATTTGAGTAACAGAAAGTCAAATAAGTGGCTCATTATGGACTCTTACTAACTACTTCAGTGTTTTATAGTGCTTCTTATTTATTGCAGTTTATGTTTTCTTTACAGTATGGTTCTCAGGAAAGGGCTTACTCGGATTATCCTGCTTGTTGTTTGTTTAATATTATTGTTTATCATAACATTTTTTGCAGCAATACATACTTCAAAATGTGTTATTGTGACAGGCTTATACCCAACAAAATGACGTAAGGTAACCATGATATGTGCACTGGAGGTAGAAGTCTATGAGGACAGGCTGGGTAAAGTTAAACACTGGCCTTTCACAGCACAAGAAGCACTTTGCTCTTATTGTTCACAGTTGTACCTTCATCTATGGCGCCCTTCTCCAGATAAGGCGTGAGGAACAGCGGGGAGCCCGGGTCGACTCCATTGTAGCGGCTGAGACTGAAGCGGTGACGTTTATGGCAGAAGAAAGTGGAGCAGCTGCTGGCGTGAACTGCCTCAAGTGAAAGAAGACCAAGTAACAGGAAGCCAAGAGTTTCTTTAAAAAGTCTGCGGGGAGATCAAATGTCACTCAAACTGCAACATCCAAAGATTTATTTACAAGAGCGAACCAGACACTAAAACTTACCCCATCCTAGAGCTCTCGGTGACGCTCCTAAAGTGTGATTGTGCTCTGTAGTGGAGTTGGAGATTAGTCACGTGAACAGCCTCAGTGGTCATGTGAACCGTCACGTGATCGGCATTGAAAGAAGTAAACGTCAACATTACTTGATCGATTTTGCACTCAATTATAATACAATGAAAAGAAAATTAGATATACAGCAAAAATGCAGTCAAAAGTAAAAAATAAAATAAAATAAATAGATTACGTACGGGTGGTATGCAAGCATTAACCAGAGGGTTCTTGATTTAAAAGGGAATCTAAAGGTGGAATTTATTATTATTATTATTATTATTATTATTATTATTATTATTATGTATTTGTTATATATTTTATTTTATTAATTTAATTTAATATCTTTAAGAATTGTTTGTTGGAGGATTTGTAAATGAATCTAATTAAAATAAGAAAATATGATGAGTATAATTAATTTGATTATATTGTTTATTGTTTATTGTTTATTTAAGGATCCCCATTAGTCTCTACAGCAGCAGAGACTATTCTTCCCTGGGGTCCACTTTCACAATTTAAAACACTACAAGACAGTACATATTAAAATTCGAGCATTAACAATCAAAAAAACAGAACACTACATTTGAGTTCAAACATAAGGTATTATAGTATATTAATATTATAGTATTATAGTAATAACAAGACCTAACCTACTTATTAAATAATTTGTCCTACCGTAAGGGAAGGACTAAAGTACGAAACAAAAATTAGACTCGAGACGAAATAAATTGGTTAACCACTGGCCAACATCTTCAGGTTTTCAAGAAGTTTAACCGTTTAAAACCCCTTTTAAGCCCAAAC